>JARHVA010001906.1:0-600000 GCA_037957365.1 Torreya grandis | reverse complement strand
TCAGATATGTGACAAATATTCAACACATCAAGGCAAATTATGGAGTCATATGCCATGCATATGTATTTTATTTAAAGAGACTTGAATACATATTCATACACACTTGGGTGCAAATGTATGGGCATATGTACACAATTTACATAATCATGTATTATAGGTTTTCACATATAGATACATTTGATAAAAGTTCTCAGTTTCACTATATAGATACATAGCATTCTATATCATTTGGTACATATTTAGGGGGCATAATCATGGTTCATGCACATAGATACTATGATAGTTTATAATTGGCACAGTTCCAAAGGGCCATGATGTCAGGAATCTAGAACAACAAACTGCTCTGATACCACTTGTCAGGAATTTAGAACAACAAACAGCTCTGACTCCACTGTCAGGATTATGAGCACAATTGATTACCTTTGTATAAGCAACTAAACACAGAATTTAACCAGAAGTAACAAGTAACTAGAAATCACAAACAACACAAAATTTAAGAGACAATACAAACTTGTATTCAACTGATCCAGAAAGAAAATACAATAAAGAAGATGCCACACTCTTCCCACACCTCTAGGGCTCCCAGTAATTCTCCTTCAAGAGTTCTCTCTCTCAATTACGGTCACAACAAACAACTCAAACACAAAGTTGTTGTTCACCTCCACCAGTCAGTAACAATACTGCCAGTACACAAGTACTCAAAGTACTTCAAGTAGATCTCCCTTGAACTTGCAACAACCTGCAAATCAAATGATCTTACTTACCATGTAGATCTCCCTGATCTTACACACCTGCAGATCAACCTGGTTTTGCACACCTGCAAACTTAGATTTTACAATCAAAAGGATCTCTTCCTTGTCTTTAATTACAATACAGCCCCATGAGTCTATTATATAGATCCCATGCAAACAATAATTAGACTTCTAATTACAATAATTAGACACGCAGCTCTAAGACTAAAATTAGTCTTTACATGCAAACAACCGGTTCGTTAAACAAACTATTCATGAAACTAGCAGTTCTGGAATTGCACAGGTGATCGACGTCAGTCGCTGTCTGTCTAGAGATGACCGATGTCAGCCGATCTATGACCGATGTCGATAGCTTCCTGTCCACCCCTGACCAACGTCAATTGGCCTGACCGACATCGGTGACTGTGACACTCAGCAACCTCCTCCATGTTTGCATACAGTGAAGCTTTTAGCTCCACAACCTAACAATCTCCCACTTTGAGATAAACAGCTGCACCTGTACCTATACCTGTACATCATCTAATTTGTTTCCTAGCTTGTATCCCTCTTTAAGATCAATCTTGAAGACCAACCACCACACATCTTGTGGTGCTACACCTGTCATCTAAGTCCCCTGCCACATTCGAATCTACATACCCATGTAGAGAAGTCCCTGACCCTGCATCGCATGTTAACCTGCTATTGGTCCCTCTTAGATAACTGAGAATCCACTGAACTACTTTCCAATGCTTCTTTCTCAAATTTTCCATGAACTCGCTGACAACACCCACTGCTTGGGCAAACTCAAATCTAGTACATACCATGCACTTAACCTCATTATGTGATTTGGGACACTATTCTATGAACTATCCATCCATAGGTGTGCTAACCGGTTCTGCATACTGCATCTTAAACCTCACCACTACTTTATTCATACAATCATCTTGAGACAACATCAACCTGTGATCTTTCCTGTCTCTAGGAATACTCATGCCAAAGAATTTTACTGCTCTCAAATTCTTCATGACATACCTCTGAACTAACTTTACCTTTAGCTCAGCAACTCCCTGCATGTGTGACCCTGCAACAAGCATACACACAACATACAGTAATAGGATAATGTAGCTAATATTATCCAACTTGGTAAAGGAAACACAATATTGACATTGACTAAATCCATGCTTTGTCATACACCTATCAAACCTCCATTGTCCTGCAGCCTGCTCAAGACCATATACCCTGGCCTTCTGTCTCACGTGTCCATTCTCTCTCTTCTTTAACCTAGGAATCAATTCATCTTTCAATGCTTTCTCTCTAACTGAAAACTCTACCAAATCTCCCATTTGTTTCTTATCTAAGGAATCAAATTCTTCATTCATGCCATGCTCCCACTGTTTCTAGATTCTACCTGCTCTGCTTCTTTAAAACTTCTTGGTTCTTGACCATCAGTGAGCAACAAGTAGTCTAAAGAAAGAGAATAATTAATTTGAGGCTTACTTACACTTTTAGTCCTCCTCATGGGCGTTTGAGACCCCTTGACAACTTGCTATCTACCCAAAATCTATTTTTTGGTCGACCCTGGTCTGCACCCGATCGACGTCGATCTCACCTGATCACCAACGCCGATTTCCTAACCGACGTCGATGTCCACCTAGTCACCAATGCCAGTTCCCTAACCAATGTCAGTCACCACCTGCCTGACACCATCGACTCTGATCTGCACATGACCGACATCGGTACCTACCTATTCGACGTCAGTTCTACCTGACCGACGCTGGTAACTGTGTTTTCCTGTGAGTGATGACTTTTTACCTGCGAGCTTACCTTGGATCATAACCTTGTCCAAATTGCCCTGCTCAAAATTATTCAACCCCTGTGACTGATCTCTATCCGTCATCTTCTCCTGGAAAACCAAGGCTTTCTTGTTTTTGTCAAAAACATCATATTTCTTCTTTATGCAATAGACCCGATCCTTTTTTGTAGCATGTGTTTCAAGAAACCTCACTTTCTTCTGTTGCTTACAGAAATATTGATCTATGCTCTCTGGATCTAAACTCTTACTCTTTGATTCAAGAACATGCATCCCCTTCTTATTCATGTGACCAAGCCTACAGAGCCACATCTTCGAATCTACAGCTGAAATAGATAACCAGAAGGAGAATTAGTAATACAAGTAGATAGATAAATAGTACCTACTTTCTTACCTCTGGCTAAAATAAGTGCACCCTTGAAAACTTTCCAAGAGTCCGCCGCGAGAGTTACTGTGCATCCCTCATCACCCAACTTTCCAACAGAAATTAAGTTTCGTTTTAGGACTGGGACATGCATGACCTCCTTCAACACCCATGTGTTGCCCGTTTGTAATTTCAGCTGCACTTTCCCTTTGCCAACCATTTGACAAGGCTTACCATCTCCTAAATAAATCTCTCCAAAGTCTCCCTAGACATATTCATGAAAAGATACTCTCTTTGGGGTTGCATGAAAAGAGGCACCATAATCTAACACCCAAGATTCCACTATATCCAAGGAACATACAAGAGCATCATGTGGAACAATATCTGCAACATCTGCTTCTTCATTTCCTTCATGCTAATCTTCAACCAACCAACAATATTTCTTTACATGCCCTTGCTTTCCACATTTCTAATAGATTATTCTGCCATACCTGGATTTGGATCTCCTGCCTATCTTTGACCTTGATTTTCCTTGCTTGATCTTCTCTCTTTCCCTTCCCCTGCTTTCAACACTTAAAGCATTCTCTGATGATTCACTTGTGCTTTTCCTACGAATTTATTCATTCAAGATTACACTAACAACATCATCAACTTTTAAAATATTTAAAGCAGACGCAGTATTACTAACTGCTATTACCAAACTATCCCAACTTTCAGGTGATGAGCATAAGATTAAGAGAGTCTTAATTTCATCATCAAAAATAATATTGACTGAAACTAACTGGTTTACCAAACCACGAAAATCACTAAGATGACTATGTACAGATCCACCTTCCAATATTTGCAAATTAAATAACTGCTTCATAAGAAATACCTTATTCAAAGCTGAGGGTTTTTCATATAAATTTGCCAAAGATCCCATTAACTCTACCGTTGTCTTATCCTGTGATAAGTTGGAAATCACAGATGATACCAGGCTCAACCTTATAGATCCCAGAGCCTTTCGATCAAAAACCTTTCATTCTTCATCTTTCATATCCATGGGCTTGCTTGCAACCCCACCCAACGGTAAGTACAGATCTTTCTGATACAGATAATCTTCTATCTGCATCCTCCATAATTAATAATTCTTGCCGTTAAAATTCTTCATTCTTAGCTTAATTTCTTCTGCCATTGCTATACTCCCACTCAATCAGAAACCCCTGAGAGTGACCTGTAATCAAACACAAACCTGCTCCGAACCAGGCTCTGTGAACCTGCAACCTCACTCTCATACCACTTTGTCAAGAATCTAGAATAGCAAACTAATCTGATACCACTTGTCAGGAATCTAAAACAACAAATAGCTCTGACTCCACTGTCAGGATTAGGAGCACAATTGATTACCTTTGTATAAGCAACTAAACACAGAATTTAATCAGAAGTAACAAGTAACTAGAAATCAAAAATAACACAGAATTTGAGAGACAATACAAACTTGTATTCAACTCATCTAGAAAGAAAATACGATAAAGAAGATGCCACACTCTTCCCACACCTCTGAGGCTTCCCACACCTCTAGGGCTCCCAGTAATTCTCCTTCAAGAGTTCTCTCTCTCACTTACGGTCACAACAAACAACTCAAACACAGAGTTGTTCACCTCCACCAGTCAGTAACAATATTGTTAGTACACAAGTACTCAAAGTACTTCAAGTAGATCTCCCTTGAACTTGCAACAACTTGCAAATCAAATGATCTTACTTACCATGTAGATCTCCCTGATCTTACACACCTACAGATCAACCTGATTTTGCACACATGTAAACCTAGATCTTACAATCGAAAGGATCTCTTTCTTGTCCTTAATTACAATACAGCCCTATGAGTCTATTATATAGATCCCATGCAAACAATAATTAGACTTCTAATTACAATAATTAGACACGTAGCTCTAAGACTAAAATTAGTCTTTACATGCAAAAAATTGATTTGTTAAATAAATAGTTCGTAAAACTAATAGTTTTAGAACCGCATAGGTGATCGACGTCGATCGTTGTCTGTCTGGAGATGACCGACGTCGGTCGATTTATAACCGATGTTGATAGCTTCCTGTCCACCCCTGACTGACATCGGTTGGCCCGACCGACGCCAGTGACTGTGACACTCAGCATCCTCCTCCATGTTTGCATACAGTGAAGCTTTTAGCTTCACAACCTAACAATCTCCAACTTAGAGATAAACAGCTACACCTGTACCTGTACTTGTACATGTATATCATCTAATTTGTTTTTTGGCTTGTATCTCTCTTCAAGATCAATCTTGAAGAC
Organism: Torreya grandis; assembly: GCA_037957365.1. Lineage (NCBI taxonomy): Eukaryota > Viridiplantae > Streptophyta > Pinopsida > Cupressales > Taxaceae > Torreya > Torreya grandis. The sequence goes on along the minus strand of JARHVA010001906.1, from coordinate 594,788 downwards.
CAACCACCACACATCTTGTGATGCTACCCCTATCATCCAAGTCCCCTGCCACATCCGAATCTACATACCCATGTAGAGAAGTCCCTGACCCTGCATCGCATGTTAACCTACTGCTGGTCCCTCTCAGATACCTGAGAATCTACTGAACTACTTTCCAGTGCTTCTTTCCTGAATTGGCCATGAACTCGCTGACAACACCCACTACTTGGGCAAACTCAGGTCTAGTACATACCATGCACTTAACCTCATTATGTGATTTGGGACACTGTTCTATGAACTGTCCATCCATAGGTGTGCTAACTGATTTTTCATACTGCATCTTGAACCTCGCCACTACTTTATTCACACAATCATCCTCAGACAACATCAACCTGTGATCTTCTCTGTCTCTATGAATACTCATGTCAAAAAAATTTACTGCTCTCAAATTTTTCATGACATACCTCTGAATTAACTTAACCTTTAGCTCAGCAACTCTCTGCATGTGTGACCCTGCAACAAGCATACACGCAACATACAGTAATAGGATAATGTAGCTAATATTATCCAACCTGGTAAATAAAACACAATATTGACATTGACTAAAGCCATGCTTTGTTATACACCTATCAAACCTCCATTGTCTTGCACCCTGCTCAAGACCATATACCCTGGCCTTTCGTCTCACGTGTCCATTCTCTCTCTTCTTTAACCTGGGAATCAGTTCATCTTTTAGTGCTTTCTCTCCAGCTGGAAACTCTACCAAATCTCTTATTTGGTTCTTATCCAAAGAATCAAATTCTTCATTCATGTCATGCTCCCACTGTTTCCTAGATTCTACCTGCTCTGCTTCTTTAAAACTTCCTGGTTCTTGACCATCAGTGAGCAACAAGTAGTATAAAGAAGGAGAATAATGAATTTGAGGCTTACATACACTTTTAGTCCTCTTCATGGGCATTTGAGACCCCTTGACAGCTTGATGTCTGCCCAAAATCTATTTTCTAGTCGACTCTGGCCTGCACCTGACCGATGTCGATCCCACTTAATCGCCGACGCCGATTCCCTGATCGACGTCGGTGTCCACCTGGTCACCGATGCTTATTCCCTGACTGATGTCGATCACCACCTGCCCGACACCACCGACTCTGATCTGCACATGACCGACGTTGGTACTTGCCTGTTTGACGTCGGTTCTACCTGACCGACGCTGGTAACTGTGTTTTCCTATGAGTGATGAATTTTTACCCGCGAGCTTACCTTGGATCATAACTTTGTCCAAATTGCCCTGCTCAAAATTATTTAGCCCCTGTGACTGATCTCTATCCGTCATCTTCTCTTGGAAAACCAAGGCTTTCTTATTCTTGTCAAAAATATCATATTTTCTCTTTATGCAATAGACCCGATCCTTTCTTGTAGCATGTGTTTCAAGAAACCTCACTTTCTTCTGTTGCTTACATAAATCTCGATCTATGCTCTCTGGATCTGAACTCTTACCCTTTGACTCAAGAACATGCATCCCCTTCTTATTCATGTAACCAAGCCTACGGAGCCACATCTTCAAATCTACATCTGAAGTAGATAAACCAGAAGAAGAATCAGTAATACAAGTAGATAGATAAAGAGTGCCTACTTTCTTACCTCTTGCTAAAACAAGTGCACCCTTAAAAACTTTTCAAGAGTCCACTATGAGAGTTATTGTGCATCTCTCATCACTTAAATTTTCAACAGAAATCAAGTTCCGCTTCAGGACTGGGACATGCATGACCTCCTTCAACACCCATGTGTTGCCCGTCTGCAATTTCAGCTGCACTTTCCCTTTGCCAACTATTTGACAAGGCTTACCATCCCCTAAATAAATCTCTCCAAAGTCTCCCTAGACATATTCATGAAAAGATGCTCTATTTGGGGTTGCATGGAAAGAGGCATCAAAATTTAACACCCAAGATTCCACTTTATCCAAGGAACATACAAGAGCATCCTGTGCAACAATATCTACAACATCTGCTTCTTCATTTCCTTCATGCTAATCTTCAACCAACCAACAATCTTTCTTTACATGCCCTTGCTTTCCACATTTCCCACAGATTATTCTGCCATACCTGGATCTGGATCTCCTACCTATCTTTGACCTTGATTTCTCTTGCTCAATCTTCTCTCTTTGCCTTCCCCTGGTTTCAACACTTAAAGCATTCCCTGATAATTCACCTGTGCTTTTCCTACAAATTTATTCATTCAAGATTACACTAACAACATCATCAACTTTCAAAATATTTGAAGCAGACGCAGTATTACTAACTGCCATTACCAAACTATCCCAACTTTTAGGTAATGAGCATAAGATTAAGAGAGCCTTGATTTCATCATCAAAAACAATATTGACTGAAACTAACTGGTTTACCAAACCATGGAAATCACTAAGATGACTGTGTACAGATCCACCTTCCAACATTTACAAATTAAATAACTACTTCATAAGAAATACCTTATTCGAAGCTGAGGGTTTTTCATATAAATTTGCCAAAGATCCCATTAACTCTACCGTTGTCTTAGCCTGTGATAAGTTGGAAATCATAGACGATGTCAGGCTCAACCTTATAGATCCCAGAGCCTTTCGATCAAGAACCTTCCATTCTTCATCTTTCATATCCGTGGGCTTGCTTGCAATCCCACCCAACGGTAAGTACAGATCTTTCTAATAAAGATAATCTTCTATTTGCATCCTCCATAATTGATAATTCTTACCGTTAAACTTCTCCATTCTTAGCTTACTTTTTTCTGTCATTGCTATACTCCCACTCAATCAAAAACCCCTGAGAGTGACTTGTAATCAAACACAAACCTGCTCCGAACCAGGCTCTGTGAACCTGTAACCTCACTCTGATACCACTTTGTCAGGAATCTAGAACAACAAACTGCTCTGATACCACTTGTCAGGAATCTAGAACAACAAACAGCTCTGACTCCACTGTCAGGTTTAGGAGCATAATTGATTACCTTTGTATAAGCAACTAAACACAGAATTTAACCAAAAGTAACAACTAGAAATCAAAAACAACACAGAATGCGAGAAAAAATACAAACTTGTATTCAACTCATTCAGAAAGAAAATACAATAAAGAAGATGCCACACTCTACCCACACCTCTGAGGTTTCTCACACCTCTAGGGCTCCCAGTAATTCTCCTTCAAGAGTTCTCTCTCTCAATTAATGTCACAACAAATAACTCAAACACAGAGTTGTTGTTCACCTCCACCAGTCAGTAACAATATTGCCAGTACACAAGTACTCAAAGTACTTCAAGTAGATCTCCCTTGAACTTGCAACAACCTGCAAGTCAAATGATCTTACTTACCATGTAGATCTCCTTGATCTTGCACACCTGCAGATCAACCTGGTTTTGCACACTTGCAAACCTAGATCTTACAATCGGAAGGATCTCTTCTTTGTCCTTAATTACAATACAGCCCCATGAGTCTATTATATAGATCCCATGCAAACAATAATTAGACTTCTAATTACAATAATTAGACACGCAGCTCCAAGACTAAAATTAGTCTTTACATGCAAACAACCGGTTCATTAAATAAATTGTTCATGAAATTAGCAATTTTGGAATCGCACAGGCGACCGACGTCGGTCGCTATTTGTCTAGAGATGACCGACGTCGGCCGATCCATGACCGATGTCGGCAAATTCTTGTCCACCCCTAACCGACGTCAGTTGGCCTGACCGATGCCGGTGACTGTGACACTCAGCAACCTCCTCCATGTTTGCATACAGTGAAGCTTTTAGCTCCACAACCTAACACATGATATTTATTCATGCACATTTACACATTTCACAGTGAGCACTATTATAATTATTTATTTACAAATAAGGTTTTCAATCCGCATTGAGTAGTGAGCAACCTTGAATATAAAATATGTCATGTACTATTTGATTCATGTTTTTTACGAGTAATGTATAGTGAGGTTCAGCAACACTCAATGGCCATGACATTACTTCTATCAAACCTATCATGTGGTTATCATTATTTATCAAATCTATGTAATTATATAGGTTATTACATCACATACATCTCCCCACATTTATGTGGGTTGGGGCATGTTGTCTTCCCAGCCCAAGGGTTTGCATAATTTTTTTAAAAAATGAGTTTGACACCCTCAATTTCTCCATGGTTTAATAAGAGGAACTAATCTCTAAGTGTTTCATCAGAAAGCATATTTTTTTGATGCTTCAACAAGAAAACATCATCTCCAACAAGTTGCCAAGGCAACATGGTTTTCACCAACACATACGTGTACTACTTCCTTGCTTTGTAACTTTCAAACTTTAAATTCAAATTTCAAAGTTTAATTTATAGACATTGACTACCATATGTTTTTTTTTAGGTCTTGCTTTTGAGTGATCAACACAATTGGAGATTCCTACCAAAGACAAAGTGTGTTGTGCACAATCCAGTATATATTTTCCTTTTATTCTAGCAATTCTAATACTAAAATAGAAAGACGCATTTGTAGATATTAAAATTAGGTATTAAGTAATTTAAAATAACAAGTTTGATATACATTTATCACACATGACTTGCGCACACAAGTATGGTCCTAACCCACCATCCTCTCACACCTACATGTTACCTTATGATTTTACCTCTCTCCTTTTGTTGTCAAACACCTATAGTAACCTTACTGTCTATGTCAAACCAACTTAGTCTCTCATACAAACACCCCAAAACCTTCAGTTCAGTCTTTTGTGTATGGGTCACTGTCGTCAGACTAAGTCAGTATTGTCAATCAATATTGACCTGCACTTGATGATAGTAAACTTCTTCCAGCAACGGTTAATTTTTAAAATCAAATATTTCTTTAGGGTCAACCCATTTACCTATCATTTCAATGGCATGATAACTTACCCCATTGAACTCATATATATACAAATCAAATCCTCACTTGATAAGGTACTTGACATTTATCTAGTACACATCTATACAATATTGCACATTGAGCAAAACTACCATATTCCTCCCAAATTCAAAACCAATCACTGGAGTAGTCATAAGCCATGTTTGAAGCATATCATGGCTAAGTCAAAGCCACATATCAAACCCAAATCATTGGTTGCATTCATATAGCGAAGGAACATAGTTGCACATTCACACTAGGTGGGAGAACTAGGTGCGATTTAATTTCTCTCCTTGGAGTATCGAATACATGGTCATCTCATCTCATTATATTTTTCCAATTAATCTAGGTTTCTAGTCCTCATAAGCACACCTAGGGTTTTAAGGTGAAGGATGTTGATTTTTGGAGTTGTAATTGTCAATAGGGTTTAGCATCTCACATATAAAGCTTTCAAAAATAGGTGAAAGTGATCATACAGTCACATACCCTCTTTTCCACACAAGTCACTATCGACCATTAAAGCTCAAAAACGGTAATCAATGTTGACCCAACACTGACAAAACTGACCTTACACAAATAAAAACAGTTTCGGATCTAGACAGATCACAACCTGCTTTAGTTTATTTTTCACTATCATAAGAATGTTACAATCATATAGTCAATCAAAAAAGTTAAGAACTTATCCCTTTGTTGTACTTACTATATTTAGCATATGCCACTTATCAAATCATTACAATCTGTTTCAAACTTTGACTTTCATATTCATGCTTAAATGTCATATTTAATAATTTAAATTTACATACTAATTTCTATCTTATTAGGGTTTATAAAACTAAATTAGAGTAAAACACCCCCTTCTCCTCTTCCATGCACTTGGATTTTTTTTAAGAAACGAAAATTAAAAAATCAAAGAATTGCTTACATCTAGAAGACCATGGAATAATAGATTTTGTGAAGTAAATAATAAGACTCACTTGTAGATGACAATTGTCATGACATAATTTACAAACTAAACCTTTGTTCATTAAGATAAATGCATTGGCGAAGGGAATTTTGAATAGTGTTTCCTAAATGAAGTTCTTAAAATAGCACTTGGTAGATCTTTGAATCTGTCAAATTGCATAGGTTGATTTACTTGTGAAGGAGTCTTATGAATTATCTTCTTTGGAGCTTTTGTCTTATCAATTACCCTGTTGGGTGCTTCTTTGTTATTGAGTTCCTTAGTTGGAGAAGATTCACTCTTAGGATCTAAGGTTATTGCCCTATGGGAAGTAGTAAGACTGGAGGCACAAGCACATGCCCCTACATTGTCATCCAATTTAGACTTATATGACTTAAAATCTAAATTCAATGTAGCAACTTACTTTTGAAGCTCATAAATTACATGTATCATAGACATCATATGACTAGTAGGTATGGCGATGGTTTGGAAAGATTCATTCATATATTTCATCTCACCATCTATCTTTAAAATAGGTATATTAAGGTCATCACATATATTTATATCATTACATGGCTTAGAGTCATTGTCACATTCCACTAAGGCATCATTGCATAGTTTAGAACTATCATCATATCTATTTTCTAGAGAGGAAGGAATAACATCAAAATGCATTTCTAAATAAGTTGTATCATATTCTATTTGAGAGGAAGGAGTAGCATCACATTCTTTTTCAATAGAAAAAGTAGCATCACATTCTCTGTCACTGGAAATATCATTGCATTTAAACATGTCATTGCAAGGTGTAACCTCATGAAAATCAACATGTAGATCATTTATCCATTGCTTTATTGTATTATCTTTCTTAAGTGGTAGCCTAGAAGCATCAAGAAGTGTATTAGTTAATTCATTTTTGTTTTCTTCTTGTGCTAGTGTATGACTAGTGTAAGAGTGTAAAGGAGGAGAAGGAGAATTGATTTTTTGCATTTAGCTTTACCACAAACTTTGTCAATATCACTAGGAATGAGTGCACTTCTAATATGGTATAATTGTACAAATATATATCACTAGCATACCAATCTACGAGATCATCATGATCATAATTATCATTTATTTCTTTCAATCACACAAGCATCTTTTTCATCTACATAAGAATTGTCATCAGGCACATATGCATGATCATCTACATCGACATTTGTCCATTCATAAGCATAACCATAAGGCACAACATAAGTGGATAATAATGAATCCATATGATGAGACATAGTAAGGTTTTGGAGATGCATAAGCATAGAAAATTCACAAAACCCTAGGATGACAAGGGATACAAGCACAAGGCCTACTCCTAAGAAAAGGGTGAACATATAACTCTAGGGTTTTAGGGATTGGAAAATCAATAATTGAAACCTTAGTATAAATAGCCACGTATAAAGAACCGACCTCCACAAAAGAACCGTGAATAATTTTTAGAACCAAGTATTTTACAAGACAAAAACTACTTTTTATGTTGTCGTAATCTTCACTTGAGTTGGTAAGGCATGTTAAATACTAGCTCTGGTAACCTTGATGCTATAGTAACTTATGATCGACTCCCATGGCTATTTTATGGGGGTATTACTTATGAATTGATTGGTGACTTTAAGTCCTCTCAAAAATTGGCATAAAGGAGGATTGTCAAATCTCTGGGGAAAATGTATAAAGTTATAGATGCATCCTTCTATGTTAATGTGGTGACTATCACTTTCCCTGATGAGAAACAAGAGTTTATTCAATTAAAAGTACACATTTATTATCATCATGCATAAGTTGTAAGCTAGATCGATAGTATACTATTAAAATTTATAACCACATAAATGTTAACTTCAAAATTATGAATGACTCATAATTTTAATAAAAATATTGGGACTTTGGACTAAGAACCATTGTTCTTGTAATGAATCTATTATAGAGGTTAGCTTGTTTATAAATGTGTGGCAGTCTATTGGCAAATTTCCTTATGATTATATGTTTTGATAAAGGAACTTTTGGAGAATAAACCACTCGTTGATTATCATAAAATATTTCATTGGACAAAAGATTGTCCAATGTGATTATTGGTCCTTATTTTGGAAGTGAATTAATCTCATGTCTAGTGTTGAGATCACTCATCTTTGTTCACATTGATATGGTACTTTTTTTGATATGAATCTTATAGCACTATGTAATTTGAGATTTTGTGATGATGATCTTGTACTATTTCCTATATATGTACATACCTTATTCAGGGTGCTATGTACCTAGGAATATGATATATTAATGTATATGGGTTGATGGAGTTGTCGACTTGTGGCACACATCTCCTTTAGTTGTATGGATCAAATGAATGATTTGTGGAATTAGTACTTTGGGTAATAAGTCGACCTACATTGGGATTAGAGTTTACCCATCCATTATTAGTAATAGAGGTCTATATAAATGAGTTGAATATCATTGTAAAAATTATCAAGTAAACATGGAGTATTTTATTTGTTATTGAAGGTATCCGCCTTGAAGTGGAATAGTAGAGTTATTTTTACCTTAATGAGTATTGTATGGTGTTTCCCTACCATAAGGGTATTATTATATTTCTGAATATATTGTATATTTAGGTATCTTGGGCTACAAATATTTCGTGTTGTAAAGATCTATATTATATTTTGTATACTTTTATTATTGTATGAGTGGATCTTATCAAGTGGTAACAAAGCTTCTATTTGGGCAAAGGTATAGGAAAAACCCTAATTTTAGAGATTCGTTTATATCTTGCATTCCATTACATTTTTTTTTTTAGGTTGAAGAATCATTCAACGACGCCACAATAAAAAAAATTAAGGTTTGATGATCATTTTGGTGTGAGTTAATGTTATTTTAAAGTCTTTCAAAAACTCGTCATATCAATGGTAATTTCAGGGATTATTCTGCAAATTTTTAACTGAAGTTATAAAATTAGTCAAGGAAGCTACAATAAAAAAAAATAAGGTTCTGTAGGTAATGTTATACAAGTTAATGTGATATTATGATTTTTCATAAATTTACTCTACATGTAATTTTAAAAAGTTTTCTAATTTATTTATATTTTTAGAATATTTGAAAAAAACTAGTGGGGGTAAAGTTCCTTTAAATTTTGGTTAAATCCAAAATCATTTGGTCAAAGTTCAGTCAAAAGAGATACTTAAATCTACTTGTCTACATATTTTTATTCTTAGATTTTAAATAAAAAATTGAGATCTATTGAGCTCCGGAGTTCTTGAAACCCTAATTTTTATGGGTCATGGAATTAATATTTTTCTCTAGAGATGATGATATTGATGCTAGAGAGTGGTGGCTCTTTTTCAAAGAGAGTTATGTTAATATAAGTTCATGGAAAATATGTTTCACTTTCTTTCAAGGGTTCTACAATGTGTTGGTGGGTTCAATTAGGGAAAAAAAATGGATTTTTTTGTGAGAAGAAATGGAACAAGTTTTTTTGAAGCAACGGTAGATAAAAGAAAAAATGACGAAAAAAAAAGGAAGAAAATTGTGATGATCATGATAATGAGAAAGAGAATGCAAATGATGACGAAGGAAAATAAGGGGAACCTAATGATGATGAAAAGGAGGCTATAAGTGAAGAAGGGAAAGAAAATGAAGATGATAACAATGAATAAAATGCAAATGATGACGAAAGAAAAGAAAGGGTACATAATGATGGTGAAGAGGGCAAAATGTGATGTAGAAGGAGACATAGGAGATAACAATGAGGAAGGAGAGATGGAAGATAAGGGTTCAAACACTTTAGCTCCAAAGAAAGATACTTCCATATTTCAATTTCCTGAATACATTCAAAAGGTCATTGTGTCCATAAACCCTAACAACAAGTATAACTTCATCAATATGAATATGGCTCAACGTCTACAAGGCAAACAAAAAATAATAAAGAAGCTCAAGTCAATGGTAAGTTGATTTATGTTTTTAAAGATCTGAAATTGACTCTGAACAAATATGTCTTGCATTTAAATTTTTATGCTTTAGATATAGATGATTTGGACATTGTTCCATGGTGTTCTTTGTTAGAGACTTTGGGTACAATCAATATTAATGTGCAAAAGAAATTCATGAAGCTTTGGTACAAGAGAAAGGAGGTCACTTTGCAGGGTGTCACATTTACCAAATAACAAAGAAAGTCCAAAGTAGAGCATGATGATGAAGCTGAAAATAGTGAAGAAGAGCATAAGGAATGTTTAGATAATTGAAAATTTTGAAGAAACAATAAAAGAAAAGAAAAACACTTCATCTAGTCAAGAGACAGGAACTACCAAATGAAGGGATCAAAGAAGTGGAAGAAAAAGTTGATAAGATCAAAGTATCATAAAATGATATTAAATTTGGTGCATATAAACACCCATGTCATCATTAGAGGCAACAATCATATAAGCATGTCAAGGAGCGTCATATCAACAATCACTTTAGTAATATAGAGAATCAGAGGAACAATCACTATGGATATACGTAAAATAAACAGAGCAAAAACGATGGCTATACATGGAATCAAAGTAATTAAGTGGATTATGTTATAGGGAATCAAAAGAGCAATCAGCATGGATATGCATGAACGCTAAACAAGAATTACTATGGTCATGTTTGAAATCAAAATAGCACAACAAAATATAGAAGATAGAATCAAAGGAAGAATCATTATGCATAGACATGAAGGAGGCGCAACTATGATCATAATTAGAATCAACGTAGCATATTGTAATGGGGAAGCAAGGTTGATGCTCTATTACCTACCAAAGTCGCATACGAATGGTTGGATGAAAGGGCATGAAGACAAGTGTGAAATGATTTGAAACACTCATTATTTGGTTTTTTCTCATGTTTCAAAGCCAAAACATGTCAAAGGGGGATGGCATACTATTTACCTCAAGATATGATATATTAATGTCCATGAATTAATGCAAATACCAACATATAACACACATCCTTCATTTAATTTTATATGTCAAATATATTAGATCAAATAAATAACTTGTGGAATTAATGCATTGGGTAAGAAGTTGGCCTACACTGAAATTAAGAGGTTACCCATCAATTATTAATAATAGATATTTATATAAAAGAGATGAATATCATTGTAAATCAAGTGAGTGTAAAATAATCAATTTGTTAGAAAAATATTGGAGATATCCCCCTCGATATATAATTGTGAAGTTAATCTTTTCTTTAGAAGTATCTAGTGGTGTTGCCCGACCTTAAGGTATTATTCTATTTCTAAATATATTGCATATTTGAGCATCTTGGCCTACCAATATCTCGTGCCATGCTTATCTACATTATAATCTATATAATTATATTACTGTATGTGTAAATCTTTCCACAAGGATGGAATTTTATTTGCAATTGCCATTTGTATAAGAACTTAAGAGATGGATTTCTAGTGATGAAGTTCTACCATCCTTTGTAATTAAACATTGTAGTAGAAACTCACGCTCAGGATTTAATTAGAGTATGGATACATTGTATTTATCATATGTTCCAAGTCGAATGGAATTTATTTGTTGTTTGACATCGTGTTGTTATTGGGTTTGATGTAATTGACCATTAAATCTTGTTTTGAAGCTTAATGTAAATTTCAATTTATCATGGACCATGATAAATAGATGATATTTGGTAGAATGATAAACATTCTCAACCTTAATGGATCATGACTCAGATTAACTTAGTTGCTATAAATTGGAATTATGCTTTATGACTTCGAGTATTGTAGTTCATGTTTTAACATGAACTCTTGTGCATGTTCTCTTTCATTCTTGTGCAGTAACATCAGTATTTCAACATATCATTGACTGATTAAAAGATGCTATTTGATAGAAAATGTGACATTTTCAGACTTCATGGACCATTAACCAATGGATTAACTTAGTTGCTATAACTTGGAATTATGCTTTGTGACTTTTGTGGATCATATTTTAACATGAATTCCTGTGCTTGTTGAGTTTTCTTCTTTCCTGAGTTGTGGCAGTTTGCCTTATCCTTCTCTGCAGTATCATTCGTGTATATATTGTGAACAAACCATAACTATGTTCATATGCCTTAAAATAATATATCATTGCAGGAGATACTTTGCTTGATTACCTTGTACCGGTTATGTATCATTGTGAGTTGGACTAACAGCAATAGCAAGGATATTCGGAAGGGAAACTAAAATAGACCAAATATTACCGACTAGCAAAAGCACCTATGCCAAGCAGTTTGCATGGTATATATTTCAGTTTGCATGGTTGTGGCAGTTTGCCTTATCCTTCTCTGTGGTATCATCCTTGTGTATATCTATTGTGAGCAAACGATGACTATGCTTCATATGGCTTAAAATATTATAATCATTACTGCAGATAGTCTGCTTTACTACCTTAGACTCGTTATGTATCATTGTGATTTGGACGAATAGCAATAGCAAGGATATTCCTAAGGGAAATCAAAATAGACCAATCAGGATATTCCTTCTTTCCTGAGTTGTGGCAGTTTGCCGTATCCTCCTCCGTGGTATCATTCGTGTATATATTGTAAACAAACCGTGACTATGATCATATGACTTAAAAGTATTATATCACTATTGCAGATACTCTGCTTTGCTAGCTTGTACTGGTTGTGTCATTGTGATTTGGGCTAATAGCAATAGCGAGGATATTCTTACAGGAAATTAAAATAGACAAATATCATCAACTAGCAATAGCACCTATGCCAAGCAGTTGCAGAGCAAAGATAACATCCAATGCTATGTCAAGGGGGCTGGAAGGAAAGGATTATTTTTTTGACTGATTGCTTTATTGGCATATTTGAACACATATTAAAGGTTTTCATCGGTCATTAGAAGCATACAGGGATTAGTGACACTTTCAGTTTAAAATTTCCAAAAATGAGTGGACTTTAAGATGAGAGGAGATCACAGTCTGCAACTTGCGTGAATATAGACTTGGGTGTTTGTATTTGCAGTTCCAGTACGTGTGTTTCTTTCCCTACAGGAATATGACAAGTTTCAGATATGGGAAAAATATGACAAGTTTCAGGATATGGACAGGCATGTCTTTAAAGCATAACTTTACTAACATGACCTCATTGAAATGTTAAGGAATTATACGCCTTCCATGCCAACATGGATATCATGCCTCACGAATTTGGGCCCTAGGTTTATATTCCCACTCCGGAATTGGTCCTTATTGAAGAATAATGTGTACATACAATTAGAATGGAACTCTTGCTAAAAAAATCAGATTTGTCAGCTTTTATTAGATTGTTTACATAGCTATCTTTAAGAATATTAACTCTGATGAACATACGACACAAACAATGACAGAGAAAGTAGTATGAATTTGGTCGTACACTGAAAGGTGCATAACCTAAGCAAGGACTGAAATACTCTCTCCTTCCACATAGCAACTTTGTGCAATCCATACCCCTTCACAGTCCCTTTTCTCTTACTGATCAAATTTGGGACCTTCAAAATTTTTGGCGTGTAGGGGTCTGTGGATATCAAAAATCCTCAAGTTAAACTGAAAAATAAACCTCAAATTGAAATGTGAAATAACTGTATGTTATATACATAATGGGATAAAACGAAAAAAGAATAATGTTTGAATCTTCCAAACATAAAATTTAACAAAGAAGACTTTGTAACTACTTTTCTACACATGATCCTTGAATTATCTTGCCACATGTCTTCATGCAATCCACTTCCCACGGTTATGTAGATCCCATATGCAAGCACTTTCCCAAACCAAAAAGCATAATATGTGTTGAAATAATCCACACTTGCGGTAGGCAGCTCCAGCTGACAAATTAAACATATATATTTTTTCTTATTCCCCTCTATCTGTCTATATATATAATAAAAGATAGAAAATAGGGTAAGGAAATGACTTGACAGTCTGTGTTTATCACAATTTTTCAAGCTAATTCCAGTAGTTCAAGGTCAATTTTATATATTATATCATGCATGTAGATTCATTATCACCATCCATGGAAGTGATCAAACAAGCTCGAGCTCTAAAACCTGATTATTTGCGTCCCCTCAAGGCAAGGTGCCCTACGTGCCAAATATAAAATTAACCTTCATTGGTATGTTTACTAAACAAAATAATGACCAGGCTTAAAGTTAAAACATTTGTGTCATGCAAGACCATTGTTCATTGCAGTGGCCTTGAATATCTAATAAATTATAACCATTATATCCAAATATCATTGTATCTTTTCCACTAGTATTGGTGATAGACAACAGGGCCATCCAAGGAAGCATATGATGTTGGGAACTATAGTAGAAAATACCTGAACGTGATATCACTAATCCTGACAGCTCTCTTGCAAACTCCCTTTACTTCCTCTTCCCTGAACTGTTGGTATGTTTTAGGAAATTAGAGTAAATATAAATCAGCCAATGCTTTGTTAACCCATGCCATCTCCTTAGGTGGATATAGAATTCTGCATTGACCGGATTACTTAAACAACCCAAAACCATACCGTCCAATATTAAGATTAAGACTGTTCATACTCAAAGCACGCCTTTATAAATTATCCATCCTTAAATATACAATTTATGTGCACCAACATATGTTGATATAATATGTCCAAAGCCACACAAACTATACATTTTATTACACCATAGCAATTAATCTTCCATACCAACCCAAAATGTTGGCAATTCGATGCAACAGCTATACCAGTTTACTTCATAAGGTAAAGGTACCTACAAAATATGGCAAAGATGTTAGGCTCAGCTTCCATAATGTCCAACCAAAAGCTTCCTACTAGCAAAGTATTCAATTTTCATATAAAAGACAAATTTTTAAGCCAAAGGAATGCATTCAATGCACACACAGCCCCATAGTCAGATATTTTGCATGCGTATTTGAACTGACATTTAAAAAAATGCCTCAATCAACCTAGATCAATAGGTTCACACTTTTACCGTTTAGAAACTAAAGCAAAGAGCACAAATGACTCACAAGACAGACACTACAGCGGAGAGCATCTTCCCTCCATTAAACTTTCATAATGTCCAAACAAAAGCTTCCTACTTGCAAAGTATTCAATTCTCATATTAAAGACAAATTCTTATTCTAAAGGAATGCATTCAATGCACACATATCCCCATAGTCAGATATTTCGCATGCATGTTTGAACAGACACTTTAAAAAATGCCTCAATCAACCTAGAATCTAGATCAATAGGTTCACACTTTTACCGTTTAGAAACAAAACCAAAGTAAAGAGCACAAATGAGACACAAGACAGACACTACAACGGAGAACATATTCCCTCCATTAAAATTGGAGATACCCTAATATTATATTATACTACACCGGGCAAAATAAACTAAACTATTATAATGATAATTACAGTGATGAGCAAGACAGGTGGTGGCCAAGGGTAAATAAAATAGAGCAAGAAAGGAAGAAGAAAATCCATACCATGGGCCATGGGCTATAAAATCAAAATAGGAGCCTTGGCCAATATATCGCATTCAATGTTATTAGCAGTGTTGCAGGGAGAAGCATCCCCCACCACCTAAGACGCGTCTCCATTACAGGTACGCATCTCCGATATGGGAGATTGGTACAGAAACGTCTCCCGTGCCCAAAGACACTCTTGGAAATTGTCAACGTCTCTTGACCCATCTCTTCTTGCCCTCCCAGGAAAAAACAAATAATTTAAAAAAAAAAATCCTAAAATGTGTTTCTCTGATGTTCACTGTTCCTTGTTTTCTCTGCATTCGATTCTCTGCAGACTGCATTTTTACTGTGTTAGGACTGACTGCATTCACGTTGGCTGTTTGTGGTTCTCTCTATGTTTGATTCACTGTCCTCCTGCCATTACTCAAGCTTAAAACCAAAACAAAAGGGAAGCTACACAAGCAATGCTGTTTGGTTTCAAACCTCGAACCTATTGGATTTTCCCAATTTTTATTTTGGCCCCTTTGTTATGCAAAGCACAATCATGTGAATAGCGTGAGCAAGACCGAAATGATAAAGTTGCACCCAGCTAGCATATATTATTTGGCTAGAACAATCTGAGCCATGCAATGCCTGTGGGACATGCAAGGTATTTAATTCACGCCTTTTCTTTCCAACTTTCCATTGATGTCTTCGTCATCACCATCCATAGATTTGTATTTCTTGGTTTAATTTATTTTAGGTTAAGAAAGTTAAAAATAATAATTAATAACTTTAAAATACAATACTATTATATTAAACTTAATATATTTAAATAGTTTGATTAATTAATAATTATCTTATAGTTTGAATTTTAAATAGTACAGGACAATATAATAGTTTGTATTGTACGTTACACTATATTTTGAACTAAAAAGTTTGATTATATTATTTAAATAGTGCATTAATTGTATTGTATTTAAAATTTGAATTGAATAGTTTATTAGATTTTTTTAATAATAGAAATATTTAAAATGTAAATAAAATTGTATTGTATTTAATATTTTTTATTTTTCTTCTAAATTAATTATTATTTTTTTGCAGACTACAAGTACCTGTCTCCTATTTTCCTAAGAATGGCATGCCGGTACCCATACCTGTCTCCCAGTACACGAACCCGTCTCCTAGTAACTATAGTTATTAGTATTTTATTAAAGGTTTATACTTGTCTAGGAGAAATAATAAGGGGTTTATGGATTGTAAATCTGACAAATATCTACTTTTTCAATTATTGTTTGATGGATGTCCATACCCTGTTCCAAAGCTCCCATTTTGGCACAGGCTGGGAGGATGCTAGCAAAGTTTGGGGAGTTTGGCTTTCAACCTGCCAATGGCATTTGCTTAAATGCCTCTAAGGCCTTTTTCAACAAACCCATTTTGTTTACATCCTAGAACCATGGCATTCCATGAAATGACATCTGGATGCATCAAGAACACCATGTACCCTGGATGCATCACATTCCATGAGACCACATTTCTTCGAGGCATTTTTTCAAACAGTCCATATGCCTTGTGTATGCTTCCACATTTTGCATACATGTCTACTAGGGCACTTGCAACTACAACTTCTGAGAAAAATCCCATTTCCATTATGCTTTGATGGATGTCCATACCTATTCCAAAGCTCTTATCTTGGCATACGGTGGGAGTTTGCTGGCAAAGGTGAACCGATCAGGTTGCACACCTGTTGATTGCATTTAGTGAAACAGTGTCAATGCCTTGTGAGTATACCCATGCCTTTGTTAAGTTGCAATGATTTCATTTCATGCGACTCCATCTCGCACTTTCAGGTTGTAAAAAACTTTACAAACATCCAAACTCCCACACTTAAAATACATGCTGATAACCTTATCTTGAAAAAATATACGTGTAGCAAATGCAAATCCCCTCAGTGATGAAAGAGTAGATTTGTATTCAGACTTTTGACATGCATGGTTGAAATTTGAATGCAAGTGATGGCCATAGTATAAATCACCATTAGCTAATATTTGTGCCACTTACAATGTTGTATGTCATATTTAAGAAACAAATGAAATTGTTGAAAAAGCAATAGAGATATTTAAGCAAATACACTTGGCAGGTCTAGGGCCAAACTTACCAACATGTACGACAAGTGCTAAAGTTTTGTTTATGTATATACGTGTGTGCATATATATATGTTCATACATTTTGTATATGCGTGTACATATATATACATACAATGTTTCATACAAACATATAACTTGCACAAATCCTTCTTAATATAAATCTTTAAAATGAATCTCATGTGTCCCAGTTGGTATCCAAATGACTCAAGGTGCCAATGCTGCCACAACATAGATGCACACACATATACATATACATAAACAAACTTTGTTGTCGTGGCATTGGCACCTTAAGTCTTTTGGATACCACCTGGCACATATCAGATCCATATTAAGATGGATATGTGCTAGTTATTAGAATTAAAAAGGTAGACCGTGAATGTTCCCATGAATTAGCATCCCTCCACCTGGCGAGGGGTTTAATTTGATGTCTGCATGACTGTATTTACACTTTTTTACAGTGAAATGTAATCAAAATGTTTTGAACGCTGTATCAGATAAATAGGAAAATTTTGGGCAGAACATAAAAATTCTGAAGAATTATGGTAAATGTATATTTAGTCTTTGATGTTTCCTTCTTTAACCATGAATTGTCATAGCATTTGAAAGGAAATGTTGAGTGGATAACCGTCATAAAAAATTTACCTGGCATTTACTTCAAGCATAGCTTCGCACAGTTGATATTGAAGAGTTGATCTCTATTTGTAATATATTGAACGTGTCTTCTTGATAATGGTTTCTTTAATAAGACTTTTGTTATACCATGATTTGGCACCTTTGACCAGGAATATGTTCCTCACCAGATACTTCCATAAAATCTGTTGAAGAGCATATGCATCGAAATGAAATTTGGATATAGTTTGCAATGGTTCACACATAGGAAAATGCTATGTACAATTTGTCCTTATACTGTCTCTTTGATGTTTATGACTTTTTTGCACAGGAGTTCACAGCTTTTTACCCATATTTACCATTTTCTAAATCACATGGGTGTTTAGAATTGATGATGCTCCTGAAAAGTTCAGGAAGGATGAACTAAATATGTTACAAGGTAAACTACGTTACAGGGCACGCCCCTGTAGGCCCTAAAAATGGAAACGAAATGCTCCCAGGTACGGATACACAGGGAAATGCCCAGGGAGAGTCCCTGGACCTGCAGATACGCCCAGATTAAACTACATTACCGGATACACCCCTGCAGGCCCCAGAAACAGAAATGAAATGCTCCTGGGTACAGACACGCTGGAGAAATGCCTTGGGAGCGTCCCTGAGCCTGCGGTTACACCCGGATTAAACTACGTTACCGTATACGTCCCTACAGGCCCCAGAAACGGAAATGAGATGCTTCCGGGTACAGACACGCTGGGGAAACGCCTTGGGAGCGCCCCTGGGCCTGCAGATACATATCCGGCCGTATCCGCAGGCCCAGGGACGCTCTCTGGGATGTTTCCGCAGCGTTTCTTGCCCAAAGAACGTTTTTTTTTTTTTTTTTTTTTTCCAATTTTGCTTAATAAAAAGTCAGATGCAGACTTCAAAAAACAAAATAAAGTACGAAAACCTCTCTGCAGTTTCAATGGCTGGCTGTGTTTTCAAAACGTGAGCCTTGGTCAATTTATCTGTATCTTCTTTATTAGGGCTGTATACAACAGCTATGAAGTTTGCCAGAGCAAGTCAGCAAGTTATTGGATCATGTTTCAGCCTTGCCAAAATAAAGGAAATAAATGTCTGTAACATGATCAAGATGAGGGAGAGGTTGAAATCAATAATGTCTTTTTTTGCTTATCCTTTATGTCCCAAAAATATGGTTCTCCGGGACTCTTTTTGTGCAGTACGTATGGCAAGATCATTTGCACCGGTATAATACGAAAGCTCAACTCGTGAATAAGCTCAAAGAAGAGAACAGGGCATAGTCGTAAGTCGATTTAACACCAGGTCATCTCACTGTAATCTTCCCCAAACTGCAGAGAGTGCATTTTCTTTTATCTTTAGTTTTGTCCATACATTGTAACATTTGCACTATATACTTTTAATAAGACTAATCTAAGTTCGACAATTGAATATTATGATCTTTGGCATTGAATTATTAGAATGTTTTGTGGTTATTTAACTTATTATGTTTTCTCTATGCATAGTATGTGGTTAATTTTGCTTATATGGCTATATATTTTATATTTTATATTTTTAATTTTTTATATATGTCTTTGTACAGCCGTATCCAAAACGTATCCAAACCCCCAAAAAAAATCCCTGTATCCACATCTCTGATTCTCGTACCCATATCCATATCAGTAACGTAGAAGGCAAACAATCAATTTTAAAAAAATTAACAAAAAAAAATCTGTAAATTTTCATAAAACGTTAAACACATTTGTAAATTTTCATAAACCATTAAAAAGTTTTGAAACTAAAAATTTGTTTAGGGCATAAAATGAAAGGAAATTTAGGGCATAAAATGAAAGGAACTTTGATATGTTTATTTGATCGTTCCTCCTTAGTATCCAACAAAATAAAAACCCTCCATACTGGCAAAAAGCTTGAAAATTCTTGGTGAGACCCGTGCCTTTGATGAGCTGCAATTATCGCATTCCATGAGAAGTCATCTAGTTCAATCACATTGTTGAAAACATAATTATAAACATACATACATATGTATGCAGATATGTGTATATAAATATATGTATATATATATATATATATATATATTTGGTCGCTGCTTCCTAGCATCCAAGAAAATAAAAAAACTCTCCATACCGGCAAAACTTGCTAGTAGTTTTGATAATTTGCCAGGCTTGCAACTATATTGCCAGTACTCTTGGGACTTCAATAATGAAAAAAGCTCACTACGGCTTCCAGACCTCAGATAGCATGCGTGTTTATTTAAAATCATCCAAACTATTCATATGCACAGTTAAATTTGAATGAGAGAGTAGATTTATTTACAGTTTGTCAAACAGTTTGTCTGGCTTCAGTATGAAGTCACATTTTGTCAATCTGACAAATATCTACTTTCAATTATTATTTGAAATTTTGATGGATGTTCGTAACTTGTTTGAAAGCTCCCAGTTTGGCACAGGTTGGGAGGATGCTGGCAAAGGTTGTGGATTTTGACTTTAATCCTGCCAATTGCATTTGCTCAATGTCACTATGGCCTTTTCAATAAACCCTTTTTGTGCATATCTTGCAACCATGGCATTCCATAAAGTGACATGTGGACAAGGCATTTCTTTGAAAGCCTTAAAGCCTTGTCAAGAACACCATTATCCGGCCATCATTGCAATCTACATGACCACATTTCATCAAGGTATTTTGTCAAACATTCCAAATGGTTTGTGTATGCTTCCACATTGTCCATACATGTCTACAAGGGCACTTGCAACTGCAACATCTGATAAAAATCCCCTTTCCGTTATGCTTTGAAGAATATCCCTACCTGTTTCAAAGCTCCTATTTTGGCACAGGCTGGGAGTATGCTGGCAAAGTTGAATTGATCGGCTTGAACACATTCACTGCATTTGGTGAAACAGTGTCAACGTATTTCGTAATGTGCAAAGGTTTCATTCTATGAGACAGCAAATGCATTTGGCAGGCATAGGGTCAAACTTATCGACATGTATAACAGGTGCTTAACATTTTACTTTCTTGGATGCATGAGCTATGCAGAGATGAAAACTTTAACACCAAAGACGAAGATAATTGCTTGAAACATTTTTTTATTGAATAGACTAAACACATTCCAACAGCATACACGTTTTTCTCTCGTGAACTAAAAAAACGTCTTAATCAAAAATAAATTTCCTTTTTTCTTAAGGTTTTATGTATTTATACAAAAGATCGGGGAATGCATTTAGAAATTTAGTATTTGTGGAGAAGTAAAATAGTTTGCTGGGCAGAATGGTCTACAAATAATATGAGTTGAATAACAGATAAAGTAGGATGAATTTGTTTGAAAACTGGCAAGCTTCACAACCTAAGCAAGGACTCAAAAATATCCTTACCTGCAACTCGGCTGCTTTCTGCCACCCACTCCCTTTCTGACTCAAAAATATCCTTACCTGCAACTCAGCCGCTCGCTGCCACCCACTCCCTTTCTCTTTAAAAATGCGCCTGGAAAACCAAAAAACCCAAAATTAAACTGAGTTAAACAGAAACTTATGTTTGAAAAAACAAAAACAAGAATTGAATCTGAAAATGAAAGTTTCAGTTGAGAAACAAATAAACCCTTAAATATGGGTGTGTTAGTTAATGGCACATCAAGCCAGAGATATTTACTTTGTATGCATTTATAGAATAATACAAGATGCACATATTATGCGTATCCGGACTTCAAGGAGTGGAATAATTCAATTTAAGAAACATTTTGCAGCTGCATTTTGAACATAGTTTCTACAGAAAATTTTAATTTGAAATGAAATTTTTATTACACACCATAATATATAATTACATTCAGATACCATGATGAATGGGATTTCAATTTAGAATGATTTTTTTTTTTTACACTAAAACATATGATACAATCCACATGATGATGAATGAGAATTCAGTTTAGAAAGAAATTTTATTTACACGCTAAAAAATACGACTGTATTCCACATAATAAAGAATTTGCAATGTAAATATATCAAACTTGAGATTAGTTTAAAACATTTTTCAATTCAAGAAGGCATGTCATTGCAAGAGTACCAATTTGGATGGGAACCATAAGGTCAAAGGTGAGAATAACAAGGGAAGAAAGAGCCTTGTGGACATCTAATTTCCGTATAAGATTATTTTTTATTCGTAAAATTGCATTGTTCTAGGATACTTGTGTGTTTGTTAATCATCGGTCTATATTAGGTTCTTATTGGCGTGTTTTCCCTGTGTTTCTGGCAAATTTTCATCACTTTCCCCTTAATTTGCTCCCTCCTCTTTCTCTTTCCTCCCCTCTAGTTCCCCTGGATTTCTTGAAATTTATCTAGAAAATACGTAAACGTGATATCACTAATCCTGACAGCTCTCTTGCAAGCTCCCTTTATTTCCTCTTCCCTGAACTGTTGGTATGTTTTAGGAAGTTAGAGTAAATAGAAATCAGACACTGATTTGTAAACACATGCCATCTCCTTAGGCGTATAAAGAATTCTGCATTGAATGACTTAACTTTACCAATCCAAAAACATACTGTCCAATATTAAGATTAAGACTCTTACAAATAATACAAGTAGAAGAAGAGAGAAAGTAGGATGAATTTGTTTGAACGCTAACAAGCTTCATAACCTAAGCAAGGACTCAAAAATATCCTTACCTGCAACTCGGCTGCTTTCTGCCACCCACTCCCTTTCTCTTTAAAGATGCCCCTGGAAAACCAAAAAATCCACCATTAAACTGAGATTTAAACCGAAATTTAAATTAGATTAAAACAAAATGATGAGAATTGAATCTGTAAATAAAAGTTTCAGTTGAGAAACAAATAAACCCTTAATAGCAGGTGTTAATTAATGGCACAGCGAGCCAGAGATATTTACTTTGCATGCATTTATGGAATAATACAGGACACACGGATTACGCGTATCCGGACTTCAGGGAGTGGAATAATTTAATTTAACGAACATTTTGCAGCTGCATTTTGTACATAGTTTCTAAAGAGATTTTTCATTTAAAATGAAATTTTATTTACACACCATAACATATGATTACATTCGGACACCATGATGAATGGGATTTCAATTTAGGATGAATTTTTTTTTACACTAAGACACATGATACAATCCACACAATGATGAAGGAGATTTCAGTTAAGAAAGAAATTTTATTTCTCAAAAATACGGCTGCTTTCCACACAATGAAGGATTTGCAATGTAAATATATTGAACTTGAGATTAGTTTAAAACATTTTTTAATTCATGAAGGCATGTCATTGCAAGAGTACCAATTTGGATGGGAACCATAAAGCTCAATGGTGAGAATAACATAGGGAAGGAAGAGACTTGTGGACACCTAATTTTCGTATAAGATTATTTATTATTCATAAAATTGCATTGTTCTAGGATACTTGTGTGTTTGTTAATCATTGGTCTATATTAGGTTCTTATTGGCATGCTTTCCCTGTGTTTCTGGGGATTTTTCATCACTTTCCCCATAATTTGCTCCCTCCTCTTTCTCTTTCGTCCCCTCTAGTTTCCCTAGATTTCTTGAAATTTCCCTAGAAAATACCTAAACGTGATATCGCTAATCCTGACAGCTCTCTTGCAAGCTCCCCTTATTTCCTCTTCCCTGAATTATTGGTATGTTTTAGGAAGTTAAGAGTAATTAGAAATCAACAACTGCTTTGTAAACCCATGCCATCTCCTTCGATGTATATAGAATTCTGCATTGAACGGCTTAACTTTAAAAATCCAAAACCATACCGTCCAATATTAAGATTAAGACTATTACAAATAATATGAGTAGAATAACAGAGAAAGTAGGATGAATTTGTTTGAATGCTGACAAGCTTCATAACCTAAGCAAGGACTCAAAAATATCCTCACCTGCAACTCAGCTGCTTTCTGCCACCCACACCCTTTCTCTATAAAGATGCCCATGGAAAACCAAAAAACCCAACATTAAACTGACAATTAAACTGAAAATTTAAGAATAATTAAAAAAAAGAGAGAGAGAATTGAATCTGAAAATTATAGCTTCAGTTGAGAAACAAATAAACCCATACGTAAAGGGTGTGATAATTAATGGCACACCGAGCCAGAGATACTTACTTTGCATGTATTTATGGAATAATACAAGATGCACAAATTATGCGTATCCAGACTTCAGGAAGTGGAATAATTCAATTTAAGGAACATTTCGCAGCTGCATTTTGTACTTTCTAAAGAATTTTTTCATTCAGAATAAAGTTTTATTTGTACACAATAACATATGATTACATTCGTATGCCATGATCATTGGGATTTCAATTTAGAATGAATTTTTTTTTTCACACTAAAACATATGATACATCCACATGACAATGAATGAGATTTCAGTTTAGAAAGAAATTTTATTTACACGCTAAAAAATATGACTGCATTCTGCACAATGAAGAATTTGCAATTTAAATATATCGAACTTGAGATTAGTTTAAAACATTTTTCAATTCATGAAGGCATGACATTACAAGAGTACCAATTTGGATGGCAACCATAAAGCTCAATGGTGAGAATAACAAAGGGAAGGAAGAGACATGTGGCCACCTAATTTTCATATAAAATTATTTATTGTTCATAAACTTGCATTGTTCTAGGATACTTGTGTGTTTGTTAATCATCGATCTATATTAAAAAAATTTATGGCGTATTTTCCGTGTTTCTGGTGATTTTTCATTACTTTCCCCCTAATTTACTCCCTTCTCTCTCTTTCCTCCCCTCTAGTTTCCCTATATTTCTCGAAATCTCCTTAGAAAATACCTAAAAATGATATCACTAATCCTAACAACTCTCTTGCAAGCTCCCTTTATTTCCTCTTCCCTGAACTGTTGGTATGTTTTAGGAAGTCGGAGTAAATAGACATCAGCCACTGCTTTGTAAACCCATGCCATCTCCTTAGGCAGATATAGAATTCTGCATTGAAGGGTTTAACTTTACCAAATCCAAAACCATACCATCCAATATTAAGATTAAGAATGTTCATACCCAAAGCACGCCTTACCAATTATCTGTCCTTAAATATACAAATTATGTGCGCCAACCATAGTTACCATGTTTGACCGAACATGGCTCATGTTCAGTTCGAACCGAACAAATTGTGTGGACCGGATTTGTGCAGTCAAGTTCGACCAAATAACTTTTTTATTTTTTGATTAAAAAATAAATTTAAAAAACCCAAAAAGTACGAGTCATTAGTCAATGCAAAGCAAAGCGAAATGTTGAAACTTGAAACCCTATACTGCAAAAAGGCAAACGCTATTCCATTTTTTTAATTTTTTTCATCGACGAACAGCAGAACTAAGCAGTGAGCAGTGAGAAGTTACTGAGAACAGCAGAACAGAGAACTTTTTTATTTTTTTCATTTGCTATCGTGCGACTCGAACAACATTGCCATCTGCTATAGACTATCTTCCATTGCCATCCCCTAGATTCACAGAGTTTGCTCGTCGGGATTCACTGCATATTTGTCTATCTTGAATCTTCGACTCTTTGCATATTAATGACCATTGACCAGAGCGGCGTTGTCTTCGACAAGCACTTTAATTTTTAACAGATATAGTATCATATTTCTAATATCTATATCATGCTAAACTTTAGTCTTTAACCCAATTTACGGTTTACACTTTACTATTTAATATTTTATTATTTACTATTTACTAGATTTAGTAATTTTGTTAATATACATGCGTCAAATTGTAAGTCCTACTGTGTAACTAATAATATTAAATATACATGTGTAAAATTGTTTGTCCTACTATGTAAATGTAGTCTATAAGTAATTTAAATTAGATGTATTAATATTAAATATACTATTAGTTTATTATTAATATTAATCTTTTAAATTTTAAAATAATAAAATATTATTAAGTATAAGTTAAATATTATTAATATTAAATATACTGTTAAATATTAAATATATTGTTAAATATTAATACGTATAAGTATTGTGTGTTATACGGATACTTATCAACTTATTTATGTTTATGTTTTACAACTATGTATGATATATTTATTTTTTATGATCTATAAAAAAAATCCTAACTGAACTTACCGAATAGAACTTTTTTCAAAATTCCGAACTTCCGAACAAACTGAATTTTTCGAACATGGTAACTATGGCGCCAACAAATGTTGACAAAATACATCCAAACCACAAACTATACATTTTATTACACCATAGTAATTAATCTTCCATACCAACCCAAGATTTAGCCATTCGATGCAACAACTGAACCAATTTTCTTCTTAAGGTAAAAGTACCTACAAAATATAGCGAAGATGTTAGGCTCACCTTCATAGTGTCCAAACAAAAGCTTCCTACTAGCAAAGCATTCAATTCTCATATAAAAAACAAATTCTCAAGCCAAAGGAATGCATTCAACACACAAATAGAACCATAATCAAATATTTCCTATGTTACCGAATATTGATACTAAGGGCACTGGATACAATACAATACATCATAGGACACTGATACGCCAGGGATTTTCTAAGGTAGGGGGCTACTAAGGGCACTGGATATGATACAGTACGTCGTAGGATACTGAAACATCAGGAATTCATTGGGAATACGGGCAAGTTGTGCACCTACCCCTGCGGATCCACCCAGATACGTCCAAGCAAGCACATTCGCAAGGGTAGGGGCATACCCTGGCCGTATCCTAGGAGTATCCGCTAGGAAAAACAATTTTTTTTTTCAATTTCACTCCATAGAAAGTCAAACATGGACTTCAAAAAACAATTAAAATCAAAATAAATTTTTTTCTCAACCCTAAAAGCAACTTTCACACTTATTTTATCAAAAGAAGACAACACATTTACCTTTCATTGCAGTTTTACCTCTCATTGCACATTTGTTCTTTCATCTTAATTTTTTCAATTGCATAGGATTGAAACTCCTTCCTTTAGCTAATCCTACACTATTGCCTCTACCCATTTTACGCCAAGGAGTTTAAGGAGCTTGCAACGAAGAGAATTGTTAATTTAAGTTGGGTTTTCAATTAAATTTTTTCTTTTTCCTTTTTACCTATTTTTTATAGTTTTTAAATGTTTGTAACTAGCTTTAATTTTTTTTTTTGTTATTCTTTTAAACATTCTTTCAACAAATGCCAAATGCTTAAGTTTTTATAGTAATATTATTACTTTTTACCAGGGGCTATAGGGATTTGACAGAATGTCTCAGGTTGCAAGTGTTAGTTCGATGGGCCAAGAGATAGCCTTCAGAGCCGATCCGCAAGCGCCCCTTTGGAAGAATGTGACGATGTTAAAACAATTGCCAAGTGGAGGGTGTTTAATTTGAATTTGCACAAAGTGTAAATGTAAATACAAGAGCTCGTATAGTCGAGTGAAAGCCCATATGTGTGTGATTCTTGACGCTGGAATCAAAGTTTGTGGTGAGCCAAGCGTAAATGGAAAGCCAAGGAAGGGCTTGCCACAAGCAAAGATCCTTGCAAATATCAAAGAGCAAAAAGGCGCAGATACCATTGCTAGGCAAATATTGAAGCATCCTTTGAAAAAAAAAGGATCACCACCTGTCAATCCATCTCGTGCTAATTAGGTAATCCCATCACACACCCATTTCTTTCTACACCCGTTGTGGCTGCAGAGGAAGAGGATTCACCTCTTAGTTGCAAGAGAAGAAAAGATGCAGGCCCATGGAAAGGGCATTCCAGAATAAATCCAAGGACATGTGGAACATAGCATTGTGTGTTGTGTTTAAGCATGTGGACTACTATTTACTATTGTTAGATCACCATAATCGCAGGATATGATATCTATCAATGATGCCCCTAAAGGGTTCACCGGGCCAGGGTATTAAAAGGGGCACACCACCTTATTGACAAAAGAAAGAAAACAAGTTGAAGATGCATTGAAGCACATCAAAGATTCATGGATCGAAACAGGGGTGTCCATCATTTCCGATGGATGGAAAGGTACGACAAATAGGCCATTGATTAATGTGGTCGCAGTGTGCCCTAAAGGAGCAATGTTTTTTAAAGATAATTGTGAACGACAAGTGAAGGATACACGATTCGTTGCCGACAACCTGATAAGATCCATTAAAGCGATCGAGCCTCAAAACATTGTCCAAGTTATAATGAACGCAAAAAATTGCAAAGTTGCGGGCATGTTGGTTGAGGCAATGTATGGGCACAAATTTTGGACACCTTGTGTCATTCATTCCCTCAACCTTATATTACAAAAATTAGGTGCCAAAATTGACTGGATCAAACAAGTCTATGAGAAAGTGAGTGAGATCCAAATGTTCATATTCATAAGCAACCATCACATGTCCCAAGGCATCTTCAGGGCCTTCTCAAAGTTGCAGTTCTTGAAGGTAACTTTTTATTTAATCATTCATGAATCATGTATATTTTTAATTTAAGTTTGTAATTTGTAGTATTTTTTTTTTTAATTCTTTTTTTTTTTTTTTAATTTCGTATTTAGGTTGTTGAGACTCAGTTGGCCTCACACACACTCGTCTTGAGACAACTTGTCAAGGTAAGTGAGGCAGTGAGCAGCATGGTTATCAACAACTTTTGGAGTGTGTGGAGGCAAGCAAACAGTGAGAGAGCCACAAAGATGAAAGGGTGGATTCTTGATGACATGTGGTGGGACCATGTGGAATATTTGCTCATTTTTACCGAGCCCATCATAAGTATGTTGAGATTTCTAGATATGAATCATCCATATTTAGATGAGATCTATGAGGGAATTGACTCAATGATTGAAAATATTAGGTCCATCATAAATGCTAAAGAGCAAGATCCTACGAAGAGGTTCTTCAAAGAAGTGCAGTCGTATCTCATTGAAAGGTGGAACAAAATAAACACCACATTACATCTTCTTGCTTTTGCCTTGACGCCCAAATACTACAGCATAGAGATCCTTTTTTTGCCTAGGAGGGTTGCATTATATAGGAATGTTTAGGTTAGTGAAGGACATAAGGGGACATTCTCTAGACTCTTCCCCGATCCAAAAGTAGAAGACATAGTTATGGAAAAGTTTGTGCATTTCATGACCTCCACAGGTCACTCCCTTAGCATTATTCATGACAAGTACAAGGAGGAAGCTCACGTTTGGTGGTACCTCCATGAGAAAGCATCCACCCACCTCCAACCACTTGCAATAAAAATTCTATCACAAGTAAGATTTTAATTTATTTTAACTCTCTACGCTTCTTTTTGATGTTTTGTTTGAACTTTTTACTTTTATAAATTTTTAATTGACTTTGTCACTTGCCTCAATAGGTTGCAAGTTCCTCCTCAACTAAACAGAGCTGAGGTACCTACAGCGTTATCCACTCAATTAAGCACAAGTTCGCAATGAAAAAGGTGGAGGATTTGGTCTGTGCATTCCAACTTGTGTCTTCTCTCACACAAACAACCAAATTACAAGGGGCAACAAAGTGTTGGCATGTGGACCCATAGACTACTAACTTGGATGCCTTTGTTGCCTACCTTTCATTGCTCAACATGGAGCTAGACAATGCTTCACATGACTTGCATAGTGGAGCTAGTAGGAGTGGCTTCCATATTGCCAGTATTTTTAAGACTTCAATATTGAAAAGAGCTCAGGATGGCTTCCAGACTTCAGATAGCATGTGTGTTTCTTTAAAATTATCCACTGTTGATATGTGCAGTTAAAATTTGGATGAAAGAGTAGATTTATTTACACTTTGTCAAACAGTTCATGTGCCTCAAGTATGAAGGCACATTTTGTCAATCTGAAAAATATCTACTTTCAATTATTGTTTGATGGATGTTCATACCCTGTTCAAAAGATTCCACTTTGGCACAGCTTGGGACGATGCTGGCAAAGGTGGTGGATTGTGGCTTTAAACCTGCCCGTTGCATTTGTTTAAATGCCTCTATGGCCTTTTCAATAAAAACTTTTTGTGTGTATCTTGCAACCATGGCATTCCGTTAGGTGATATACGGACGAGCCATTTCTTTGAAAAGCCTTGAAGCTTTGTCAAGAACACCATTTATCGAGCAATCGTTGCAATCTACAAGACCACATTTCATCAAAGCACTTTGTCAAACAGTCCATATGGCTTGTGCATGCTTCCACATTTTCCATACATGTCTACCAGGGCACTTGCAACTACAACATCTAATAAAAATGCCCTCCTACCTGTTTCACAGCTCTTATTTTGGCACAGGCTGGGAGTATGCTGGCAAGGGTGAATTCATCAGACTGAACACATTCACTGCATTTTGTGAAAGTGTCAATGTATTTGGAAACACGTAATGATTTCATTCCATTAGCCTTTGCAAATGCGCTTGGCAGGCATAGGGTCAAACTTATCAACATGTATGACAGGTGCTTAAGATTTTAGTATTTTACTTTCTTGGATGTATGAGCTATGCAGAAATGAAAACTTCAACACCAAAGAAGAAGTGGATTGCTTGAAACATTTTTTTATTGAATAGACTAAAAAATTCCAACAGCAAACATATTTTTCTCCCGTGAACTCAAAAAATGTCGCAATCAAAAATAAATTTCCTTTTTTCTCAAGGTTATATGTATTTTATACAAAAGATTGGGGAATGGGTTTAGAAAATAAATATTTATGGAGAAATATGGATAAAATTATCCACAAAAAGTTTTCCCATCTAGCACTAGAACGGTTGTCCGAGAAGGAAAATAGTTTGTTGAGCAGAAGAGTCTTTTACGAATAATATGAGTAGAATAACAAAGAAAGTAGGATGAATTTGTTTGAACACTGACAAGCTTCAAACCTAAGCAAGGACTCAAAAATATCCTTACCTGCAACTCAGCTGCTTTCTGCCACCCACTCCCTTGCTCTTTAAAGATGCCCCTGGAAAACCCAAAAACCCAACATTAAACTGAGAATTAAAAAGAAATTTAAATTGAATAAAAAAAAGAGAGAATTGAATTTGAAAATGAAAGTTTCAGTTGAGAAATAAATTAAGTTTAAACCCTTAATAATGAATGTATTAATCAGTGTCACACCAAGACAGAGATATTTGCCTTGCATGCATATATTGAGTAATCCAACATGCACAGATTATGCGTATGCCGACTTCAGGGAGTGGAATAATTCAATTTAAGGAACATTTCGCATCTGCATTTGTACATAGTTTCTAAAGAGATTTTTTATTTAAAATGAAATTTATTTACACACCATAACATATGATTATATTTCGACACCATGATTAAAGGGATTTCAATTTAGAATGAAATTTATTTTCAAAATAAAATATATGATTACATTCTGCACAACAACGTATGAGATTTTGGTTTAGAAAGAACTTTTATTTACACACGCAAAAATATAATTGCATTCTGCACGATGATGAATTTGCAATATAAATATATTGAACTTAAGATTAGTTTAAAACACTTTTTTATTCATGAAGGCATGTCATCGCAAGAGCACCAATTTGGAAGGGAACCATAAATCTCAATGGTGAGAACAACCAAGGAAAGGAAGAGAGACCTGCTGACACCTAATTTTGGTATAAGACTATTTATTATTCGTAAAATTGCAATTTTCTAGGATATTTACGTGTTTTTTAATCATCGATCTATATTAAGTTCTTTTTTGTGTGTTTTCCCTTGTTTCTAGCTATATTTCATCACTTTTTCCCTAGTTTCCTCTCTCCTATTTCTCTCTTCTCCCCTCTTGTTTCCCTAGATTTCTGGAAATTTCCCTACAAAATACTTGAACCTGATATTACTAATCCTGACAGCTCTCATGCAAGCTCCCATTATTTCCTCTTCCCTAAACTGTTGGTATGTTTTAGGAAGTTAAAGAGTAAATAGAAATCAGCCACTGATTTGTAAACCCATACCATCTCCTTTGGCAGATATAGAATTCTGCATTGAACGACTTATTTTTACCAATCCAAAACCATGCCGTCCAATATTAAGATTAAGACTGTTCATACCCAAAGCATGTCTTTATCAATTACCGTCCTTAGACATACAAATTATGCGCACCAACACATGTTCATATAATATGTCCAAGGCCACACAAACTACACATTTTATTACACCAGAGTAATTCATCTTCAATACCAACCCAAGATGTTAACCATTCGATGCAACAGCTGAACCAATTTTCTTCATAAGGTAAAGGTACCTACAAAATATGGCAAAGGTGTTAGGCTCACCTTCATAGTGTCCAAACAAAAGCTTCCTACTAGCAAAGCATTCAATTCTCATATAAAAAACAAATTCTTAAGCCAAAGAAATGCATTAAATGCACATATAGCACCATATTCAGATATTTTGCATGCTTATTTAACAGACACTTAAACAATGCATCAATCAACCTAGATCAATAGGTTCACACTTTTACTGTTTAGAAACAAAACCAAAGTAAGAGCACAAATGACTCACAAGACAGATGATACAATGGAAAACATCTTCCCTCCATTAAAATTGGAGGTACACTAAATTATATTATACCATACTAGACAAAAAAAACCACTATTATAATGATAATTACTGTGATGAGCAAGACGGGGTGGCCAAGGGTAAATAAAATAGAGCAAGAGGGAAAGAACGGAATCTATACCATCGCATATAAAATCAGAATAGGACCCTTGGCAAATATATCACATTCAATGTTATTAGTATTGTGTTAAGGGTTTATACTTGTCTAGGAGAAATGATTAGGGGTTTGGGGTTTGAGGTTTGTACATCTGACAAATATCTGCTTTTTCAATTATTGTTTGATGGATGTCCATACCCTGTTCCAAAAGCTCCCATTTTGGCAAAGGCTGGGAGGATGCTAGTAAAGGTTGGGGAGTTTGGCTTTAGACCTGCCAACATTGGCGTTTGCTTAAATGCCTCTAAGGTCATTTCATTAAACATATTTTGTTTAAATCCTAAAACTATGGCATTCCATGAGATGCCATCTGGGAGAGGCATTTCTTTGAAAAGCCTTGTCAAGAACACCATTTACCCTGGATTCATTACATTCCACGAGGCCACATTTCTCAAGGCATTTTTTCAAACAGTCCACATGCCTTGGTATGCTTCCACATTTTGCATACATGTCTACCAGGCCACTTGCAACTACAGCTTATGACAAAAACCCCATTTTCATTATGCTTTGATGGATGTCCATACCTGTTCCAAAGCTCTTATCTTGGCACAGGCTGGGAGTTTGCTAGCAAAGGTGAACTGATCAGGTTGGACACCTGTTCACATTTGGTGAAACAGTGTCAATTCCCTGTGTCATGATGATACGCATGCCTTTGTTCAGCTGCAGAGATTTCATTTCATGAGACTCCATCTCCCACTTCTATGTTGTCAAAAACATTACAAACATCCACCAAACTCCCATACTTGACATACATGTTGATAACCTTATTTTGAAAAAATATAAATGTAGCAAATGCAAATCCCCTCAGTGATGAAAGATTACATTTGTATTCAGACTTTTGACATGCACGGTTGATATTTGAATGCAAGTGATGGCCATATTATTAATCACTGTCATCTAAGATTTGTGCCACTTGCAACATTGAACGTCAAATTTAAGAAACAAATGAACTTGTTGGAAAATCCATAAAGATAATTAGATATTAATTTGTGGGATTTTTACTCATGTATGTTGTAGTCCTTACCCAAATGACCTCCATGAGTAGTCACTAGCAGTTGTCCCAGAGGTGCTAGTCATGCTAGAAGGTACAATGGTCGTATGACACATGAAACCCTTAACCGCTGAACTTATCTAACCTTTTTTCCATGAAACGTCAATCTGATATTTTTAGTGGGGGTGATGGTGGAAAAGAAGGTGGTGTGTTATTCATAGGGCATGGCAATGAGATATGTGGGTAGGAAACATCACATTTCATAGTGAACTTAACAATGATGAAGCGATGCAAAAATTCAAGGCCATAAAAAACATGAAAATGGTGAGAGATTCCAAGGTGGGATGAGCAGTGTGAGGGGTGTGACTTCATGATCTAGAAAAGTGGGGTTTAAGTAAAAGAGTGTAAATTGCTATGAATACTGCACACAACACCAATGACCACTCAAATCATTTCACCTTTTGTGCACAAAGCGTTAAGTAACAATAATTTGATATTTCTAGTGGAATAATGGTGGAAAATGAGGTAGTGTGTTATTAATATATGTCGTAATGGTATATAATTATTATTTATATTATTCATTTTAATTATATTTATATTCTATATAGTAAAATACATAAATAATATTAATATAAAATATGATATAAGAAATTATATTAGATTTCAAATATATATATATATATGTATATATATATATATATATATGTATATATATATATGATTATAAATTAAATAGTAATTGATATAAATATATTATAATTTATAATATATAGTATATTATATGTAGTATAATAATATCATAAATTATTATAAATTACATTATATATAGGTGTAATGCATATTATATAGATTAAATATTATAAATTTATATTATTTATTATATAAGATAATGCTAGTTATTATATAAATATAATATAATATATATAAATATTATTTTGTATAATATATATTCTAATATCATTTTAATTTTTCAAACATCAAAATTGTGAAAAAAAACCTAATTGTCGAAGATGGTTAATTAGAGAAAAGGAAGGTGAACCATACATCTTTGTACTGAGAATCATAATGGCCCCACATAAATAGGTTAGTGCCCAAATGCCATACCATAAACATTCGTTGAGTTGCTCACCCAACACCTGTTGAGTTGCTTACCCTGACACATATTGCAATCTAAGGAAAGGCAAGCGACTAATGAACAAGATGACCAATAGATAAACTCTTCTAATTAAACCATTTCATTTCAAAATACTTTAAGACATGTACTTCCACACTATTAAATTGAGACGACTTATCATATCATGAGGCATCATTTTAGGCAATGGTTTGAAAGTGGACGCATCAGTAAGTTAGCATTGAATCCAAATCGCATCGCATCACTCCGCTCGTGAGATAGGTATCGTTTAAAGAGGATATTTTCTGCATTAATTTATTTTAATCTTACCACCATACAGAGGAAATTTCAAAAAAATATGGGGATAGCCACAGTCAGCACAACACCTTAACCATAACTATATGCTATGCGTTTCCTAGATGGCCATCTACCAAGGCAGCGGCGTTCGTACGTGGCATCAAAAAAAATTTGCTCTGAGTAATGAAAATCATGGCGTGGACAGGTGGATATAACGTAGTTAAAAAATAATATCCCTCCCTCTTGTTCCTTTTCCCCATTTCCAAATGCACTTGGGGTTTGCTGTGAGAAAGAGTGTTAGGTGAAGTAGCTAGAAAGCCCAATTTATAGAAAGACACCCCAGTGGATCTCAATGGCTGTTGATTCCCATTTTGTAGACCATACTTTGGGGAAAAAAAGAAAAGAAAAGAAATTGATTTGTTTTGTCTGCAAATCAGCTAAATTTAGTCTATTCCTGGCATGTATTAAAATCTAGTCCTCTGACGCAATTTGGAATAATACATGGCTAATGGAGAATGATTTTCACTAATTAGGGTTTTTTTTGTTTTTAATAAATTGCCAGCTTTTGTTTTTCATTTTTGAAATTGTGATATTTTCACGATTTCCATGACCTAATACGAAACTACTATGAAATTGGCAGGATTTGATCCTCGGTTGCTTGTGAGGTTTTTTTACGATGCCCATGGATTTTGATGTTATGCAATGACTATAAATTGATGTACGAATTGATCAATGGATCGGATGTACGAATGAGCGAGCATCGTTGCTCGATTAAAATTGTATTTAAAAATATATTATGATAAATAGATTTTACTAATGATATATTACCTATTATATTATCTAATATTTACTTAGATTCTAATTTTATATATATATATATATTGTTAAATAGAATATTTATTTAAAATATAACTACTATAATACATTAATTTTTTTACTTGTGTACTAATATAATATACTATAACGATATTACCTATTATATTGTGCAATGTATATTTTGATTATATTATATATTATTAAGTAGAATTTTCATTTATAATTAATAGAATCTAAGTAAATATTAGATAATATAATAGGTAATATATCATTAGTAGAATATATTTATTATAATTTATTTCTAAATACAATTAATGACTATTATTTAATCCTTGCTTTGTTGCATGAACGGAAATTAAAAAAACAAAGAGCCACAACTTACAAATCCACACAGCAAAATGAAGAACCATGTGGCTAATAGAGGTGTCTTTAAACCATGCAAAGATCTGTTTGCACTGCCAAACAAAATTTGGAAGCATACACAAGGCCCGTGAAGTGTTTGACATAATCGCTGAAACAAAGTTGGTTTCACGAAATGCTATGCCTCCAGGATATGCACAGAATGGTTTCCTTGATGACGCTTTAAGGCTTTCAAATGAATGTGTCAAGCAGATGTCATCTCTTGGAGTGCCAAGGTTGCAGGGTATGCAAAAAATGGGTTCTTTGAAAAGGCAACGGAGGCATTTAAGCAAATGCAATTTGCAAAAGTGGTTTCATTGAATGCTATGGTTATAAGTCTAATGCACTTTTAACAGAAGTTTTTTCGCTGTGATTTGCAAATTAGCAAAGGATAGGTGGTGGTTGTGCAATTGTATTTCTCCTTTTTTATTGTTGTAGCTAACTTGTCATGAAGTCGCGGCTTCAACTATTTTTTTGTTTTGGTTTGGTTTGTTGTTGAATAGCCAAAATACAGTTTATGTGTTGGTAATTATGGAAAATCCATTACATATAGCATATCTTTTTTTTTGGATGTATATCAAGGTTTGCGGGATCCCTGCCCAGATAGCTTTTGACCGGAGCTACGAACCGAATCTGGGGCACAATCAAGGGACCCAATACCCGAGAACCATAAAACCAACACAAACGACCCCATCCGACCTATAAACGACCTATGAGATTCGAACCTGGGTGGCGCTAGGCACAACCAACCCTTCTACATCTCATTGGCTACATATAGCATATCTTAAAAGTATGTGTTTTGACCTTTTCTGTAGAAATTTCTAAAATTTTCCATTTTTTTGTCTGTGTTGATGCATTAAGTAGTACTGGTAAGGCATTAGGCTAACTCTTTGTAAATACTCTATTTATCTAATAGCTATTTGTGATAAGGCCAGCCATTATGTAATTTAACCCCTAAAAGAGTTTTGCAGCTTTCTTTGAGACGCTCAATTCAATAGTGTATGTGAGACCCAAAAAAAAAAAATAGGTCAGACATAGCTCATATGTGACGATCGTGGGCCTCAATGTGTAGTTCATATGCGGTTTACTGCAGCCACAAATCACCATAAACAAAATTGTTTTCTCATTAGGATTTTGGTTTGATGTTCATCATACCTTTCAGCCTTCAAAATGTGTGTATATTTTGTTTCCTGGTCGTCTAGATAAAACCTTCTCTGCCCACATGTGTCATTACCTGATCAGGCAAAAAAAGATTTCGCAAAATAGGGTGTATTTGACGTGGGTAGACATGTGGCAGCATTTAGTTGGTGTAAAAAGTGAATATCCAAAGTGTGAGACGAATATGTGGTTTGTTTCCCACAACATAACGCCTCCCAACATAATTACCCAAATGACATTTTCCTCATGTATTTTTGGTAATAATCACAAGACAGTAAATGGTGATAATTGTGAGACGAGTGATTTACTAGGCACCACACTCATCAAAAACCTTACCAATGGGAAAAGAAGCTAGAGGGTGAGAAGCCCAAAGTGGTGAATTATACTCACCATTTCTCCCCCCCTAATAACAAATGCTTACGGTGGCCATGTGCTAAAGTGAACCCCCTTGCCTTGTGATTATTACCAAAAATACATGAGGAAGAATAACATTTGAGAATGACTACTCATGGAGATCATTTGGGTAATGACTAAAACAAACACAACTAAAAATCCAACAAAAATTAATATCTAATTAAAAAGTGCTCGTGGAAGCCTTCAACTTAACATAAAAACACATGATTGAGTTGTAAGTGGGTTAATCCCACATTGGCAATAATTGCAAGACAAGGGTGATTTATTAGGCACTACATTCATCATAAGCTTTACCAATGGGGAGAGAGGCTAGAGGGTGAGAAGCCCAAAGTGGTGACTTATATTCATCATTCCTCCCCCCTAGTAACAAATGTTTACAATGGCCATGTGCTACAGTGGGCCCCTTGCCATGTGATTATTACCAAAAATACATGAAGAAAAATGTCATTTGGGTGATGACTACTCATGGAGGTCATTTGGGTAATAACTAAAACATGAGTAAAAATCCCACAAATATTAATATCTAATTAAAAATTGCTCATAAAACCTTCAACTTAACATTAAAATACATGAATGGGTTGTGATTGGGTTAATCCCATGTTGGTAATAATTGTGAGACAAGGATGATTTATTAGGCACTACACTCATCAATAGCTTTTGCCAATTGGGAAAGAGGCTAGAGGGTGAGAAGCCAAAAGTGGTGAATTATATTCACCGTTACTCCCTTGCTAACAAATGCTTACAGTTGACATGTGCTAAAGTGGGTCCCCTTGATTGTGATTATTACCAAAAATACATAAGGAAAAATGTCTTTTGGGTAATGACTACTCGTGGAGGTCATTTGGGTAATGACTAAAACATACACGAGCAAACAACATACATGAGCAAACATCCCACAAAAATTAATATCTAATTAAAAATTTCTCGTGCAAGCCTCCAACCTAACTCCATAGAGATATTTAGGCAAATGCACTAGGCAGGTCTAGGGCCGAACTTATCAACATGTATAACAAGTGCTAAAGTTTTGTATATGTATATATTTATGTACATGTCTATATGTTCATGCATTTCAAATATGTTTGTACAAATATACATGTTCAATGTTTCATACCCGCATACACATGCATATAACTTGCATAGATCCATCTTGATATGGATTTTTACGATGAATCTCATATGTCCCAGTTGGTATCCAAATGACTCAAGGTGCCAATGCTGCCACAACATAAGTGCGCACACATAAACATACACAAACAAACTTTGTTGTGGTGGTATTGACACCTTAAGTCTTTTGGATACCTCCCAGCACATATCCAATCCATATTAAGATAGACATGTGTTAGTTATTAGAGTTACATATCTATAAAAACGTAGACCGTCAATGTTCCCATGAATTAGCATCCATCCACCCAGCCAGGGGTTAAATTCGATGTCTTTATGACAGTCTTTACGCTTTTTCACAGTAAAATGTAATCAAAATGTTTTGAACACTGTGTCAGATGAATAGGGAAATTTTGGACAGAACATAAAAATTCTTAAGGATTATAGTAAATATATATTTAGTCTTTGATGTTCCCTTTTCAAACCATTAACTGTCATAACATTTGAAAGGAAATGTTGAATGGATAACCGTCATAGAAATGTGGCAAGTTTACAGCTTTTTACCCATCTATACCATTTTCTAAATCACATGGGTGTTTAAAATTGATGATGCTGCTGCAAAATTTAGGAAGGACAAACTAAATATGTTATAAGGTAAAAAATCAATTAAAAAAAATTAAAAAAACCTTTTTCTGTAAAATTTTT
Organism: Torreya grandis; assembly: GCA_037957365.1. NCBI lineage: Eukaryota > Viridiplantae > Streptophyta > Pinopsida > Cupressales > Taxaceae > Torreya > Torreya grandis. The sequence continues at coordinate 555,174 of JARHVA010001906.1, read as the reverse complement.
AAAAACATTAAAAAGATCTATAAATTTTCATAAAACGTTAAAAAGTTGACACTAAAAATTTGTTTAGGGCATAAAATGAAAGGAAATTTGATATATCCAACAAAATAAACTATTAAAAACTCACGCGTGGTGTGCCTGTCTGTGTGTGTCTCTGTATGTGTGTGTCTGTGTCCATGTCTGTGTGTGTGTCTGTGGGCGTGTGTGTGTGTGACCCCATTGCTTCTTAACATCCAAGAAAATAAAAACTCTCCATACTGGCAAAACTTGATGGTAGTTTTGATCATTTGCCAAGCTTGCAGCCATACTGCCAGTATTCTTGAGACTTCAATATTGAAAAAAGCTCACTCGGGCTTCCAGACTTCAGATAGCATGTGTGTTTCTTTTAATTATCCAGACTATTGATATGCACAGTTAAAAATTGAACCAGATAGCAAAATCATTTACACTTTGTCAAACAGTTCGTGTGCCTTCATAATGGAGGCACAATCTGACAAATATCTACTTTCAATTATTGTTTGATGGATGTTCATGCCCTGTTGGAAAACTCCCAGTTTGGCACAGGTTGGGAGGATGCTGGCAAAGGTTGTGGATTTTGGCTTTAAACATGCTAATTGCATTTGCTTAAATGCCTCTATGGCCTTTTCAACAAATCCCTTCTGTGCATATCTTGCAACCATGGCATTCCACTAGGTGACATATGTGCGAGGCATTTCTTTGAAAATCCTTAAAGCCTTGTCAAGAACACCATTTATCCGGCCATCGTTGCAATCTACGAGACCACATTGCATCAAGGAATTATGTCAAACAGTACAAATGGTTTGTGTATGCTTCCCACGTTGTCCGTACATGTCTACCAGGGCATTTGTAACTGCAACATCTGATAAAAATACCCTTTCCATAATGCTTTGAATTATATCCCTATCTGTTTCGAAGCTCCTATTTTGGCACAAGCTGGGAGTATGCTGGCAAAGCTTAACTGATAGGATTTACACATGTTCACTGCATTTGGTGAAATAGTGTCAATGTATTTGGTAACGTGGCAATGATTTCATTCTATGAGACTTCGCAAATGCGCTTGGCAGGCATAGGGTCAAACTTATCAACATGTATGACAGGTGCTTAAGATTTTACTTTCTTGGATATATGAGCTATGCAGAGATGATAACTTCAACACCAAAGAAGAAGGGGATTGCTTGAAACATTTTTTTGTGGAATAGACTAAAAACATTCCAACAGCAAACACGTTTTTCTCTCGTGAACTCAAAAAGATGTCGTAATTAAGAATGAATTTCCTTTTTTCTCAAGATTTTATGTATTTTATACAAAAGATTAGGGAATGCATTTAGAAAATAAGTATTTATTGAGAAATATGGATGATATTAGCCACAAAAAGCTTTCCCTTCTGGCACTAGAACCGTTGTACGAAAAGGAAAATAGTTTGCTGGACGGAAGGATTTTTTCCGAATAATACGAGTAGAATAACAGATGAAGTAGGATGAATTTGTTTGAACACTAACAAGCTCAATAACCTAAGTAAGGACTCAAAAATATCCTTACCTGCAACTCGGCTGCTTTCTGCCACCCACTCCCTATCTGTTTATCGGATTCCCCTGGAAAACCAAAAACGAGAAAAGACAAGAATTGAATCTGAAAATAAAAGTTCCAGTTGAGAAATAAACCAACCCTTGTTAAAGCGTATCGGTGTGATAATTAATGGCGCAGCGAGCCAGAGATATTTACGTTGCATGCATTTATGGGATAATAATACAACACGCTAAGGTTTACACGTATCCGGGCGGCCCCCTCCCTATACCCTGTAAAGATCAGAGTTCAAATCTAGTCTAGTCTAGTCTAGTCGCACCCTATATATATATACGAGATGAGATGCGATGGGTGGAACGCCCAATGTAGATAGATAGATATAGAGAAAGGCTATCTATCTAAGGGTTGGGTTGGGGCCTGAACTCTCCATCTGGGTGGTGTCGAGGGCATCTATAGTCTAGTCGGCACTCCTACCCACTATTACTAGATATAGATATAGATAGCCGGGCCCGGACGTCAGGAAGGGCAATAATTCAATTCAGGAGCATTTCTCAGCTGCATTTCGTCCCTGGTTTTTAGTTAGATTTTTTATTATTAACAAGTGCCGCGGTTTAGTACCTCTTAGGAATAATTTTTATGCACAACTTTATAAATTTAGAGAAGTGGAAAATAAGGATGGAAAGATCATAATAATTTATATTTTGTAGGAATAGGTTTAATGTAAATAAGGTGGTATGTTTTAAGTTCGTACGGTAGTTCATAAATTTTGTTTTTGTTTGTTGTTCAGTTAGAAAATTATGAGAGTGTTCTAATTTTTTGAATGATTTTAAAACCTAGTTGTATATTGTATATTTGTAAGCTCACAAAGGAAAAGTTAATCTATCTGTAAAGTTACCGAGGAGATTCAGGGAAAAATATAACCAAAACCAACTAAATTATGGTAGGTACCCCTACAACCCCAAGTTTCCAACACCATGTTCTAGGGCCCTGAGAAAAAAATAACTTTACATTTGAGATCAAAAACCCAATACGAACAAATGTTTAAGAGAAATTATCCATATTTTCTATTATTATTTGTCATCACTCCTAACAATAGGATCTAGAAAACATTCAGGGTTATCTTTACAAAAGCTTTATCATCCTATTTAAGCTTTTTTTGATAAACTAATTTTTTACTGGGAGATCTAAAACATCAATCCAAAAAAAAAGCATCACACAAATCTTTTCAAAATATTGAGTTTGCTTTAAGTTTTTTTTAATCTTTTTTTTTCTTTTAGCTTACCTTTGTGAAGGCCAAATTTATGAAATATGATAGAAATTGTTCGCATGTGATCATAAGGCCATTGGTGTTAATCAAAGGTCTTATGTTATTAGCAAGAGAAGACTAAAATGTACAAAGGGATGCTGACAGGGGATGTTCCCACACCTAGACCGACAAATATATGCCCAATTATTAAAACCCATGGATTTGGTGTTAGGGCCATGACCATTGTCGTTGCTACAAAAACAATGTCTACTACAATTATTGCTTTCTTTCGCCCATAAATGTCATTGATAAACCCTCCCATTGCAGACCCAATAATGGTTGCCACAATGATTCTGCTCACCATGGTCTCCTGCAACAAGAATAAAAACCACCCATTAAATGGAGCTTCAAAGTAATTTTAACGGGGGTTTCAAAAATAAAAAGAGATGGTAGGCAATAAATTTTGAAAAGTCTCCCTCATGTTTTACCAAGTGACCTTGTTTTTACCTACAAGATTGTAGTTTTGGTTACCGAGTCAAAATCATTTCAATTGTATAGCGCAACACCGGATATTACCCCTGCAATCCAAACATTAAAACCAAAAATAACATTTAGGGTTGAATGTGACTGATGTTATGTTAACTATGGTGCAATAAGCTTCAAAATTCACAGATGAAGTCCTAAAATATTCTGACACGATTAATAATCGTTGTTCCCTGATTTGTGATCTGGCCTATATTTTAATTTATAATCCCAACCATAATTTTAGATCTGAGGCTTTCAAAGTCCATATTAAAAGAGGTATTTTGAATTAACAATGGCTTCAGACTTTGAAAAAATGGTTTCAGATTTTGTTTCCTAATTTAAGATCAACGCGTAAAATAGTGATCAACCAAAAAATGGCTTCTCGATAAGGAATCATTGATGATATACCAAACATGGATTAATAAATCTTCATATAGTTTTTTAAGTATTTACAGAGTGAATATCAGGGTATTATGAACATGGACTAATAAATCTTCACAAGATTTTTATCAAAAACAAACTCACCCAGCTATAGTTTCATTTTTAGTGGTTTTCAAAAGCGTGCAACAAGGTAAATAGATGGAGTATATTCCATTATCTAAGTTTTGACCCCCACAAATGCAATTGACTATTTGGAACATTTTTAAGATTTAATAATATTTTATTTAGTAGTTATTATTTAATTTATTTTTTTAACTAAACATTAAATATATTATTTTAATTATATAATAATGTTTTATTTATTAATTATTTGATTTATTTTTTATTAAAATATGCTATATATTAGTTATAAATTAAATATATTAAAGGTTAAGTTGTAATTAGATTAATTTCATATTGGTAGTAATTATGAGAAAGGGATGATTTATTAGGCACCAATACATCACAAAATTTCAATAAATAAATATCGAATAAACTTTTTTGATAAAAAAAGAAAAAAGACAAAAAAAAAAAAAAAAATGAAAGAAAGAAAGAAGAAAAATAAGAATAAATAACAAGTAATATTAAACAATAAATTTAAAGATCTAATACTTTTACAGTCCATATAATTCAATTACAATACTTTAAATTGTGTTTCCTTTTTTATAATTGGATGTTTCAGATTACTATTACAATATGGTAAATCATTATTACAATTAATAATTGTATTTTTTTCTTTATCACTAATTATAATAGTGATATGAAATATTTAATTATAAAAAAGAAAAGACAATTTTTCCAAAAACATTATAATTAAATAAATTGAAACTATTTCAATGTAATAAATACAAATTCCCTATTTCATGAAGAAATCACATTCTCCGTTGATGACAGTTCTAATCCAATGGATACCAAGTAACATTACAATTTTACTCGAATTCTATACAAGTACATTGCAAATGCAAAAACAAACAGATTGCCAAAGAGAATTTTGAAAGTAGTGAAGATCCCCAGTTATGATATTCCCTGATAATACAAGAAATTGGCCACAGGGTCCCTGATAATACATGATCCATTGTTCATAAGAATATAAAGGATACCCATCCTTCACCTTGCATGTCGTCCTTGGTCCATCTCTGAAGAAACAATCAATCACAACATCGTAAGTTGGGCAGTAATAACAACGATTTGTCACCATAACGAATTCCATAAACCCCCTTCTGAAATCTTTTGTATGTGATCCCAGATTTTCAAACATGCATGGATTATTTGGTCCACTCGGAACTGAATCACAATGTCATTCATTAGCTATTGAACAAAATTCAGAGACCTTCACACAAAATAAATAGACTGAATTGATGAAAAAATAAATTCCCTACCTACCAGTTAGCAACGCACTAGCACTGTCACAGCTTCTGTCTGCATGCAAATTTATGACTCATTTTTAATTAACAATAACTACACACGAGCAAATCTTCCAACAATAGAATTTATATTTGTTACTATTGATGACATCAACATCTTGTTAGAGTTGTTTCCATTTCCAACTATTTATTACCAACTGCACATGATGTAAGTAGTTTTCTTTTAATAACATGTTAATAATTTTAACCAATCACAACACAAATAAACATTTTTTCATATTTTTTATTAAGAAATGCACAAGTTAATTGTTGGAGAACTACAAATATTTGAATGCATAAAAAAATGAAAAAAAAATTTATTTATCTAAAAGATAAAATTTAATTGAGAGTTAAATTGAATTGAATCCATTAATTTATCCCTTTTATTATGATAATAAAATACTAAAAAAGATCATAAATACAAAAGATTAATTATTTTACATAGTTTTACCTAAAATTAGTGCTCTATTTATTAAAGAGAGGACATCAAAAACTTATAAAAAAGGGTATTATATAATTTTGTGACATATTTAAACAAATAAGAAATAGGTTGTCATTTCATCAAAAAAAAATTAGAAAGAAAAATATTGTATAATTTTGTAACATATTTAAATAAGATAAGACAAAAACAAGGACTAGGTTGTCATTTTATTAGAAACTTTTAAAATAAAAGTAAAAAATAGATTGTCATTTCATCAAAATCTTTTATAAAAAAAAGCATTATATAATTAAATAATATATTTAAAGATAAAGGCAAAAGTAAAGAACATGTTGTCATTTCATCAAAAACTTTTATATAAGATAAGATAAAAATAAAGATTAAGCTATCATTTTATCAGAGACTTTTAAAATAAAAATAAAAAATTTACTCATTTCATCAAAAAAAAATTATAAAAAAAGTTATATAATTAAATAATATATTTAAGTAAAATTAAAGAGTAGGCTACCATTTCATCAGAAACTTTTAAAAAGAGAGGCATTGTATAATTTTATGATATATAAAGTTTAAAAATTTATATATTATTGAAAGTTTTTTTAAAGACTTTTACAAAAAAACTCTATAAAAATTAAATATTTATATATTATTTAAAAGTTTTTTTAAGACTTTTACAAAAAAAAACTATAAGTTTAGTATTTTGGAAGTTTTGGATCATCCTCTGATCATCACCAAGATGAATCTACACAATTTATAATGATGAATTGTTGAAATGATCTCAAATATTCATCTAAAAACCTTTTACTTATTCTGAATTTGTTAACCAAATGACCTGTAATCAATACAAAATAATTCAGATATTTTTCAATTGCAAGAAACACCATACAACCCCTTAAAGAATCTCTTACATTGGTTCAAATTGAGCCTTCATCAGCTTGCAGTTTAAAACAAAGATGGTCATATTATCAATTGAGAAGAAACTCTTATCCTTACTTCAGGGTGTGTTATGCATGGACCAGGAGCAGAAACAAACTCAATATATATGTTCATAATTAGTGACAAATTTTGCATCAAATAGACACTGTGACATATGGAGAAAAGAAACTAAAAAGTACCCATAACGAAGAAGGCAACATTCCATCGTCCAGTTGCATAATAGGAAACAGGGTCTCCCTTGAGGTTAACCGATCCATCTTTAACCCACTTCATTTCCTTATCATCTTCTCTATCCGATCCTAGCTAATTACACTTCCACATAAGTTCCATGGTCATCTGTACAATCACATTTAATCTTATGGTAACTTCATATATAGAGAGAGCATTCCTTCCTTTGTCTATGTCTGATATGAATTGTTAAATACAAACCATCAAATTCCATAATAAGTCTTCATAAACCTAATCCTAAAATGATTGAAAGTGACACATCATGAAGAGGATGATGAAGTAAATATAGATAAAAGGATTTGTATAAAACAATGTCCCATCTCACTTTAGAATGGTTTGAGCGATTAACTGATATAAATACAACAAAGACATCGATGAAGTATTTTTCAGTGCAAATGCACTACAATCTCTCCAAAGTCCAACATCGTAAGCTAGACAGTAATGGCAGCTATTTGTCACCATAATAAATTTCATAAACCCCATTTCAAAATCCTCTGTATGTGATCCCAGATTTTCAAACATGTATGGATTATTTGGTCCGCTCAGAACTGAATCACAGTGTCATCCATTAGTCATTCAACATAATTCAGAGACATTCAAACACAAAATAAATAGATTGAATTGATGAAAAAATAAATTCATGATTAAATCTTCCAATAATAGACTTTAAATTTGTTACTATTGTTATTGTTGATGACATCAGTGCCTTGTCATAGTTGTTTTCATTTCCAACTATTTATTGCCAATTGCACATGATGTCAGTGGTTTTCCTTTAATAACATGTTAACAATTTTAACCAATCACAACACAAATAATTTTTTTTTTCATATTTTTAATTAAAAATGCACAAGTTAACTATTGGAGAACTACAAATAGTTGAATGTATTAAAAAAATAAAATAAAATTATTGGTCTAGAAGATAAAATTTAATCAAGAATTAAACTAAATTGAATCCATTAGTTTATCCCTTCGAGACTAATAATAATTGAGTTGTTTTGAATGATAAAAATTAATAATAGATATTATTTTTATAAAAATGAAAGTGAATATGATAATTTTAAAATGAAATTTGTTTATTAATTATGAAAATATATGAGATTATAGGGATTGATATTGTTGAATTCATAAAAGTGTTTATATAAAAATTTATTTTGTTGAAAATAAATTTTAACATTAAGTAGGTCTCCTTCCAATCTCGTATATTATAATACTATACTTTTCAAATTTCTATGAGTAGACATTTTTGGATTTTGATTTTGCTACATTATCATTTCCTTTTTTATTGCCAATATTTCAAGTAAATCCCTAGAGAGAGCTCTAGAAAAGAAATCCAAAATATTGGCAATAAAAAGAAAATGACCTTGTTTATTCATAAAATCAAAATCTAAAATTTGTATCTATTATTTGTTATTTCATCAACTAACGATTGCTTGCCACCCAACAAATCTACCTAACCTTTCATTATGACCTCAAGATACTATTTACTTTAACCATTGAAGTTAAGAACTTTTATAACCACTCTACTTCAAACCTTGGATCTAAAAGGGTGTTGATAATGACAAGTGAAATAAAATTAATGACAAGTGAAAACAAATATATCAAAAGTGACTAAAACTTCTTAGACAGATTTCATAACTTTTTTGTATCAATGAACTCATGTAGCTCACTTAACTTGAGAGGCTAAATAGAAATAAATATATATAAACAATTTATCAATGACAACTCATATAAGTAAAATGCTTAAAATTGACATAAAAACCAAATTCACTCAACATATCCTTATCTGTAACTCTAGAAATATAGATTTATGAACTGCACATGGAAACACCAGTACCTATTTCACTAGGGAAACCATGTAGCTCCTGTTATCATCACAAATTATAGATTAAGTGTCACAACTAAATTAATACACAATTTGGAATCATTGCTCAACCAAAAAATAAAATAGTGCACTTGCATAAAAATCACAAACCATAAGAAAGATTTATATCCACTTACATAAAGAAAAAAATTGTTTGTTAAATAAATGAAAAAGTAAAATACTCATCAATAGTGTCATGACACAAGTGTCCATCTAGGAGTCCACTACCATACTTGATCTTGAAAATTATTGGCAGCACATCAGTACCATGCTCTGGGACAAGAAAGTTCCACAAAGTTTAAACAACATTAAATTACAACTAGAAAATGTTTGGTCTCAGATAATTATGCAAATTTAACCACAAAGTTTAAACAACATTAAATTACAACTAAGAAATGCTTGGTCTTTGATTATTTTGCAAATTTAACCACAAAGTAGCTCCTACGATACAACCACAGCTAATTAAGGAAAGCATCTTATAAAATATGACAATTTTTCTATGGGAAAAAGCATAATCATAAGCTACAACGTTACTCAAAATGTCTCTATGCAGCACAGAGAACACAAGTTAAGCATCCCAAGAATGTGCTTGCTCACAAAAAGTCTAAAAAATAAAATTTTGTGAATGTCGATGCTTCTATATTTTAGAATTATAAAGAGGGTGAGATGACTCAGAGTTGATAACAAACTCAGCATGCCATATGACCTGGGAGTCAAAAGACTAAACAAGACTTCACAATAATTTCAGGAAAAAAAAACCCACAAATATCAAATTTTCAAAATCAATATTGAATTTGTTCATTAAGAGAATAAATTTATTGGAATACAATAACAATTAAAATTGTTGGATTGATAGATATTATTTAAGGTCACTCCAACAAATGCATGGTTATAAAGATTTTTTACGATTATTGAGGCCTATCGAGTAGATCTTATGTAATTTTTTCAAGCCTTGATTGTATTAATGTTTGTTTAGTCTATGATTTAGGACTGGTAAACATTGTAGTATTCAATTTTTATTTTAGCTACTTGGGCTTTCAGGTGAATAACTACTATATATGATAGTTCTTTAGCTTTTCGGTGTATATTAAAATGCCTGCACAATGAGCAATCCACCCATAAGCCTACAAACTCGATATAATATTGTATTCATATTTGCTACACACTATCCCATACAAATTAATCTGTTGAATCCACTCCTATAGTTACATTCATAACAGGTACTAGTAAGGATAAGTTATTCTACACTTTATTGCAAATAATAACTTTCCAGCTAATAGGGATTATCTCTCTCTTCTCTTTATCGATGGTTCATTCCTCCATAAAGTAGTAGACTAATTATGGCTGGTGATAAGATATAATAATCATATCAAGAAAGCTTTAGTGAGTCCAACAACAAAAGATGGCATTATCATTATTTTATAAAGTTAGAAATGGCGTGCATTGGATATCCACATAGCAAATAATTTGCACAAGCTAATAATATGAAATGATAAAGATAAAAGTTCTATTAAAGTTGAGCATAATGTTTTTAGAGTACCCTATCCACTCTTTATTTGATTCCATATGGGAAAATATGATGCAAATAAATAAAGTCGCTGCTCCAACTCCATCTCCATGTTGATAAAGGGCTAGAAATTTCCAAGACAACATACAACCATAACATTTATAATATTCTAGCAATGTATATTTTATTATATATATATATATATATATATATATATATATATATATATATATATATATATATATATATATATATATATATATATATATAGCAAGTGAGGGGGATAAATTTGGGAAGATATTTTGACACGTATCTAGAAGGTTTGATTAAAATAGAAAACAAGGAGAATTTTTAGGGGCGGATATGTTATATGAATAACATGAGTCAATCTAATAAAAAATAGTATCGAGTTTAAGAATGACGTTGGATTTCACCCTTTTTTTAATCAAAAAAGTATCAAGTTTACAAATGGTCTTTTCTATTCATTGCTTATTTTAGTGCATAGGTAGGTTCCTAGATGGATGGATTGTTTAGGTCAAAAATTTAAATAAAAATTAATTATTTTAAAGAGCCTATGTCAAATAAAAAGTGGTCCTATTATAAAGTAAATTGTGAAATATAATTAAACATAAATATAAATTAAATTAAAATATATATTTATGTCAGGACTATTTTCTATAGTATCAATAGATATTCATAAATACAAACACAACCAACATTTAGTATATATAAGCATGACATTAATCTATAATTTGAAACATGATTATAACCCACTAAGATATTATATCAATATACAGTAAAGTAAATTAATGATTCCACACCTAGTCTTGTTAACCAACCACACCATCCAAATTTCAAACCACACATTGGACAATGGTCTTATTAATAAATAATCAATTGTATTATTAGTGAATTATTTATTATCCACCAAAATTGTAATAACAAGTGTCAGTTGAGAGTTGGAAGAAAGATGAACAAGTTGGAGGTTGATAACACGTAGCACGGGGTGAACAGGCGGTAGCTACTGATGGTGGGTGTTATTTAAATCTTCTTCTTTAACCGTTTGTGCTCTGTGTTATATCCCCTTGTGAAATATAAAATCTTGTGAAGGAAAAGCTTCATTGGAACACTTTGATTTTAGGTAAGAATAATACTTGGGTAGTAATAAGGAGCATCTAAGGATTTGGACATGAAGAATTTGATGCCTTGTAAGCAATTTTAGTAAAAGAGTAAAAATTAATTGACATAAATTATATACTTTTAAATAACTAGTAACAACTATCTAACAATGTTTGTTTGTTACTGATAAGTTTAGGTAGGAGCCAAGAGAAACAAGTCTACCACCACAAATGAAAATAATTACTCAACTAGAAACAAATGTAGTGAGATATGTTACTATAGATATTGTAGTCATATATAATGTGAAAATTGGTAACTCGAGTGTGACTTGTGACACCCAACCCATAGGTCCCTCTTGCATGCTCTCATGACCCTTCTAGACACCTTTTCACTTATTCCCAATCATATGTAGGCTTCCAAAACCTGATTCCAGCTCAGCCAAGCTACATTTCCCATGATGATTCTATCCCATCAGGTCCTGCACCTGTAGGACAATAACACCTAACTTGGACTATAGCGCCAGACCCTAGGGTGTCCATTTTTGGCACTCTTATTTGAATGCATTTTTAGCTCCAATGGTCATTTCTTCCCAGTTCCTATCCTTCTTGTTGGCCTAATGTGAATACATTCAACCCATGACCAACATATCTCTATAAAATCCCATTCAAATTTCATTTAGAAGGGGTTGGAAAATATTAAAAAAGTAAGCAAGAATACAAGCAAGACCATTGAGGCAAACTTCCCTATTCTCTACATACAACCATCCAATACAGCTAAAAGCATATCCAAATCCTCAAACCAGTCCCTAGCTAACTCAAACACACCCAATTTAGAATTTCTGCATCTTCATAACACTATTACACAAAGCACATCAAGTGGGAGAACTACATATGGCTTGATCCCTCTTTGGAGTTTTGGAATGTAGGTAGTGTGCCCACATAAGGGGTGTGAATACACATTTAGTGCATCTTACATGCACTAACCCCCCTTCTTTCTCAAGATTTGTCAAAGCACAATGATGTCTAGGGTTTGAATACTAAATCAACTCTACAAGGAGTTTCGTAGACCTTCTTTAGTTAAAATTTTATAGGCAAGCCCACATAGGGACATCGAACAAAACCCAAAAAACTTAGGTCTCTAAGATAATAGTGGTAGAAGATGACTATAGCATCAGACCCTAGGGTGTCCTATTTTGACGCTTCTATCCTTTCACAAAATGAAAACCAAATCTTGATTTGTGACACTATCCCAATCCTGCACAACAAATTATAGACCCTGTCTCAGTCATTTCATCCAATTTTTAGCTAAGTCTTATTTTTTTCATATTTATTGTTATTTATAAAAAGATTAAAAATATAGTTAAATTATACAAATCGGTAGCTAAATTATTGTAATATTATTTACTAATTTAGTCAACTCAGACCCTTGACTAAATTAGGAATAAGACTCCAATATTCTTGAAACAGTTAAATTATTTGGTGAACCCGACTTACTTCGTTTGTGCATAAAACTCCTAGAAACGCTAGGGTAAATTCCTTGTTGATTTTTACAATATTTTTCTAATTTTTTACTAGCATATTTAAATCATAAATTTATTTTAATTTTTAAAATTTCATAGTAATTTTTAAAAATTATTTTCTTTCAAACCTTAGTTGCATATACTAGGTCCCTTTAAATCAAAAGTTTTTCCAATAATTTTCTAGTTTTCTACCTACATATGTAAATCAGAAATTCACTTTAATTTTTTAAAATTCCATAGTAAATTTAAAAAACAATCATTTTCAAAACCCCAGTTGCATATACTAGGTCCCATTGCTTTTGAGGTATCTCCTTACATGTTTGTGAGCTTCTATCATTTTTATGCCTATTCTAGTTCATTGTTTAGATTACATTTGTTTAATCTTTTCTTTGATTATTCAAGTTTTTTTCCTTATGCCACCTAAGCTCCTTACATCTCTTCCTTCGAGATGAAGTGAAAGACTTAGTGGCAACCTTCCTGAACTCACCTTGATTCCTTTAACCCGACCATATACCATGGATAAACAACCAGCTCAGGTTCTTGTTATAAATCTTACACATCGAGATTACACCAATTTTCATGAGGATAATTTTGACAATGAGTAATATGAGAATAAAAAAGATGATACAAACACCAATGTTCATCCACTTCCACCTATTATTGATAATAAAGTTGTCCTCAACAAATATTTGATCCTATAAAGTTTTTGAGAAAGACTCAGTGAACAACTCCGAGATCATATTATTATCTTAAAATCTATCATGGAAATTAAAAAGGCTAAACAAGTTGAGTCTTCCATTCCTTCAGATCAACTAGTTGCAAATGACACTGCGGGGGTAACTATGTCTCAACAACCCCCCTATAGTATCCCAACTTTCCTATGAGGCACCACCAATTATGACTAGTACATCTTTATCTCCTGATGTGGTAACCCTTATGCAAGAGATAAATTATCTTCAATTAAGGTGTTACATCTTGGGCAAAGTACTTCTTGACCTAATCGGGCCTTAGATTCTTTTGCTCTACTTCATACACTATTGGCACGTCATATTGCTTCGACACCCTTGCCATGAGGTTTTATTCAACCCAAGCTCATTCTATATGATGGCAAGGGTGATCTAGAGACACACTTGAGAGATTTTCATGCAACATGATTGGATTATGTGCCAAATGACTAGTTACTAACCAAGTTATTTCCATGAAGTCTAAAGTATTATGATTTACAATGGTTCTATAGTCTACCAAATCAGTCAATCAACGCATTCAATCCTTTAGCTGACATGTTCCTAGCTCACTTTAGCATTAACATTGGTGATAAGATTTCTTATGCCCAAGTTGCACAATAAAAACAAAGGTCAAATGAGCATCTCACAGAGTATGTTCTTTGATATAATACTATCTTGGATAAGATGACTAGCCCTATGTTCGATCAAGAGTTACAAGATCTCTTCAAACAGAGTCTTCTACCAGCTTTGCATGAATCAATAATGTTCAAAAGGTTTTCTTTCTTCACTAAGTTATGTCATACACTAAAGGAAAGAGAAGTCAAATTAATTTCAATGGGCAAACTCAAGTACACAATCATATCAGAAATAACAAATAAGAGTAACAACAAAGTCCCATACAAAGTAAAGGTCACTAATAGCAAAAGTCAAAATCAACCTATAGTCAATGTAGCTTTAGAGCCCCCTCAGTGAGTGGTTTTATCAACACCTCCTTGGTGAACCTTTACCAATCTACTAGTTTATCCAACCAGAGTCTTATAGTAGCTAGTGGAATGTAATATCATATCTCTCCCTATTATTCAAGAAGTTGATCCAACAAAGCCTCTTCCACGAGGATATGGTCAGAATGCATTTTTTGATTTTCACAAGGCACTAGGCCACACAATAAATATATGCATCAGTTTGAAACACAAGATACAAGACTTGACAGATGGCAATCTTATTGATCTTGACACTTTAGTTGAGCCTCTGTAGGCAAAGTAAACAAAAGACAAGGCTTTAAAAATTTTCTCAAATCCTTTTTCATAGCATTCTAAATAGAAGATAGGGGACACATAAGGTGTTCACCACCAGATACATACAAGGCACCTTCAGTTTAGTCACATCCATTGAGCAACATGATCACTGTGTATAATTCTAGAGTTCCAGCTAGACCTTCAATCTCCTTCTCAGATTAGGAGATAGTTGAGGATGATTTAGATTATCATGCACTCTTTATCAAATCTTACATTCATAATCATCATATTCATAATATTCTCATAGATAATGCATCCAGTGTGAACATGTGCACTATGACCTTATTGTAACATTTTGGAATATTCAGAGTAGGATATTACCCCGACAAACATAGTTATCAGTGGATTTAGTGGGTACATACATAGTTCATTGGGTGAGATTGTAATTTCTCTATAGGTTGGTCCAACACACATGGCCACTCCATTTACTATAGTTCCCAGTGTGATAGTTTTTGATATGTTACTTGGTTGACTATGGATTCAAAAACTTTGAGCAGTACCTTCTATAATTCACATATGCATGAAATTCATTTACGTTAATCAGGTTGTTACAGTTAGTGGAGTTCCATATATATTACTACTCCCCACTTTAGAGCCATCTACTATTTTGTAGTCATCAGTTTTAGTTCTGCCACTAATTTTAGTTTCTCCACCAATTTTAGTTCTTCCTCCAATTCGGATTCAAACATAGTTGAGGCATTCATCACCAGCATAGAGAGTTCATACACTTCCATAGAGGTATCCTTTAGAGTAACCATAGTTTTAAAATTATAGATATCTTCCAACTATAGTTTTCACACCCCGGGCAGTATCATTGAGGTCCCATACCTCTACACATAAAACACATATTCAGAGAGCTTCTCCTACTACCAAATGGGTCCCTAAGATCCCTATAGTTACATCCACTTCTCAGAGTTATAGGGGGACCCCATAGTCAATTTCCACTACAAAGATTTTAGATAATTTATAACATATACAGCTTTCAAAGCCACAATCTCTTCCATCATAATTCATGATCATGTATGATCCCTCTCCTTGATACAAGACACCATGATAGGGAGTCTCTCATGAGACTCATCAGTTAGTATCATTTCTTCTTAGTCTTGTTTGTACATATCTTCTTTTCAATCACTTGTACATAGTCTTCTTATGATTGATTGTACATAGCTTATATCAAAAATACCAAAAACATTCAAATATATCAAAATACAAAAATATTCAAATATTTCAAAATACCAAAAACATTCAAATAATCCTAAAATGCAAAAACAATTCAATTGTTTGCATTATCCATGCTTTACATTTCTACTACTATGCTAGACTTACATTTTGCTATTTTATGCTATTATTTGTCAATCTATCTATATTACCATGCTTCATTTGATTTTCTTTGAGTGTGTGTAGTGACTTCCAGATCCTTGATTGCTTCACTCTACCCATTGAGGGGGCATTCTACTTCCACATTCGAGACATGCATCGATATATTTACCCACTGGGGGCATATTATATATGACTACACCATCTAGGTTATGTCATTCTTACACCACACACTCTAGTTATCATGTTGATGTACATTATTTATTAGCTTACACATATTACTTTATTGACACTCACTAGTATATAGCACTTGTGTATATCTTAGCATATACCTAGTCTTGTACTACATGTCTTGCATACTTTCACTTCTTATTTTGATATGTCAGATGTGATTGTATTTCTAGTATTTATGCAGTCATATAAAATGCAAAAATTGGTAATGTATGTACTAAAATATGCTCACCCCACTAATTATACCAATTTTTTGCTAATTTAGCCTAATTGTCCTACTTCCTAGTCACACTAACCCTTGGCGTAATTCCAACACCTATTCCAATATCCTATATAACCTTTATCCTAGCCTAAAACTAATTAATCCCATCATTAAACCCACAAACAAGAACTATTACATGCTAACCTACCCCCTTATCCCACTAGCCAATTTAAAATTCAAGAAAATCCTAACTACCCACCCACCACCCTACCTCTAAAACCCTATAAAGAGATTTCTAGAATTGGAGAATTATAGAAATCTCTCCATTTTATCCCTTTCCCTCTAGAATTTTCTTTTCTAGAGGATTCCATGGAATTAAAAATTCCATGGAAAATCCTTCACCCTAGTTCTTGATGGCCCAAATTCAAATTTGGACCATAGATCTTCCTCCATAGACCTATAAAACTAAGTCACCTCTCCTTGCTCAAGGTAATGAAAAAATTAATGTGTGAATGCATGAGCAAGTAAATCCCAAGCAAGCCATTCAAGCACTTATAAGACCAACATCCACATTCATAGTCTCTTGGAAGCCATTGTCAAGAAACTACAAGCAATCCAACAATCAAGTCTACAAGCTCAATCACACAAGTTTCAAGTCTTGAATGGAGCTATGAGAAGGTAAAAGTGATGATAAGAATGTTCTAACTATTCTAATTTACCTTTTCTATTTATTCCTATTGGTGTCATTGATTTTGGGTTTGTATTGTCATCTTGATAATATTTCAAGAATCCCCAAATGGGTGCACATTTTAGTGACCACGATGGGACCAACCTCCCTTATCTAAGCTAACACTCTTGTTGGAAGCATTTTAGGTGATTGCAAGACCAACTAAAAGTGAAACCAAGCCCAAATTTTGTGTTTTTTGTGTGTTTCAGGAAAGTCACAGTATTGCTCTACAAGTCACGATATTGCAGTAGCGGTATTGTTAGCATTAATCATGGTATTATAGTTTAACCATTAGTGGTTAGGGGTTTTAGTAGGGTTTAGGATCGATAATACCACAACTTCGATGGTCATGATATTACCCTACTAATAGCGATATTGATGATTCCAATAGTGGTATTACAACTCATGTTAAGAATCTTGCATTTTGACATCTGTTAGGGTAACAACGAACTCCTCAGTAGGTGTGTTGTCTATTGTGTTTAGGGTAAAGACATTATTCCTATATAGAGTTAAGATATTCAAATATATCAAACAATCTTACCACTTCATAAGTAGCGATATTGCCTTGCCATTCGTGGTAACATACATTCTAGTAGCAATATTGTAAGAACTAGTTATTAGGTCCATATTATCTGCTGCTTTTGGTCACTTTGTGCTTCTATAGGTTGTTTCCCCTCTGTTGTTCAAATAGTGTGTAGGAAAAAAGTTAAGGACATCATCTTGGAACAAAGGGAAGGTTTTTATTATATTCAGCAACCCCTCGACTTTTAGAATAGCCGTATTGCCTAGTAAGTAGTGGTATTGTTATTTATAGTAGCAGTATTGATTAACAATAAGAAAATGGTAAGACTCTTCCCTTATCATCTATGGTTCCCCATCAATATTCCACCTAGACTTTATTTAGCAGGCATAAAGGGATATAAGACCTGTAAGTTCCTAAAGCATCATCTTTTTATCAATAACCTACCTTGTAAACATTCCTCGCTATAGCTTGCTTGCTATCATTTTGATATCTAAACATTTGATTACAAGGTAAATTTTATTTTTTAGGGTTTTATCAGACTTGAGAGAAGCTACTAGCAACTCATCTTGCTGGTTTGAAAAAATATTGCAATACCACTACTTTTATAGTTATGGGATTGCCTTGTAACTAGCGGTCTTGTTACTCAAAGTTGTGATATTGAAAAATAGTATATTTAGGATCAATTTAGGCTTTTGTTATCCTATGATAATTATTAATTGTATTAAAAATAAGGCCTTGTAATTATTTTGTAGTCCTATAAACTTTTTAAAACTGTTTAGGACAAACTGCATAGATAGTTTAAGTCATGCACTACCGCTATTTAAATCTATTTATCAGTAGCAGTTTTGTCTATTCTACTAGCGGTATTGTATGATCATAACAGTAACCATATCCATTAGCAAACAATCCCACCATTATCTTCTCATGGTATTTTAGACTACTAGTGGGATTGTGCATTCTGGTTGTGGGATTACCCTGTGTATTGGTGGGATTACAAATCTAAGACAACTAATCTTTTTAACAGGATTTTGAGGACTTTTGGGGCACCCCTATTGGATTTATAACCTTTTTTTTATAAAGGGTTCCATTTTGATTAGTTTTTTTAACATTTTATCAAAGTTGGTAAATGGTTGGTCGTTAGATCAATCATTGTCTTCTTTGGTAATTGTTTGTAATTATTTGATTATTTTTCATGTGTGTGTTCTTTGCTTGTACATAATTTATAATATCATGTGAAGTTTGCATAGGTAATTAGAGTGGTTAATTAACTATATCATGCACTTGATTGTATATCTAAATCCCTCCCTTAGGATATAATGTGATGTGGATTTCATCACCATGCATGTGGCTTAGTCTTTAGGGGTTAGTGTCATGGATTTCACCACCACGTGCTGACCACACTTCATGTTTCAATAGAGTATAAAAATTAGGAGAGCTTACCATTACAACTGAAGTGAAATTCTGGATAAAGGGTTCTATGGAGTGAGGATGATTAAGTCTATATACCCAAGGCAATCAGATAGCCTCCTACACGAACTTGGGCCCCAAAGTACCATTATGTATATAAGGGACTCCCCTAGATATTTGTGTAAACTTTAGAATAGGGGACTATAGCTATAATAGGTGTTCTACTATCGACATGAGTATTAACACCCAAGTGACCATCAGGAGCAAACAAGGTCAAGAGGGTTTGGTTGAGTCTATAATGAGTCACCAGCTTACAACCTACTGTTAGATGGTGTGGACATCACGTTACACTCCCATATAGTTTACTAATTAGGGATGTACTTATGCATTATTGTTTGTGTGTTGTGACGAAACCCATTTTATTTGATAGCCGAGTTAACCACACCCTTAATTTTTGTGTGCATACTTGAGATGACCATATAGGACCATTCCTCTCCATCATCATCATCTCATGCCACATTCTTCACTATACATAGAGACGACTCATCATAATCATTCCATTTCATAGCCTCCTTTTTGTAGATATTTATCCTTAATCACCTTCTATATTTCTTGATCACCCTTTCTTCCATCTCATTATTGCATTTTATTCACCCCCATAGGCCCCTTCTCCTATAGGTCCCCCATTCATCTATATTTTCTTTGAGCATCACAACATAGTTTCCCACGTGCCTCCACATCCATCCCATTAGACTTATATAGCTTATCCACCCCTTGATCATTCCTACACATTATTCATCTTATTTATAGCATTAGTCATCTATAACTATCCATACATCATTCATTCCATAGCCATGATAGTCACATAATTCATCTCCTCTTATCCCCATTTCATATCCCCCCTATCTTGTCCATTCTATATTTTTACATATCCTAATCACACTTTATCTACCCCATATTCCTTTATATTCAATCATATTTTATATCAACCCACCTATCCTTTGTATCACCTTATTCATACATATCATATTTACCCCACATCATACTCTTATCCTTCATATATCTACCTTCCATTTTGTGACCCATCTTTTGTATCCTAACCATCCATTTCACGCATCCATAACTACTCCTTCGCCTTCATAATCTAGCTTTTTCCATCATAATATCCCATTTTGCCTAGGCTACTCATCCTTATCTCATCATCATTATTATTCCATTATAATTTCACCCACGTATCCATTAACACCTATGTAAGTCTCCCTTTCATAACTTAGTACCCACCCCATCCATATCATTGTCACCATATTTTGTCACATTGTACATCCTAGCTCCATTTACATCATCTTTATACCACCTACAAAATATTGTCTCCTCTAATCATCATCCCATAACCTCCTTTTGTAAATATTTCCCTTCTTCCATAATTCATCTTCCATTGCCCACTCCTTCTATCCTTACATCCTTCCATTTCTATAAGCTCACCCACATATAGACCTTTTTTCATTTCATCTTTGTATCATCACACTTTTGTATAATCCGTATTCCATACATCACAATCACATCCCTTCATTTGTTATCTACCTGGTATCACCCTTTCACCATTAGCCATTCCTCATCCATTCTTGTCCACCTTACCATATCTATTTGATGTCAGGGAAACGACGAAACAATAAACATGCTCTGATCCCTACTGAGTCAGGATCTTGCTCTACCAATTAGAACACATGTGATTACTTCTTGTATTAGCAACTAAACACGGAATTATACCAGAATCAATAAGTAACTAGAAATATGAAAAAACACAGGAATATGAGAGACAATACACAATTGTATTAATAATCACTTAGAAGAATATACAATAAGGAAGATGCCACTTCTTCCTCCACCTCAAAGGTTCGCCACACCTCAAGACCTTCTTCCCTTTCTCTCTCGGTCCCAACAATCAACTCCAATATAGAATTGATGTTCACCTCTCCAACCAGTCAGTAACACGCTGCCAGTTCACCAAGTACACAACCGTACTCCAAGTAGATCCCCTGCTCTCTGCTGCTACCTGCAAATCACTAGACCTTACTCACCATGTAGATATCTCTACACCCCTGAAGAACCCTTGTCCTTGCCTCACCAAGTCCTTATGATTCTTCAACCAGTACCCCGGTGGATCAGCTCCTTGACCTTGCAGACCTTGCAACTCTCCCTAATCATACACACTCAGCACCCCTTTGGAACTAGGAGGAGCTAATCTAGCTCTCTCTAAAAGCTCTATGGCTTTCTAGCACACTTTTACAATACAATCATGAGTCTATATATAGATCTCATCCAAACAATAATTAGACAATAATACAATAATTAAATTCGTAGCTCTCAGTCTAAGAATAGCTCTAAACATGCAAACACTTGGTTCGTCAACCAACTGCCCGTAGCATAC
The DNA here is from genome assembly GCA_037957365.1 of Torreya grandis. Lineage (NCBI taxonomy): Eukaryota > Viridiplantae > Streptophyta > Pinopsida > Cupressales > Taxaceae > Torreya > Torreya grandis. The sequence continues at coordinate 533,577 of JARHVA010001906.1, read as the reverse complement.
TCGCAGCTCGAACCACAGGTGACCGATGTCGGTCCCTGTCTGCCTGGGGGTGCTGACGCCAGCCGATCCATGACCGACGTCGGTTGCCTTCTTGTCTCCCACCTGTCGTCATCGGTTGTCCTGACCGAGCCGGTGTCTGTGACACTCCGCAACTCTTCTGCAACCTCCATAACTTCTCCTGTTGCATCCTGGTGAAGCTTTTAGCTCCACAACCTAACATTTGATTGACTTCACCCACATAATCCATTTTTCTGCAATAATTTAAACCACCCCATTTGCCCATATATATATCATTTTTCTTTGTTTTATCCCATCCTCATTAGATTATCCATTTAGAAAGTCCACCCATATCCAAATACCACTTATTCCAATCCCTTTTTTGGATAATCATCATCTTACCACCTCCCCAATTCCTCTATCTTGAGTAGTAGCTCTTGTCCAAACATTTTTTTATCACATTTCATATATCACCATCCCCTTCTCACCATCACCCTTTAAAATATTAGTCGAGGATAAAAGATCAAACTATTGGTGGTCACTCATTTCCCACACATCATTAATCATCCCATCACAACTTGAAATTATTATTGAACATAGCCTTATAAGATATCAATCTAGCATCCATTGCCATCCTTCATACCTATTAGTTGTCTTTGTCTCCTAGTGCTCATCAACTTGTCCACTTGTTAATTGACAAAGTTACTTGATCCCATCATCCTCTCTTGACTTTACTTGATTGATCTCTTAAAAGACCTTTGTTTCTTGATAATTTCTAGTAACCTAATTCATCAATATTCTCCTTGACCACTAGTAGTCTAATCTTTTGACAAAGTCTTATATTTAAAAGCTCCTCAACCACACCTCATCACATTTCATCCTCTTAACATTTCACCATGGTTATCCAAACTCGAGCTCAATTCCACCTAGGACAAGGTTCTAATCAAGATAACAATACTAGGGGGAAAATCATGGACCCAAATCAAGAATATGAGGATTTTCATAGTGACATATGTACACCCCAAGAAGAAAATGAGAGAAATAACCCCCTCAATAATGATGGTGTTCATCATCTCATCGACCAATACCTATATGAAAACCATGATGTAGTACTAGCCTGAACTATAGAAATTAAGGGCACCTTACCACCAAATTATGATCGCACCCTTTTAAACAACATCAGTCACCCATAAGAATCCCCACAACAACATGCTCATCAAGAAGTGGACCATGGAATTTTAGAAGAAAGGGACCAACGACTGCCTCTTGTCAACCACCATGTTGAGGCTAATACGAGACAAGCTACCATTAAAGATTGCCTGGATCAACTTACATAACAAATCAATCTCCTCCTTCATAATCAATGCCTACCATCCCCATAACACAACAACATACACACCTCCAATAATACTAACAACAATACCAATAACCTCAGTCATACCAATCATACCACCAATGATAACCATCATACCCATATTCCACAAGCAAGTCAAAATCAAACCATCAATCCTCTTGGGGATCCTACCTTTGCCTAAGAATGGAAGATGATGAAAGAAACCCTCCAACAGGTGGACCCTCAGTCCCAAGCTTTCAAATATAAATATGAGGATTTTTTTCATCACCCTTGGACATTAACATTCTATAGATCCCATTTCCCTCACATTTTGAGGTCCCAGAGTTTGAGAAATACATAAGAAAGGGGGATCCAAGGGACCATGTATAGGAATTTCATGTCACTTTCCATGAAGTAGTATATGAAGATGCTTACTTATTAAGGTTATTCCCCAAAAGTCTAATAAGGCCTACATTAGAATGGTTCATGCATCTTCCTAAGGGGTCAATTTCAAGTTTTGGAGAAATACAGAGCAATTCGTTAGGCATTTATCTTTCAATATAGAACATGAAATATCCATTATTGACCTCTATAACATGAAGGAAAGAAATAGGGAAAGCCTTGTCTATTTCTTGCAACAATGGTGAGCATTGACAAGTCGATTAAGGTGTATTATACTTGAAAAAGAGTTAGCCAAAATATTTGTGGACAACCTCAATGTAATATTGAAATATTAGCTAGTATTATAGTGTGCAAATACTTTCAATGAGATTAAAGAAAAGGGCATGTAAATTGAAGAAATCCTCATAAATAAAGGAATAATCATGCTATTTTATTGTAATGAGCACTCTCTAAATGTAGATAACTCCTTGTCAAACAAACCCAAAGTCTTCAATAAGAATAAGAATGTTGTAGGTGATGCAGTTACAGACTCTAAATAGCAAGCACAACATGTCCAAAACATCCAATGAAAAGGGCCTCCACCGTAATCTCTTTTTTCTTCCATCAAGGTTCGTCGAGGCAAGCCAAGACCCTGTACAGGCAAAAGGCCTCTTATTAATTTGGGGATCCCATTGGAAACTATCTTAGAATAGTTAATTTCTGCCAATATGATTACTTTGCCAAAAATTTAGCATGTGGATAATTGCCAACCCAAACTGGAGTGGTATCATAATGATGAATATTGCAAATTCCATAGGGTGAAAGGACATGATATTGAGAATTGTATGTAGTTAAAGAACTATGTACAATATTTGATTGAAAATGGAGATATAGAGTTGGAAGGAGAGACCACCCCCATTCAATTAGAAAATGGATAGCTGGGTATCTGTAAATATCCTCTACTAAAACATGAGCAAAGAAATCAAAGAACACAATGAGACTAGGGTCAGGCATCCTCATCCAATTGCACTGACTACCATAGAGTCCCATACCAATATATTAATACCATCAAAATCCAAAAAATTCCCATGTCTATTGACTCCTCATCTCTTATTTTGAAAATTAACCTGGTCACAGTTGATTGTACCATCACCACCCAGTGCAATAAAATAGTCATTCTGATAGGACCATCCCAACAACCATCCACTTCCTCTACTACACCAAGGGGGAATACTTATAATAAAACTATAAATGGGTGTAATAAATCTTATGATATTATTCAATAGCTAGAAACGACCCCTGCCCAATTTTCCCTTGTGGAGGTCCTCAAAAGATCGGCTTTACATAGGGAAATATTGAACCAAGTACTCAATGATCTCAAGGTGCCTAGTAACCTGGATACAAACCAATTTTAGGCACTAGTAGCTCATCTATCCCCCTCCCTAAAACTCACCTTTAGTGCTCAAGATTTACCACCAGCTGGCCCTCACCATAATTATCCATTGTACATTAAAGTTTCCATTGCTCATCACCGTGTCTCCCGTGTCCTTATAGACGAAGGATCAGCACTCAACTTATGTAATGTGGACTAATTAAAGAAGCTGGGATACTCTAAATCATCACTTGGACTCACCCTTATAATGATAAAAGCCTATGATGACAATGAATGACCATTAGTAGGGTCTATTTATGTTCATGTCACTGTGGGACCAATGGTTCATCAAACATTGGTACATGTGGTTAATGTGGACCTACCATATAATATACTTCTCGAGAGACCCTGGATCCATGAAATGCAAGTTATCCCATCTGATCTTCATTAGTGTTTAAATTTCCATCATTCAAGCATGGAAGTCACCATTCTTGGGGTTATGGATCATCATAACTACCAAATGAATTAATCCATTCCTCCATCATTATCTCAAGACACTAAGAATTCTATCCTTAGTCCCACAGCTATAAAGTACATTTCTCCTAATCAACTGATGTCTATATCTACCCCAACACTAGACTTTAGTAAGTTGAAAATCACATCCATCGACTATGGTGAATATGAATATAAGACCTTCTACATTGGCCATCTTCTGCTATCTCCCTAAAGCTATGGGTCCCTCGATATGAAGGAAAACAAACCTATCAAGTATCAATTTGGGCCAACAGCTTTTGAAATTATAGGGTTTTTATCTGATGAATATATTGAAGATGGGGATGATTCTTAGCTTTTATCGAATGAGGAAGTTTTCATTTCACCCAATCAAAGTTATCCCAAAGTCCACTGCATGATGGAGAGTATGAACTATAAAGGAAAAGGACTAAGAAGACAAGAATAAGGTCGACTAGAGCCAATCATTGTCCAAGAGAATTCACCCATCTTTGGTCTAGGGTATAAACCATATGATGATGACCCCATCAATATCATTATGGATACTATCCTCACTAATAAGCAAACTCTCCCTGATGAAGATATTGAGATAGGTTCTATTTCTAGTTGATTCAAAGAGCTGGTTGCCACTAACCTTTTCCTTGACACATATCCACCATCAACATATCCTTTCATTATCCCACCCTCATAGACTGGGATTCCAAATAGGAACCTACATTTGACATGTTTTATTATGATGAGGCCATTCTCAAATATATGGGGGCAAGAACTTTTATGTCATCTGAAGATCATAAGAAAGGATTTTCTATCAATCTGTGTGAATCAACATACTTTGGGGAATAAGAATCATTGAGTACTCAAGATTATGATGAAAGGTCAAATGAAGAAGAGGAGTTCTCCATAGAGTCAAAATAAATCCCATTTAGCCTTTCTCAATCAAAAGATTATCTAGACATTGATATCAAAGTCTAGGAATTGTCGCCTTCGACATGACAAAGATTAAATACCCCCCTTATCTACAAGATCAATCTCCCTCACTCATTGAAGATGTAATAGAAATAAACATAAGAACTGAAAAAAAAACCAAAGATCATGAAATTGGGGGTATCTCTTACTCACTCGAAGTGTGAAATCCTTATTACACTGCTCAAAGAATTTATTGATGTATTTGCATGGAGTTACGAAGATATGCCAAGCCTGGATCCTTCATTAGTAGTCCACCACCTTGATGTCCACCCCAATGCCAAACCTATCAAACAAAAATTACGTAAGATGCATCCAAAGGTGGCATTTCTAGTGAAGGAAGAATTACAAAAATTCTTGGATGCTAAATTTATTCGCCCCATTGACTACTCTAATTAAATATCCAACATTGTCCCTATCTCAAAACCTCAAGATAAAATTCAGATATGTACTAACTTTCAAGACATCAATAAGGCATGCCCCAAAGATGATTTTCCACTTCTCAATATCAATACTATTATAGATTCCATAGCTGGATACGGGATGTTGTCCCTCATGGATGGTTTCTCAGGATATAATCAAATCAAGATTACCCTTGAGGACCAACACAAAATAACATTCATCACCCCATGGGGCACATTTTGCTACCAAATCATGCCTTTTGGCCTCAAAAATGCAAGGGCAACCTACCAAAGAGCAATGATTATCATCTTCCACAACATGATGCATGATATAGTGGAAGATTATGTTGATGATATCTTAGGGAAGTCTCACTTACGATCTAAACATCCTATAGTCCTTCAAAGAATTTTTGAGACACTATGAGAATATAAGGTATATTTGAATTCTAAAAAGTGATTCTTTGCTATAACATCAAGGAAGTTACTAGGATTCATTATATCAAGAAGAGGTATTGAGGAGGATCCAGCAAAGGTCCGAGCCATAACTGAAATGCCACCTCCACAAACACTTAAGCATCTTCATAGTCTTCAAGGCAAGCTTCAAGCTATCAGTTGTTTTATTTCATAGCTCACCAATAAATGTCATCCCTTTACTCACTTTCTCTAGAAAGGGGTAGTTTTCCATTGGAATGAAGAATGCCAAAAGGCTTTTAAAAGTCTTAAATAGTACCTGGCAAATCCCCTTAGTTTATCTCCACCAGTTCTAGGAAAGCCTTTGCTCCTGTATATCTCAGCTAAACCATATGCTATTGGTGCCTTGTTAGCACAACATAATGATTAAGGAAAGGAGAAAGCTATTTATTATCTCTGTCATACACTAATATCATATGAGATAAATTATACACCAGTTGAAAAGGCATGTTTAGCTATGGTCTTTACATCACAAAAAAATCTAAAATTATATGCTCAATAATAAAGTACAACTCATTTCCAAGATAGATCCCTTAAAATATCTCATGTCAAAGTCAACATTAATAGGTCAAATAGCAAAATGGATCATGTTGCCTAATAAGTTTGACATTAAATATATCCATCAAAAGGCTAACAAAGGATAGGTCATCATGAATCAACTTGTAGAAGCTCCATTGGAGTCAACTGAGCCAATTGTCACTCCTTTCTTGGATGAGTCCATCACGAACACTTCATAGGTAGAAAGTTATAAATTATATTTTGATGGCTCATTCACTACTCATAGGTTAGCGGCAGGGATTCTTCTAGTCACCCTTCAAGGTGATCTTATTCCTAAGGCATTTTGTCTCATTTTCTCCTGTACTAATAATATTTTAGAATACGAAGCCCTGATAATAGGACTCCATCTTGCCATCTAATAGAACATCCAACATTTACAGGGATTTGGGGACTCACAATTAATTATCAAATAGGTAAATGGAGAGTTCCAAACAAAGGATGAGAAATCGCTCTCATATAAACAATTGGTGGATCAATTAAAAGCTAGTTTTCAATCCATCACATTTGAGCAAGTATCACGTGCAAATAATAAAGTAGCTGACTCCATGGCCACCTTAGGGTCCCTTATTGACCTTCTTGAAGATTTCCTAGAAGGAAACTTTCTGATTGAACAATTAATTACATTGGCCTATCAATCATTGGCCCCTCTCCAAATCTATGCTATTCACAATCCCAATCTTCCCTGGTACCATGATATCTATTGGTACCTTCATGACAATACCCTTCCCCCTAACCTTAATCACCACTAACGTAAAGCCTTCATCCACTGAATCGCTTGTTACACCATCTTAGGCAGTATGCTCTATCTAAGAGGTTATGACAGAACCATGTTAAGATGTTTAACATCGAATGAGGCCGCTCAAACCATTGAGGAGGTCCATGATGGTATCTATGAAGGGCATATTAGTGGAATGGATCTAGCCAAGAAGCTCCTTCGAATAGGGTACTATTGGCTAACCATGAAACATGATGCCTACAAGTACGTGTACAAGTGTGAAGCTTGTCAAAGGCATGGGAATTTTATCCACACCCCAGTGTAGGAACTACACCCTATCATGAGTTCATGGCCATTTTCTATATGGGGCCTTGATTTGATTGATAAAATAATTCCTACTTCTTCAGATGGACATAAGTTCATTATAATAGCTACATAATATTTTACTAAATGAGTAGAGGCAATGCCACTAACTTACACAATTGGCATCCAAATATCAAAATTCATCCTTAATCAAATCATTTTCCACTTTGGCATCCCCATCAATATCATCTCAGATAATGGAAAATATTTCAAGAACCAAAACGTTGAGGCATTATGTCAAAAACACCATATCACACATCATTTTTCTTCCCCATACTATCCTTAAGGCAATGGTCAAGTGGAAGTTGTTGACCAAAATTTGGCCCTTCAGGCTAAAACTAGGCACCCCTTTTTACAAAAAAATGTCTGAGTCTATAACTTTGTCCAACTTCAGTATGTAGGTTTCATTTGGAAGAAGTGTTCTTATACAAATCATGAAATCTTTTACATAAAAACCCAAGTGTTTTCCTTTTGAAAGCTTTGTTCTTTAGTCTTTTGGCTAAGTCCTTTGTAATGAATTCTTTTGGGTTTTTGTTCTAAGCCTTTGTCGAATTCTTTCAGACTTTTTGTCTGAGGATTTTTTCCTTAAGTGTATTTATTTTGGACTTTTCATTTGATGAAATTCTTTCAGGAAAATTTTCAAGACAACTTTTTCGAAGGACTTTTTCAAGCTAGAGGACACTTACATTTTTTTTAAAGGGCACTTTGGATCGATTAAAAGTTCCCAAAGGGTATTTTTTCCTTTCAAAAGGGTCATTTGCAAAAAAATTGAAAGGGTCATTCTAGAGTTCCAAAGGTCCACTTCAAAAAAGCCGAAGGGCACTTTCATTTTTATGGGGGACTCTTAGTGGAAAATCCAAAAGGATTCTTTTGGGAAAATTGTTTGAGATAATTTTTTTGAAGGGTATGTTTCATTTTTTTGAAGGGACACTTTCAATTATTTGAAGGACTTTTTCAAGATACAAGATCACTTGCAACTTTCCCGAAGGGTATGTTTCATTTTTTCGAAGGGATGTTTTCAAAAGTCTGAAAGATTATTTCACGAAAAGTTGGATCATTCTAAAAAAATTGAATGGTATCTTTTCCTTTCATTTTAAGCAGTTGAAGGACACTTTGAACTCTTCCAAAAGTTCACTTGCATGAAGTTGAAGGGTATGTTTCCTTTCAAAAAGGGTCTCTTTCACTTTTTTTAAGGGTCATTTCAAAGAATCAAAAAGAGCTAAACTGAAAGTCTGAAGGAATTCTTTCAAAAAACTTGAAAAGGTGCCAAAGTCCATTTCCTTCAGACATTTTGTCCACAAAAATTGTTTAAGGCATAAAGGACCAAGTGAAAAACTGAAGGAAAAGAATAAAAGAGACAAAAGACCCAAACAAATTCTTTTAGGAAAGTGCCGAGACAAGAAGTCTGAAGAAATAAAAGTTCAAAAAAATGCCCAAAGGAGTGACGACTGTAAAATGTCAATTTTAGACTATAGAAACTAGCCATTGGAGTTTAAAAGAAAGGCTCGATTGGAACTAGAAGGCAAAGATAAAGGTGATAAATGGCAAGATCCTAAGCATCTACTGCACAACAGGCATAAATAGGTAGGTTGATGGTTCAATTTGTTACACTGTTACAGAACTTGATGAGACAGTAAAGATCAGCTAGCATCAAAACATAATTCTAACAGATGGACTCATTTATAGCAAAATGTAGTTCAAAATAATTTGATTCTATTGATGTAACTATGGTAAAAGTATCTTACAGAATGTAATGTAACTATTTATTTTCTCGAGGTGACACGTGTCCAAGTGACCCTTGAACTCCCTTGGCTCGACCTCTCTCTCAAAGGCTATATATACATTCTCTTTACTCATTTTTGAGCCTCCACTGGTTATGGTGAAACTCTAGCTAGATCTGTACTTGCAAAACTCTTGAAGAAATAATAGAAGTTTTTTCGACTCGCATGTACTATTGCGTATTAGTTCAAATCGTGTTGTTCTTATTTAGTGAGAGTTTATATTTCCTAACTTGTTATCCTCGATTACCTACCAAATGTATTAAAAGAGTATTGTTACAGGTCCTTGTTAGTATTCCTTCTTAAGTGTATAGACATTTTAGAAGTGGTTTAAGACTATATTCCTTCTTGGAATTGTCTGTTTCTCTCTTGGATGTCGAGTGCCTTCTTGAATCTAACATGTGAAACACTGATGTGACAATGCACAAAGAGTTGTGGGTTTTGTGTGAAAGAAGCTTTGTTGGTCTTTAAGTAGTGTATTTTTAGTCAAATTGGGAGGACATTATTCATTGATACATCACCATTTTGTTTTTTTAGTTTTTTTCCTTACCCTTTTCATACACGCTTGATAGATTAGAGAGAGTTTTTTAAAAAAGTGCATCAAGGAGAGCTAGCCCCTAATCTAGAGATTCATCTCAATGAGATTATCACCCACAACAAGAGAGATGATTCCATTTTACTGATTAGATGAGGAGAACTAAACATCTCTTCAAGTGTGCAAATCCAACTGTCAACAGTTTTTAGCATGCCCGGTGGGACCTCTAAGTCCTAGAATATTGTTCAAGATTGGTGCTGGTCTTGACATAGCTAAAGAAAAAGAAACATCTATATTCAGTACTTGGAAACTCTATTAAAGAATTCAAGTCTTTGGTTGATGATCAGTTCTATTTTCCATGCCAAAGGTGACCACTAGGTCTGCTGCTAAAGGTGCACCCTTTGAATTTGTGGAACTACCTCTATATTCCACCAAAAGATTTAGGTTTGTCAACACTCATCCTTACAAAAGGGATTTTGTGTTTGAAACTTCCAAGTTTGTGTTACATTCCATCCCTAACACCCATAATAATCATTCTAAAATGTCTAGAAGGCAACCTTTTGTGCCTTGCACTGGGGCATCTCCCTTGCATCTTGCCCAATATGATCAGATTCCAGGAGTTGGTCTCAAAAGTGTCTCATCTTTTAGTGGAGATGGGCCAATTATTGCTATTGAACATATCAAGAATATATAATTTTTTTATAATATCCATAATATTACCTAATAAAATGTATCTATTAATCTGTTGGCCTTGTCTTTTAAAGGAAAAGTCTTGGACTGATATGGGACCCTGCCTATAAATTCTATTCACTTATTAGATGAGTTGGGGGATTTATTGACTAATAGGTTTGGGGAAAAAAGTGATCACCAATCTCTTGATGAGAAATTGATCACAATAAATATGGCACCTCATGAATTCATGCAATATTTTAATACTAGGTTCCAAAAGACATGGGATAAAATCCCAGCCCTTGTGAGACCTACCCCAAACTATGTATTTTTGTATTAGTTGAAAGCATTAAATAATGAAATAGCCATGATGATTCGATCTATGGATGGAAACACATTTCTTGTTGCATATGAAATAGCCATAAATGTTGAGAATTTTCTTGTCCAAGTGGGAAAGATAGCTCTTAGACCTCCAATGCCATTATTCTTTGATTTGCATTCTCCTGGTCAAAGTGCATTGCCCACTTTAGCTCCTTTGCCTAGTTAAGAAAAATCTGTTATTGCCCCTACCAATGAAATGCATGAAGTCAAAATTTTGATCCAAAGTGTTAATAATGAATTGGTTTCTCTCAAAAAGCAACAAGCCCAAGGTTATAGGCCATATCAGTCCTACAACTAGTTTGGACAAACAAACAAACCTCCTTTTCAAGGCAATAATCAGGGATAAAGCCAAATCACCCATGTCAAGCCTTATAAAAGCTATAATCCTAATGTTCCTTCATCTTCCAAAGCCCTTGTCCTCACTCAAACAAATTTGGTCTAAGAACAACCCAACTATCCATATTTTGAACAAAATCAAGAACAAGTTCCTTATGCCAATGAGATGCAAAATCAAGGCATGACTACACAAGGAGATCAAACATCTCAATTTTCAAATTTTGAGATCCCAACACAATTTAGGATGGAGAAAAGATAGGTTTAGTCTTATTCCACTCTCATAAATCATTTTGAGGGTGAGTTTTATGTCATTAATTACGTGGGGAGTACAAGCAATTAGAATGTTAGTGTGGCTGCCAACACTAGATCAAAGAAAATGGTCATTAAAGAAGTTGAAGCAACCAATAAAGAACCTATTTTGACTCCTACATCAACTTAGATGGGAGGTGGGCCTAATTCAACTCATAAAACATAATAAAATCAAAGGATTCCAAACTTTAGGCCAGCTGTTACAACTCTACCTCCACAAGCTACATCATAAGGTCTAAATGTTCAGAAAAAGAATCCCAAGGTAAATCATCCTTCCATGAATGTTATGGACCAGATGAAGAAGCTTCATATGAACATTTCATTATGGGATTATCTAGTATCACTAAGGCATAAAGATATAATCCAAAAGGAATTACATGGATTGGGTAAACAAGCTGGTCCATCTAGAAGTGACAATGTGGTTTTGGTCAATGTAACTCAATCTATAGATGGTCAGGTAAAGACAGATGAGAAGACTCTTCCTTTTTACCTATCTCTAATTATTGGTGATTTCTTGGTTCATAATTACATCATAGATAGTGGAGCAAGCACTTCATTTATACCCAAATGTATAGCTGATAAACTAGGCTTAAAGTATGAGCCAATGACTAAGGGAGTCTTATAATTGGATGGATCACCAGCCAAGACTTTGATGATAGTAAAAAATGTGAATTTTATAATTCATGCTTTTCCTAATTTTTCAATTCCCCATGATGTGGTAGTAGCAGATTTACCTTCTTATTTTGCTCTTTGCTTGTCAAGGGACTTTACATCCAAGATAGGTGGATATTTGGTGGCTAACTGGTCCTACATGGTGTTTAGAATAAAATATGGCACTAAAGTGAAGATTGACTCTAAACCTATTTATAGAGATCACTTGGAACCATACACACCTAAGGTAGCAAATGTTAAGTATGCTATCATTAATGAAGAGGAGTTTCACATTGACCAATCCCCATCATCTTCCCTTGAAGGAGTTTTTGATTTGTTCCTAGATGAGTGGGGAGATAACAACTATGAACATTATCCATACAAATTTATTGAAGAATCTAGTCTTGTGGTCTATTATATGCATAAGAAGGATTATTTCATGCCTAATCTGATGAAATCAAGTGAGGATGTGAATGGATTGTGGCATTTCTTCTTTGATGGGTCTAGAAGCAAGATTGGGGTAGGTGGTGGAGCTATGTTAGTTTCACCTTCAGAGGAAAGGTATTTTTCAACTTTCAGATTTTAGTTCTCTTGTACATGTAATGTATCTGAATATGAATCCCTCATTCATGGCCTAGAGTGGGCTAGGAAAAGAGGTGTCAAAGAATTGTAAGTGTTTGGTGATAGTGAACTTATTGTCAATCAAGTTAGAGGGTATAATTTGACCAAGAACTCCCTGCTCAGGTCCTATAAGCATAGAGTTTGGGACTTTGTAGAAGACTTCATGGAATTTAATATTACTTCTATTTTAAGGGAAGATAATAAGCCTGCTGATAGGTTGGCATCTATTGGTGCTCAATTTGATGTTCCAAAAGGCATAAGAGAAGACAAAAATCAACCCAATCTAAAGGAGATTGTGAGACCATCCATACTAGATAATGTCACCAATTGGTAGGTCTATGATAGTGACCAAAAAATAACACTTTTTCTACAAGAAGAGGCTGAATTTTTTTCCAAGAATCGGTCTAAGTTGTATCAACAATATGGAGGGCAAATTGTCCAATTGAAGTCCAACAAGCTTCCTAAAGGCCTAGTGACTCTTGAAAGCATATTCAGTGAAGATGACCAGCTCAAAAAGGAGAAGGTAAGCATGCCAACCAATAAAGAGAAATATGAAAGGTTAGAAATATTTAAAGACAAGATACTTGCACTTGGGAAGGTATGCACTAGTCAAGAGAGGCGTGATTTCATTAAACCATGCAAGGAGTTTAGTGATATTTTTGCATGGGAGTATAGAGATTTGAAGGGTTTTGATCCAAGCATGGGTCAACATACCATAGAGTTAGATGAAAATTCCAAACCCATCAAGCAAAGACAAAGGTCAATCAATCCCAATATTGAACCACTCATGAAGAAAGATCTCACTAAGTCGATTAAATCCAGAATCATTTTTTGTATCAAGCATTCTTCTTGGTTGGCTAATTTAGTACATGTTAGGAAGAAAAATGGAGAGATCAAGTTATGTGTAGACTTTAGGGAATTGAATAGAGTGTCTTTTAAGAATCATTACCCACTCCCTTCTATGGAACAAATTCTACAAGTGGTGGTAGGTAGTGAGAGGTTTCCTCTCTTAAATGGTTATTCTAGGTACAATCAAATTTTGGTGAAAGAAAGTGACCAATACAAGATGGCCTTCACCACTAAATGGGGAACATATGCCTATAGGAAGATTCCATTTGGATTTTCAAATGCTAGATTTACTTTCCAATGTGCAATGGATATGGCTTTCCAAGGACTAATCAATGACATTGTATTGGTTTATCTTGATGATGTGATAGTTTTCTCCAAGGATGGAAATGATCATTTGAATCACCTGAGGCAAATTTTTGAGAGGTGTAGAGAGTTTGGGATCTCTATAAACCCAAATAAGTGTGTGTTTTTTGTTCATGAAGGCAAACTCTTAGGCCACATTATTTCCAAGAAAGGTCTATCCATTGATCCGAAAAGGGTAAGTGCCATCTTAGCATTGTCTTTACCTAAACATAAGAACGGTATACAAAGATTTTTTGGTAAGATAAATTTCATTAGGAGGTTCATTCCTAATTTTTCTAACATGGTGAATCCCTTGACATCTATGCTAAGGAAGGATGAGATATTCACTTGGACAAGAAGGAGAAAAGAAAGTTTTAAATAATCAAGCAAACCATTGCCTAGGCCCCTACTCTTGCAAGTCCTAGCTTCTCTAGGGACTTCAACCTGTATAATTTTGAGAATGAAGAGGTAATATTTGCCATGCTTATTCAAGCTAATGATGAAAATTTGGAACAACCTATTGCCTTTTTCAATCAAGGTTTGTAAGACTTTGAGATAAGATACATATATGTTGAGAAACAAGTGCTTTTAGTCATAAGGAGTTTGAAGAACTTTAGGCATATGTTGTATAGCAACAAGATTCTCATTTTTGTGCCTCATCCTAGTGCAAAAGACTTTTTGTTGAGCAGAGATTTGAATGAGAAAAGGGCAGGTTGAATCACCAAAGTGATGGAATACGATGTGGAGATCAAAACAACCAAATTAGTGAAAGGAAAAGGACTATGTGAGCATCTTACTTTAGATTTGAAAGAGAAAATGGAGGTTGTTCTAGCACTTCATGATGATCCTACAATAACTATACCTTTAACCATAAGGAGTTGGATACAAGACATGATTCATTTCCTTCAAGCTGGTGAGTGTCCACAAGGTCTTGACATAGCTAGAAGAAGGTATTTTAGGCTGTAATCTATTCCTTATGTATTTGTTGATGGAGTGATTTTTAAAAAGGAATTTTTAGGTGTGATTTTGAGGTGCATTGATTTAGATTAGATTGATAATGTATTACATGAGTTCCATGGTGGTCTAATTGGTGGTTGTTTTGCTCCAAGAACTACAACTGCTAAGGTTATGAGAGCTAGATACTTTTGGCCTAGCTTATTTAAAGACACCCATGCTTAGGTAAGGAAATGTAAAAAGTGTGCTCTTTTTGAAGGCAAACAAAAGCTAGATACCTTTCCTCTTCATCCAATCCAGGTTGAGTAACCCTTTATGCAATGGGGTTTGGATTTCATAGGTCTGATCAACCCTCCTTCTAATGCTAGTCAAAAGTGGGTGTTGACAGCCATTGATTATTTTACAAGATAGGTGGAAGTTATAGCTCTTAAGAAGGAAAATTAAAAATTGGTCCTAGAATTCTATGAAGGTATAGTAACCAAATTTAGAGCTCCTTCAATAATCATTTCAGATAATGCACTAGCCTTCTTAGGAATAAGGACAAGTGAATGGGATTTGAAGCATGGCATCTATCTTAGCACCTCCTCCAACTACTATCCAAAAGGAAATGAACTAGCTGAGTCCACAAACAAGAATTTGATCAAGATCATAAAGAGAACTATAGAGGAGAACCAAAAGACTTGGCACACCAAGTTGAAGACAACCCTTTGGGTTGATAGGATCACCCTAAAAAGAGCAATTGGGAACTCACCATACACACTTGTGTATGGAAGGGAGGCTAGGATTCTTACTCACTTGAGTTGCCAGCTTTAGACCTCACATATCAGCTACAACTGATGGAGAATGAGAGCATGGAAGTCAGATTATGTGAGTTGATGGAGCTTCAAGAGACAAGAGATCAAACTATGCAGACCATGACAACTCATCAAGAGCAAACAAAGAAGTATTTTGATAGGAAATCCATGCCAAGGAGTTTCAAAAAAGGAGACATTATCTTAAAATGGGATGAAGATAGGGCCAAGCGTGGGAGACACACAAAGTTTGATGCTTTGTGGAGTGGCCCATATGTGATCATACAGTGCAAACAACACAATGATTTCCAATTATCAAGGTTGGATGGAGAGGAGTTGTATATCCCAGTTAATGGAATATATCTAAAACAATGTCATTGATTTTCTCTTTTATTTTGTACATAGTCATATTTTTTTTCTTGTGTTTCCTAAGTGATCATGCACATGTGTGAGTTTGTCCTGGTTTTGTTTTGTGTTGTCTTTGCCTGGTCTTGATGTTGTTGTGTGGTGTGTTTCCTTATGTTTTGTTATGGCATAATCCTTGTTAGTCATCTTCAATAATCCATTAACTCCATTGGCCCTAAGTTGGATAAGGCTACTGGTATGGTTAGTATAGTAGGTATACTACCCCTATGAGTCACCAATTTGTTGACCAAATTTTGGCCCTTCAGACCAAAACTAGGCACCCCTTTTTGCAATTTTTTTTTTGAGTCTATACCTTTGTCCAAGTACAGTATGTAGGTTTCATTCAAAAGAAGTATTATTATACAAAGCTCGAAGTCTTTTACATAAAAACCCAAGTGTTTTCTTTTTGAAAACTTTGTTCTCTAGTCTTTTGGCTAAGTCCTTTGCAATGAATTCTTTTGGGTTTTTGTTCTAATCTTGTGCCAAATTCTTTTAGACTTTTTGTTCAAGGCTTTTTTCCTTAAGTGTATTTCTTTTGGACTTTTCATTCGGCGGAAGTCTTTTGAGAAAATTGTGGAGACAACTTTTTTGAAGGACTTTTTCAAGATAAAGGACACTTACATTTTTTTTGAAGGGCACTTTGGCTCAGTTCAAAGTTCTCAAGGGGTATATTTTCCTTTTGGAAGGGTCATTTGCAAAAAATATGAAAGGGCCATTCCATATTTCTGAAGGTCCACTTCGAAAAAGCCGAAGGGAACTTTAATTTTTGTGGAGGGCACTTAGTGGAAAAGCTAAAAGGATTCTTTCAAGAAAATTGTTCGAGATAATTTTTCCAAATGGTATGTTTCATTTTTTCAAAGGGACACTTTCAAATCTCTGAAGGATTTTTTCAAGCTAAAATATCAATTGCAAATTTCTTGAAGGGTATGTTCATTTTTCCAAAGGGACATTTTTAAAAGTCTGAAAGATTGTTTTGTGGAAAGGTGGACCATTTTAGAAAATTTGAAGGGTATCTTTTCCTTTTAGAAGATCATTTCAAACAACTGAAAGACGCTTTCAACTCTTTCGAAAGGTCACTTGTAAGAAGTTGAAGGGTGTGTTTCCTTTCAAAAAGGGTGTCTTTCCCTTTTTTGAAGGGTCATTTCAAAGAATAAAAAAGAGCCAAACAGAAAGTTCGAAGGAACTCTTTTAGAGAAATTGTCCAAAGAATTCTTTTAGAAAACTTGAAAAGGTGCCAAAGTACATTTCCTTTGGACATTTTATCCACAAAAATTGTTTAATGCATAAAAGACCAAGTGAAAAGCTGAAGGAAAAGAATAAAAGAGACAAGAGACCTGAATAAATTCTTTCGGGAAAGTGCCAAGACAAGAATTTTGAAGAAAATGCCCAAAGGAGTGACGATCCACAAAATGTCAATTTTAGACTACAAAAACTAGTTATTGGAGTTTAAGAGAAAGGCTTGATTAGAACCAAAAGGCAAAGATAAAAGTGACAAATGGAAATATCTTGAGCATCTAGTGCACATCAAGCATAAATAGGCAGGTCAACGGTTCAAGTTGTTTCATTACATAGCTTGATGAGCTAGTAAAGAACAGTTAGCGTCAAAATATAATTCCAACAAATGGACTCATCTATAGGAAAATGTAGTTTGAAATATCTTGATTCTGTTGATGTATCTATGGGAAAAACATCTTACAAATTGTATTGTAGCCATTTCTTTTCTCGGGGTGACACATGTCCAAGTGACCCTTAAACTCCCTTGGCTTGACCTCTCTCTCAAAGGCTATATATATGCATTCTCTTTGCTCATTTTGTAGCCTCCGCTAGTTATGGTGAAACTCTAGCCAGATTTGTACTTGTAGAAATCTCAAAGAAATAATACAAGTTTTTCCCACTCACATGTGTATCGGTTTAAATTGTGTTGTTCTTGTTTAGTGAGTGTTTATATTTCCTAACTTGTTATCCTTGATTACCTACCAAATGTATAGAAAGAGTATTGTTACAGGTCCTTGTTAGTATTCCTTCTTAAGTGTATAAACATTTTAGAAGTGGTTTAAGACTATATTCCTTGGAATTGTCTGTTGTTCTCCTGGATGTGGAGTGCCTTCTTGAATCTAACATGTGAAACATTGATGTGACAATGCACAAAGAGTTGTGGGTTTTGTGTGAAAAAATCTTTGTTGGTCTTTAAGTAGTGTATTTTTAGTCAAATTGGGAGGACATTATTCATTGGTGCATCACCATTTTATTTTCTTAGTTGCTTTCCTTACCCTTTTCATACACACTTGATAGATTAGAGAGAGTTTTTTTTAAAGGTGCATCAAGGGGAACTAGCCCCTAATCTAGAGATTCATCTCAATGAAATTTTTACCCACAACAAGAGAGATGATTCCATTTTGCCACTTAGATGAGGAGAATTGAGCATCTCTTCAAGAGTGTAAATCCAAGCATCAATATAAGCAACAAACAAGACTCTAATTAAAATTTTGAAGAAAACTGTCAACTAAGTTGGGCATAATTGGCATGCTCAGCTATATGTAGCTTTATGGTCTTATCACACCAATGTTCACACACCTACAAGGGCCACCCCTATGCCTTGGTTTATGGAGCTGAAGCTATATTACTTGTGGAATTAGAATTTCCTTCTTTTCATCTCGCTCTATGTGGCATAATCACTTATTATAATCTCCAACAAGAGTGCCTACAAGAATTGGAAATCCTAGATGAAAAATGGCAACATGCCTTGAATCACCTACGGGCATATCAAAATAAGCTCAAAAATCAATATAAAAAAAAGATTTAGGCTTGAGAATTTGAAGTAGGTGACTTAGTCCTCAAAGAAAATTAGAAGAATACTAATGGAAATAGAGACAAGAAAGGAAAGTTTAAAGCAAATTGACTAGGCCCTAATATTATTATTGCCAAGTTTGGCTCAAGAGCTTACAAGTTGGCCACACTTGAAGGGGAAAAATTGAAAGATCCCATAAACATCATGCACCTCAAGTGATTTTATGCCTAGAAATAACATCCTCTATCCATAAGACTACCCATCCATATCTCCATCCAGTCCTCCCTAATCAGTCTAAAAAAAAAATCCATCCAATGGTGAAAACCAACTCACTAGCATCTTGGGCAAGTATCGTGGTGAAAAATGATTCTTAGTGCCATGGTAAGGATAACCTAGCCCTAGTCTCAAAATGTGGGAATTCTCCTAAAGGATCAACATCTTGACAACAAGGATGACAAGCACTGCCCATGGATCATTTGTTGGAGGGACCCTCTTAAGTCATCTATCTATCTTTGGAGATAATATCTATATCCCCAAGGCCTATCATCATTCATAATCCCTGTCCACTCCCTTAGACAAATTCTCTATGACAAACATGTCTCATTTTGGCCTCAGCTAGGTCATAACATGCCTTTTCCATCCATTACTATCATTCTATCCATCCCTTCCCACTTTCATTATGGAGGACTATCTTAAGATGCAGTCACTATGATTCTGATTCCTAAAAGGTTGTCCTAAACCCCTATTTTTGTGTGACCTATGATTCAAACCTTACCATGGACTAAAATGCTCAAAAACCTTGTATAACTTGTACATTGTACCTATATCACCCTCACCTCATTCTTTCATCCAAGGCCATCATTGTAACTTGTCATCCTGATCTATTGTCTGTCATCTACTAGCTAGCACTACATTGGCTTGAGGTCTTTTCAGACTATGTAGGCATCACTTGGCCACATTTTCATTGCCAAGGATAGCTCAGCCATTTTCCTCATCATCTTATCATCATCTCCACCTTTATCTATCTTATCTCGAACCCATCCATGTATCATCCTCATCTTCATGTATGTTCTATATAAATCTGACTGTTTGTGCATGTGTGGGTGTTGTATATGCATGTATATAATTAAATGTGTCCTTTTAAGTTAATTTGTACTTTTTTTGCATGATAAATAGTTTCTTATGGAAATGAGGATGGATTGGATGACCATTAAAGTTCATCTTCAAATAGATCATCCCTTTAAAATGAAGTTCCCTTCACACATCTTTGCTATAATGCCAAGGTCCTTTCATGACCATTAGCACTTTTCATAAAGATGCAACATTAAACAAGATTGCATATACTCATGGCTTGACAATCTTCCTAAAGAGGCAAATCCCATCCCCAACCAACCCTTTCCCATTTCCTAAGCTAATGCCTAAATCATTTACCCTACCCACCCTCTACCTCAATGGTGTAGGAGCATTCCTACGAGGGGCAATCACTGATCTAAATAGGGAATTAATTTATCTGTGCTCATAAACTATGTAAGTAATGATCATGTCTCACATGAACATCTAAATCATAAATAATCCATCACATCCCATAATTTGATACATCATACATCAAATAAAACATAAAGAAGTACAATATATCAACATAACACTAGTATGCATCCATCACTAGATCCATCAAACATGTGCATCCTTCATATATTAAGAAAAATCAAATAGTCCACGTCATCTAAAATCTAACCATCACATGAATATATATGCATTAATTAACATCACCAAAGTCTATCATATCATCTCAACGTTAATCTTAACAACATCATCACATAAATCATAATTACCATAACACATATCCATAAATCATAAACATCATCACATAAATCATCATAACCATCCATAAAGCATAATAACACATGTCCATCATAAGTCATAACACAATAATCTAAACTAAAATATATATCTCATCAAATGAATACAATACAACTATCCACATGGGATCAATGCCAATATATATATATATATATATATATATATATATACATTTACATAAGCCCATGGGGAAATAATGAGCTATACAAATAATCCCTTATACATAATATGTAGAATATCCAAAAATGCAATCATGGCTATGGTAAGGGAGGCAGTCTCTATCTTATACTCCTCGATGACTGTCTCATTGATGACTGGCTAGCCTAGAAAGATCATGATCATCTCTCAAGTGACACATCACCCTCGTATAACATCCAATAATACTGGGCCTTTCGAGTGAGTAGAATGATCTGGCTCATCATGCCCATAATATCTTACCCCTATAAACCCTCATCAACTACATCCTGGGCTATCTTAGCAATAGCTAACTCACTCTATAAATCCTAGATCTATGTCTATAACTATGACATCTACCCCAAAATCCCATCAACTTGGCCCTGTAAGGTGGCTATTTGAGCATGCACCTAATCTAGTTGCATATCCCTCTAACTCACTTGAGCCTACAAAGTAGTAATCTAGGCATCCCTCTAATGCACTTATCCTTAAAGCACCATCACCTATGCCTATAACTAGGACAACTCCCCATCCTTCTGAGAAATTTGAGCCTATAAAATTAAAATCTCCCCCCATGCCTAGCTCACCCATCCATCCTCTTGAGTCATTAAAGACTGTAACTAGGCATGGAGTTGGTCTCACTCTCAAGTGATTCCCCTTATCTCTCTAATACATGCTTGTATCTTTGACTAAAGTCTAGCCACCAAAGCCTCATCCTAAACAAATTGAGTTGGATGTGATGACCCTAGTCTCCCACTTGGTCACACTGGTATCTACAAAATAGCCACCTAAGGAGCCACCTATGCCACTATCGATCCTTACCCCTGACTATCATCCCCATCAACTTTCATATCATCATCCCCTCCTCCTCCCTCCTTTGCCTTCTGGGGTGGCACCTATCTCCTCTAATGCATTCGCTAGTGCATCCATTCTCACACTAATAATACTCATTACACTGTTCTTCTCATCATGACACATGGTCAAGTCAATTACCTGGGCACCTATGTCTACCACCATACTGAGTAAGCTACAGTCACTCCTAGATCTGGTATCACTATATCAAAATCCCACTGCCATGGAGCTACTCTATCATAGTAAAAAACTATGTCTAGTCTCTCTATCGACCTCCCCTAATAAGGTCTCTCATGCTCATTATGTGAAAATATGTGCTCAAGGGGAGGTACATCTTGAATGAATCCAAACTGTTGCTATACACAGTCATGCCTATATCTCTCTATAATTTAGTCTTACCTGCCAGTGATATAACATGGAGTTAATATGAACTATGTACATGCCTCATCCCCCCATCTAAACATTATCCCCTATATGGCATCCATGTGATGAGGTCAGAATGTAAAGTATCAAAGGCCTCTCTATAATAAATCATGTCTCCTGCATGTCCAAGAGATACTCCCATCACCACTCACCACTTAAAAACCATGGGTTGCCCTAGCTTTAAACCCACTAGTGTACGCAGTGGTCACTGGATAATAATATGCTCCCAACTACATATTTGAAGCAGTAATGATGGCCCAAAATTGTGAGCTCCCCTATATGCACCTAGGTGTAGCTCTCTATACAAATGTGTTAAAACCACTAGGCCCCACATGAATACTCTATGGTCATGTACCATGTCTGTCACTAAATATCTTAAACCCAAGTGGAACCATCTCCCACTCTTGTTTGACAATAAGATGCCAGACATAGGAGCCATCATCACTAATGAAAGATGATCTAGGGTGCCCTCTCGATGAAATCAGTCTAAATCAATAGATACATCATGCATTCCTATCTACAAGTTGCTACCTAACCATTATAGTGTTTGCATCAGTGTATGAGATCTCTAATAGATCCTCATGCCCATTATGGGCAGATAAAAAATATTATATACATCTTTAAGTGTCACTATCATCTCTCTCATCACAAAATTAAAGGAATTAGTCTCTAAGTGCCACCTCTCTACTAGCACTATGATCAGGGCTCTATTTATCCCAATCAGTGGCATCATAGCCACCTCATAAAGACCCACTACTCTAAGACACTATACTCATTAGTTGTCACCTATCACCTCTCATAAAAGATATCAAGATGTTGTGATCATAATGCCAAGATCCCCAAATATTCCTGTATCACACTAATAATACATTATCATCATCACTCTCACTTGCATCATTTACCTACCTAATCCTTACCCACACCGTATCAAGTAACCTTGCCTATCTTACCATCTAACCTCCCCACACTAACTACCCTAAAACCTATGATCCCATCTCATATCCTAAGTCCTAAGTCCTTTTGAATACTAATTCCTAACTAACTAACTCCCCTAACACTCCCTTAGCCTACCTCCTATCTATTTTTTCCCTTCCTAACCCCAACCTTAGCCATCTAAACCACTCTCACAATCTTGTTAAAGTTTTCACAATCTCGCTACTTTCCTAATAGTGGTATTATAATATCACTACTCCCTATTAGCAAGACTGAAATCCTACCACTAGCAGTCATGGGATTGCAATCCTATCATTCCCTACCTACGGGATTGTAATCCTGTGATTCCCTATTAGTAGGTTTGTAACCCCACAATTAACTATTTGCAAGATTACAATCATGTTATTCCACACTAGCAAGATTGCAATCCCACCATTTATCCTAATGATCCCACCATTCTTTTGGCAATACCACCATTCACATCCATAACCCCATGATTGTGGGCAAAATCCCCAATTGCAGGATTGTAGAACCACGATGAGCCACATTTTTCTCTTCCTAAATCTAACAAAAAATTCCACTAAAAATATAAAAAATCCTTCTAAAAATCTAAAAAATCCTTAAAAAAATAGAGAAGGGGATTGTTACTCACTGATGGTCTAGCTTCTAGCTCCCTTTGGTACACCCAAACTCTCTCACCATAGTGTGAATCTCAAGGGATTCTATCCATGGTTCTCGCTCAAGCTCTGGATCTTTGAATAACAAGGTGTGCAAATGAGCTTCCCAATATCCCCCTAGCTTATATCAACCTACTCACCCCCCTCCCCTCTCCATTTTCTCCCCAAAACTAATTCCATCCCTTCCACCATCTACCACCATCCCTACTAACATCCTGATGGCATGGCATACCCATCCCCATTATTATTTTTTATTTTCCTACAATATCAAGGCATACTATCCTGGGTCCCTTTTTGAATCTTGAACACATCACTATTAGCATCTTGTACATAATTTTATCCCTATCCCAAAAGTGGATTTACATTTTAAAAATCTTGAATTTTACAATAAGTGGCTCATTATTATCCTTTGTCACCTACAACCCCTATCCTCTCTTTTCAAGCCTTTTGGAACATGTGTCCTTGCTTTTGGACTCATCGTTAGCTCAAATTTTAATCAAATCACCTCTTTTATCACCAAATAATTTTTTAGACAAATTGTCTACTTTCTAGACCCATCACTCAATCCACTTGCTTATCTCAATTTGAGGCATCTTTGTGATCCATTGAAGGGTATCCTGTACCCCATCAACATCATCATTTTCCCTTCTCAAGATGTTTTAATCGCGTCACCATCTGGGTTGGATTGTCTCCCCACATGCTCCCTTGAGGGGGCACCACATCAGCATCATACTCACAACGAACAGTCATCCATATTATGATTTTTATTTGAAAGACCGTTACTTCATCTACTTGCAACACCCTTTCAAAGAGGGGCAAAAATTATGCACTAAAATGTGCTCACCCTACTAATTATACCGATTCTCACTAGTTTAGCCTAATTTCCCTACTTTCTAGTCACATTAACCCTTAGCCTAATTCCCATACTCATTTCAATATCCCATATAACCTTTATCCTAGCCTAAAACCAATTAATCCCATCATTAAACCCCTAAACAAGACCTATTACCTACTAACCTACCCCTTAATCCCACTAGCGAATTTAAAATTTAAGAAAATCCTAACTACCCACCCACCACCCTACACTAGCCTTTCCTAAACCTCTAAAACCTAATGCAAAGATTTTTAGAATTGGAGAGTTCTAGAACTCTCTCCATTTTAACCCTTTCCCTCTAGAATTTTCTATTCTCAAGGATTCCATGGAATTAAAAATTCCATGGAAAATCCTCCACCCTAGATCTTGATGGCCCAAATTCAAATTTGGACCATAGATCTTCCTCCATAGACCTATAAAACTAAGTCACTTCTCCTTGCTCAAGCTAATGAAAAAAGTAATGTGTGAATGCATGAGAAAGTAAATCCCAAGCAAGCCATTCAAACACTCACAAGACCAACATTCACATTCATAGTCTCTTGGAAGCCATTGTCAAGCAACTACAAACAATCCAATAATCAAGTTTATAAGCTCAATCACACAAGTTCCAAATCTTGGAATGGAGCTATGAGAAGGTAAAAGTGATGATAAGAATGTTCTAACTATTTTGATTTACCTTTTATATCTATTCTTATTGGTGTCATTGATTTTCAGTTTGTATTATCATTTTGATAATATTTCAAGAATCTCCAAATTGGTGCACAAGTAACATGAGCATGGCTAATGACATACAATCCTTAGGTCCCTCTTGCTTGCTCTCATAACCCTCTCAATCTTGTTTTCACTGATTCCAAATCATCTGTAGCCTTCTAAACTTGATCCCAACTGAACCAAGACCCTCTCTTCATGACTAATCCATCCCTCCAGGTCCCATTTTCTCAGGACAATAGCGCCAAAGTTGGACTATAGTGATGGACCCTAGGGTGTACTCTTTCTAGCATTCCTATCCAATCATAATTTGAGCACAAATTACTATTTTTCCCTGATTCCTCTTGTTCATTATGTTGACCTAGTCTGATTTCATCTAACCCATGACCAATAGATCCATATAAAAGCCCATTCAATTATCATTTAGAAAGGGTTGGCAAATATCACTCAAGCAAGCAAGAATACAAGCAAGACCACTCAAGCAATATTCTCTATTCTCTACATACATATAGCCTATACACTTTCAAGCCAATTTAAGTCCTTATACTAGCCCCTAGTCATCTCAAGCAGACCTAGTTTTTGCATTTCTTGCATTTTCATTCACTATTGCACCAAGCACTCTTAAAGGGAGAACTACTTATGGCTTGCTCCCTCCTCAAAGTATTGGTATGTAGGCAACGTGCCCACACATGGGGTGTGAAACACATCCAGTGCATCTTACACACACTAATCCCTTTTTCCTATTTGTAAAAGTGTTTATTCAAGTGCATAAAATATAGAGATAGAAAATCAGTTCTACAAAGAGCTCTGTTGACAATGAGGCTCTGAAATTTGGTACACAAGATCACACTAACCAGGTAAATAAAACCTAGAAAGCTTAGATCCTCAAGACAAAAATATTAGGGAAATATTATATCATCAAAGCCCAAGGTGTCCAATTTCAATGCTCCTATCTAATCAAGAAATGAAGTTTAGGATCCTATTTGTGATAGTGACCTAGGCCTGCACACAAATTTCCAGACCCTGTCTCAGTCACATCAATAAAGAGTAAGATAAATTTAATTTTCTCTCTCTCACTATTATTTTTAGAAAAGGTCAAATTGCAATTAAATTTCACAAATCAATATCTTTTATTTGGAATATTATTTACTGATTTTCTCCTACTCAGACCCTTTTATTATTTAGGAATTAAATACTAATTTCCCAAAATTAATAAATCATTTGGTGAAATTGACTTACTTCGAATTGCGCATAAAAACCCTATAAACCCTATCTTAAATTCTTAGATGATTTTTTCCATAAATTTTGATTTTTTAAAGTAAAAATCATCTCAAATTTTAAAATTTAGTAATAAATTTTAAAATATTTTTATTTTAAACCCTAGTTGCATACACTAGGTCCTAGTAATTTTCCAATATTAATCTAATAGTTTCTTGATTTTTTGCTTGCATATCTAAATCAAAAATTTGATTCAAATTCAATAGTAATTTCAAAAATAATTTTATTTCAAACCCTAGTTGCATCAACTAGCTCCCAATAAATTTTCAATCATTTTTTGAATTTTTAGTTGCATATTAAAATCAGAAAATCACTTCAAATTTCAAAAATTCATAGTAATTTGAAAAAATATATTTTCCTCAAAACCCTAGTTGTATCTACTAGGTACTATTAAATCAAACACTTTCCCATAAAATTTTGAATTTTTACTTGCATACTTAACTTAGAAATTTAATTTTAATTTCAAAAATTCATAGTATTTTACAAAAATATTATTGTCAAATATCTAGTTGCATATACAAGCACCTATTTGCTTCTTGAGGTATCACCTCACATCCATAATGAAATTGCTAAAATGATTCTCACTTATGTACAAACTTTTCTTACATTTCTTGTAAATAACAAGGAAACCATAATGGGCCCTATCATGTACATGAATGATGAAGTCTATCATATGTTAGTACAAAGCTTCATTCTTTGCATTTTATGCTTATTTTTCATTATATGGGATGATGTTAAGCAATTTATTCTTAAACATGTTAATACATCTCTTGCATCACCCCCCTTGGAGCCTCTACCCCATGCTAAGTCATGTTTCATGGTCCATTTCACTCTTTCCCAGATTACTACTCATCACAAGAGAGCTCAATTAACACCCTTTGCCCCTCCACCACCTCGACCCATTGATTATCTTTGCTCTCCTCCTGTAGCCACTACTACTCCTATATAGATAGTAAATAACACAGTTAAATCTATTACTTGATGTGCCACCATACATCCTCTACCTAGCTAGGAGCCCCATTACCCTTCTATTCCTTCCTGTCTCAGGCCCAACCCACCTACATAGATAGATTTGCACAAGACATGATATTATTGATCAGTTGAGAAATACTCTAGCTAAGATTTCTATGTTAGAACTACTTCAGAAAGCTAATGTATTCAAGGACATGTTATATCTTGAGATATCTTATTGATTATCATTGTTATATCATGTATATTTTCCATTTTAACACACTTCCAGGGATTTTTCTTCAGAGGCCAGTCATTATAGGGTACCTATTCTTACCCTCAAAAGAGGGAACAAAAAATAGGGGTTTTACTATAGAGATCAAAGCTCCTATTGATCAAATAATTGAGTTTTAGAATAACCATAATAACCTAGAATAGACTAGGTAGACAGTTAAGAATTTAGAACAATGATCAGTTTCAACCCAGGATAACAACATCGAGGCTGGACTATAGCACTAGACACTAGGGTGTCTTATTTCAATGCTCCTATCTAAATAGTAGAAAATCCATATTTTCTAGAAGCATGCAAAAAATTAAGTTCAACTATAGTTTTACACAATCAGACCAATTTAGAATAAGTTGTTTTCAATATAGTTTTATTAAAGAATCTAGAAATAGGGGGAATCATGCGTGGCATGATCAGTTCTCACTTTCAATTTCAGATACAAGAATTGGTATAACTTCCAGATCAGAATCCATGTTTTAGACACTAGTGATTTGGGGTAAATTGCACATCACTTTTACTTTTTTTTTTGAGTTGAGCATTACCTAGGTATTCTCAATAGTTGTATGTCTTACTTCATTTGTAGGTGGTTGGCATAATTTCATAGTGGCTTTCATATAAGCCTAACCTCCACATTCCTGATTTCCCTAGTAACTTCCACATAAGCCTAATTTTTAGTTTTGGAGTGGCTTTCATACAAGCTTAATCTCCATCTTTTTTGAGTTGGCCAACATTGGCCTAGTTTCTAGTACACATTCAAATATCTACACCACAATGTCAAATTTTTAGAGCATTCATGGGCTTCAGAAGCCATTTCATATGTCATACTTCTTCATACTGATATTAGTTCATAGCTTCACTTTATGGGGCAACAATGGAGCCAAAGGGCCAACCTTTGTATTCTCGAGCCACCTATCCAGAGGGATTAGACACATAGTCTAAACATCAATTAGCACACACAGGACCATCTAGCTTCACTTATTAGGTGACGATGGAGCCAAAGGGCTAGCCTTTGCATTTTTGTGCCACTTTTTATAAAATTGAGCACTCAACTCTATTTGTGATATAAATTTTGATACAACATCATCCAACACATTTAACATTACTTAGTCTTACTCAACATCACAACATGTTTTGTATTGATTCGCATACCCAATGAAGTGTATTCATTATTTTCTCTTCCTCTCTCTCTCTCTCTTACCCAACTTTGTACTTTTTTATTTTATATTGCATATAATAAGAATTGATCTATTATTTGTTTTCCTTTTGCAAATTCACACTTGCACAATGTGCTCTGTATACACTATCCAACATTACTTAGCATCACACAACTTCATGGGATTAAAATTTGTAGGTAAGTTTAGGTATGCTTTTTATTTTCCTTTATCCTAATATTTCACTTTGTTGCATCACTAGAATAAAGGGTGGACAAATGTAGTCATATAAAATGCAAAAAATGGTAATTTGAGCATGGTTAATGAGACCCAACCCATAGGTCCCTCTTGTTTTCTCTCATGATCCTCATAGGCTTATTTTCACTGATTCCTAATCATCTGTAGCCTTCCAAACTTGACCCCAACTGAGCCAGAACCCTCTTTTCATGACCAATCCACCCCCCAGGTCCCGTCTGCTCAGGATAATAGCACCAAAGTTGGACTATAGTGCTGGATCCTAGGGTGTCCCCTTTTTAGTACTCCTGTCCAATCACAATTTGAGCCAAGATTATGATATTTCCCTAATTCCTCTTGTTCATTATGTCAGCCTAATCTAGTTCCATCTAACCTATGACCAATAGATCTATATAAAAGCCCATTCAAAGATCATTTGGAAAGGGTTGGTAAATAACACTCAAGCAAGCAAAAATATAAATAAGACCACTCAAATAATCTTCCTTATTCTCTACATACAACTAGCCTATACACTTTCAAGCAAATTCAAGTCCTTACACCAGTCCCTAGTCATCTCAAGCATACCCAGTTTTTGCATTTCTTGCATTTTCATTCACTATTACACCAAGCACTCTTAAAGGGAGAACTATATATGGCTTGATCCCTCCTCAGAGTATTGATATGTAGGAAGCATGCCCACACATGGGGTGTAAAGCACATCCAGTGCATCTTACATACACTAACCCCTTTTCCTTATTTGTAAAAGTTTCTATTCAAGTGCATAAAAGATAGAGACAAAAAATTAGCTCTGCAAGGAGCTTTGTTGACAATGAGGCTCTGAAATTTGGTACACAGGCTCACACTAACTAGGTGAACAAAACCTATAAATATTAGATCCTTAGGACAACAATATTGGGGAAGGACTATAAAATTAGAGCCCTAGGTGTCTAGTTTTAGTGCTCCTATCCAATTAAGAAATGAAGTTCAGGATCCTATTTATGATAGTGTTCGAGGCACACACAAATTTCTAGACCATGTCTTAGTCAGACTAATACATATTAAGATAAGTTTAATTTTCTCTCTCTCACTATTATTTTTAGAAAAGGTCAAATTGTAATTAAATTTCATAAATTAGTAGCTTTAATTTTGAATATTATTTACTAATTTTCTCCTACTCAGACCCTTTTATTATTTAGGAATTAAATACTAATTTTCCAAAAATAATAAATCATTTTACATGCTTTCCTTTCTTGCTTTGTGTAGCTAGATGTGATTGCATTTCTCAATTCATGTTTGGACATTTGCTAATTTCCTTTACTTCTATTCTTGTGTGTGCCTTATGACATTTGCCAATGTCGTTTACTTGTACTCTTCTATTGCACTTATGGCCCTTGTGTCAACCTTGCTTGTTTCAATTATATGTGTATGTGTAATTTGACATGCCTTGTATGCTTGATTTCTAGTTTAAGTGACATGTGCCCATGTCCCTTGTTTACTTGGCCCCTTGGCCACTCTTTTATATTTCTTCCTTATTGCCTTGTGTGCTTGTTTGTTTATTTGATTTTCAATTATTTGAAATGCCATGATCCAAATCATACATTCTCTTACTTTTTTGGATGTCATGATGGACATCATGCTCCATCCGTCCTTGACAACTAACAACTAACAACTAACAACTAACAACTAACCAAACTTCTAATTATATTTTATTATATTGCACATGTTATTACATTATTATATCTATCTTGGTATACCCCTACTGATCTAATAATCTCTCATTTACAAACCATATTATATCTTGAGATATCTTGTCGATTATCATTGCTATATCATGTATTTTATAACATAACACACTTGCAAGGCTTTACTCTCTAAAGAGGGGACAAAAAAAAAGGGTTTTATCATAGAGATCAGAGTTCCTACTAGTTGAAAAAGTAGCTTTTAGAACACCCAAAATAGTATCTAAACTTCAAACTAGGTATAATAGACTAGACAGATAGTGACAATTATAGAACAATCATTAAAATTAGCACAAGATAAGAGTGCCAAGATTGGATTAAAACATTAAAAAATAGGGTGTATAATTTTGATGATCCTATCCAAATAATAAAAAAATAAGGTTTTCCAAAAATAGATAGAAAAGTAAGTATAGTTACATTTTTGTCAGCAACAGTTCAGTTCATAATCAATAGTTTTAATATAGTTTTTCTGAGAGAATCCAAATATAAGGGGCATCATGTGCAACATGATGGCTCTCTCTTCCAATTTTAGATTAGGCAGTTGGTATAACTTTTAGATTAGAATCCATGTTTTAAATACCAGTAATTGGGGACAATGTGCACGACACATTTAACTTCTTTTCTTTCTGAGTTCAGTACATTACCTAGGTATTCTCAGTAATTGTATGCCTTATTCTATCTATAAGTGGTTTACATCATTTTCAAGTGGGTTTCACATAATCTTATTGCCTAGTTTTAGAGTGGATTTCATACAAGCCTAATCTCCACTTTTTTTGAATGGCTAAGAGTGGCCTAGTTTCTAGCACACATTCAACTATCCACACTACATTATCAGATTATAGAGCATTCATGAGCTTCAAGAGCCATCTCATATGACACACATTCATTCTAGTATCAATTCATAGATTCATTTCATGGGGCAATGATGGAGCCAAACGACTAGCTAGCCTTTATATTCTTGAGCCACCTACTCAGAAGGATTGGACACATGGTCCAAACATTGATTAGCACACACATGATCACATAACTTCACTTAGTGGGCAATGATGGAGCCAAAGGGCCGTCATTTGCATTCTTCAGCCACTCTCAGGGAATTAAGCACTCAACTTTGTTTATGATATTACTCTTGGTACACCATCAATCAACACATATTTAACATCAATCAACATCACAATAGGTTTTGTATTGGTTCATGTACCTAGTGAGGTGTATTCATTCCTTTCTCTTCCTCTCTCTCTTACCCAATTTTATACATTTTTATTTTAGATATAATGTATCTAGTAAGAATTGATATACTCTTTATTTTCTCTTGCATATTTACTCTTCACAATGTGTTCTCTTTATGCACACCTAACATCATATAACTTCATGAGCTTTAACCTTGTAGTTAAGTTCATGTACACTTTCTATTTTTCCTTTATCCTAGTCTTTCACTTTGCTACATCACTAAAATAAAAGGGGGTAAATGTAGTCATATAAAATGTGAAAATTGGTAGCTTGAGTGTGGCTTGTGACACCTAACCCATAGGTCCCTCTTGCATGTTCTCATGATCCTTTTAGACACTTTTCCATTTATTCCCAGTCATATGTAGGCTTCCAAAACTTGATTCTAGCTCAGCCAGGCTACATTTCCTATGATGAATCCATCCTCCCAGGTCTAACACCTTTAGGACAATAGCACCCAATTTGTACTATAACTCTGGACCTTAGGGTGTCCATATTCGATGCTCCTATCCAAATACATTTTTAGCTCCAATAATCATTTCCTCTTAGTTCCTATCCTTCTTCTTGTCAGCCTAATGCAAATACATTCGACCCATGACCAACATATCTCTATAAAATCCTATTCAAAGTTCATTTAGAAAGGGTTGGAAAATATTACAAAATTAAGAAAGAATACAAGCAAGAATATTGAGGCAAACTTCCTTATTCTCTACATACAACCATTTAATATAGCTACAAGCATATCCAAATCCTCACTCCAGTACCTAACCACTTCAATCACACCCTGTTTAGCATTTTTGCATCTTCATAATACTATTGCACAAAGCACATCAAGTGGGAGAGCTACATGTGGCTTGATCCCTCTTCGAAGTATTGGTATGTAGGCAACATGCCCATATAAGAGGTGTGGATACATGTTTAATGCATATTTCACACACTAACCCCCACTTATTTCTCAATATTGATCAAAGCATAATGAAGTCTAGGGTTTGAATACTAAATCATCTCTACAAGGAGTTCTATAGACCTTCAACAATCAAAATTTCATAAGCAGGCTCATATAAAGACAACAAACAAAACCTAGAAAACTCAAGTCTTTAGGGAAATAGTGATAGAAGAGGACTATAACATAGAACCACAGGGTGTCTTATTTTTATGCTCATATCATTTCACAAAATGAAAGCTAGATCCTAATTTGTGACACTGTCCCAGTCTTGCACAATAAATTCTAGATCTTGTCTCAATCGTTTCAACCAATTTTTAGCTAAGTCTTATTTTCTTCATATTTATTACTATTTATGGAAAGATTAAAAATATAGTAATATTATACAAATTAGTAGCTAAATTATTACATTATTATTTACTGATTTAGTCAACTCAGACCCTTAACTAAATTAGGAATAAGACTCCAATATTCTCGAAATAGTTAAATCAGATATGCTAAATTATAATTCACATTCACAATGAGGTCTATTACAATATAACATTTAAAAATAGGAAAGTGTGTTTTCTTGGATTTCAAAGATTGGTCAATAAGTTTTTTGAAAGCCATAAAATGTTTCTTACATAGCAAGCCTTTGCTCATTTTTTGCTTATGTTGTCTAGTTGTTTATTGTTTGTAGTGAAAGTATAAAATATTTAATGCTTTGAGCATGATATTTTATAGAACTATTTTATATAATAGGCAACATTGACCCAAAAATAAGTTGCTTAATTAATTTATTGAGTAACAAATTTTTAAATTTATGTTGGGGAGCTTCCAACATGAAAAAAATGTCTATTTTTATGGCAAGTTTTGTGCCTCTTGCTCTATCTTATCTTATTAGCTATCAATGTGGAATTTTTTTGGTGCCCACTGAAGATAGCAGACACTATTTGTCCCCTCAACTATAATCTTGAGGCTTTTCCAAAGATATTGACAATCACCATGGGAATTTTTGATTTTATTTATAGTTATGAAGGAAGGGGAAACTTATTTTATAGAATCGCTATGAGGTAGTTGTCTATCAATCATGGTGGGTGGGAATAATTTATGTACTAACAACTTACCATCCATAATATGTTCCTTAGTATGAGAACTATAATAGTATTATGTTGCAGTTGCATCATGACCGAGTGACATTCACTGGAAGGGGGCCTTGTTATAAATTTAATAGTAGAGAAACGTTAACATAATTGAGTTCTGAGAAATTAATTGTATAATTTTGCATTTATAATTCTATCATATATTATCTATTTACAGAAATGTCCCTAATATGATATGAGTTAATATGTTATTATTATCTACATTTGAATTGGACTTTATCATAACTCAGGCACTTATCTTCTTCATGATTTATTTGATATTGGAAATTACTTTCTTCTAAACCAATATTGTATATTTTTGTTAAACAACATAGGATGATGTTAGGGAACTTTGTTTGTTCATAAACTTTAGTAAAGGAAAAACTAGCTATAGAGTCTCAACCACATGAAGGAAGTGAAAATGGGAAGGTGGTTAAGAAAGGGACTAATGTAATAGGTGAACAGTTAGTTGTAAACATTCACATTTTGTAGACCCTTGAAAAGTACCTATGGTAGAAGGACAATTATGCGTTTTGCCTAAGGATATTGGTGGCTTTAGGTCTATTGATAGGTGTTAGGGTAAGAACCACCTATTTTATATTTCAACATCATTTATAATTTCTTTTATTTGACAATTAGAATTAAGTATTGACCTTTTAGTCTGTTAATGATGTTCATTTATTTAGATTTTATGTATGATGTTTGAACTATAATTTGTTTTTAACAAGACTAACAGGATTTCATCATGAATGACATTCTTATAAACTCTAGAGGCATTACACTAAAAGGGCCATGTTTTGCATGAATAGACTAACCAATAAAATAGATTGTTGTCATTATCATCTGCTTGATAATAAGGTAGTTGTTAAGTTGTAAAATTAAATGTGAGATAATTTGAATTTATGTTGCTCATTTTATTGAAATTGAGCTCACCCAACCATTTAAAACATGCAGCTCTCAATTTTTTCTTATGTTGAACATGTGCTTATCCTTGAATCTAAAATTTATAGTTATTATATCTATTGTTATGTATTGTAGCTATTATATTTGTTATTTCTTCCATGGCACAGTTACCTAAATAATGAAGAATATCCAAGGTAATCTAGCTTATTTTCATCATACTCAGACCATCTTATCCACAAGTAGTTTTCAATTTATGTATAGTAAATACTTTGGCTATGGTTTAGTAGTATAATCACTAAGTTTAATAAGCTTTAACATCAAATCATCCATTGTGAAATTCATTGATTCAAAAACTTTTCTAGTTAAAATAATTTGCTCACATACCTTTACCAAGAGTAGTTTTAAGATCCTTTAAAATAAAAGATGCCACTACCAAGTTAGTTTCCCAACATCAAAAATTCTAGAAAACAAAATTTGATATGTATATGGTGGCATGCCAAATGTAAGCTTTGGTTTTGGGCATGTCGGATAATAATTGATAACCATAAACTGGTTTCCCTCCTTACATGTTTTTTCTATGTATTTATGTGGAAATCCTAGGTTTTCCATAATTACACCCATCAATCTCTACCATTGCCTTCATCTCATCGCTATAAGCTAATGCCACACCCCTACATTAACATTATTGGTAGTACATACATTTCTCACTAAGGTTCATAAAATTTATATCAAATACTAGACAACCCATATGAACAATTATTTCAATAGATGATATGTAGAGTAACTTGACCTAAACAGGCAAAATTCAAGCCATTAGATTTTTTATTAATGGTGGTTAGCTTACTTAGTGACTTGTAATCAAGAGGATTTGATGGCCAAAGATGAACCAGTTTTTGGATGGAATGGCAATAGAGCTTGAGAAAATCTCTTCAATATAAGACTTGATTATTGAGTCAATTAAATATAAATGACATGGCCATGGCGACCAACACTACCTCTCAAAATACCACACCCTATTGTCTATGGATAGTTGCTTAGTTTGCAGAGCCCTACTGTAGCGTTTACAATCTGTGAAATTCATGGCCATCAACAACTCCAATAGTCAATATTTTATTTGATAATGACCTTGTATATGGTGACAGACTACATAAAGGGTTGAACCATCTACTTTTAAGAGGTAGTCACCTTCATAAATAAATTTGCACCACTTTTTTATAATGTTTATATTTCTTTTATCATTAATTTACAAAAAATAATATTTTTTGGTTCCACAAATATCTAATTTCCCCTGAAAGTTTGTCAAATTTCTTGAATCTAACCAATACAAAACTAATAAATTAATTTATTTTGTATTTTTTAACATATATATTATAAACCTAATGTCAAAAGTTCAAAATAAAAAAAAAATACTATACTTGTATTGACTGCACATTTTCCCATATATATTAACTTGTTGAATCAATTTTTGTATTACTTGCACAAAAAGTACTAAAAGCAAAAATTTATTTACACACCTTAATATATGATTATATTTGGACACCATTCACAGGATTTTAATTTAAAATGAAATTATAATTTTAGTGTAAACCATATGATTACATCCCATTCAACAATGATGAATGAGATTTTGTTGGAACTCCTCAATAGATGGATGGTATAAAAAATATTTTAAAAGGTGTTATTTGGTATTAACGGCCCTTTATTCATGTGAGTTAAATATATACCTCAAAAAATCATAGTATAAATGTTATAACAAAAGAAAACTACAAATAAATGGGTTAAACATGGAAAAATAACAACACAATCAAAAAAATGAAAACACTTAGGTGATTTTTTGAAGAAATCAAGATGGGCTTATTCCTACCAAAATTTTACTTTCTTGCACTGGAGAACCAAATTGAAACTTTTTACATTATTGCTTCAACTTGACTCCAGATCATATGCTACAGGTATTTTATGAAAAAACATAGGTGGACCCCATGTCCCAGTACTCTGAGTCATGGCCACAATTTTCTTCAAGACCTTTAATGATTCTAATGCCTTTGTTTTCTATATGTCATTTTCCTTTTAGCTTGAAATATCAAAAGGGTTAGAACTTGGATTGACTTGTAAACTGATAGCCTTCATTTTCTCTTGAATTTTCTCCTTCCCTTTAGCATCAAGCCAAGGAATTTTCTTTCCCTTTATACCAACCATCTAAAAGTACTCCTTTTCCCTCCCTTTTTCAATGGTAGCACCCAAAATTAGAAATAAATGTTATTTACACACTCCAAAATATGATTGCATTCCACACAATGATGAATTTCTAATGTAAATATATCAAAATTAAAGTTAGTTTAAAACACTTTTTGATTCGTGAAGGCATGTCATCACAAGAGTACCGATTTGGATGAGAATCATAAAGCTAAATGGTGAGAACAACAAAGGGAAGGAAGAGATATTTGTGGACACCTAAGATTGGTATAAGAGTATTTATTAGTCATAAAATTGCATTGTTCTAGGATACTTATTTGTTTGTTAACCATCAATCTATATTAGGTTCTTATTAACATGTTTTCCCATGTTTTTGGTTATTCTTCATCACTTTTTCATAATTCCTTCTCTCCTCTTTCTCTCTCTTCCCCTCCAGTTTCCTTGGATTTCTATAAATTTCCCTATAAATGTATATTATCTGATTTTAGGCCCTAAAAATGAATAATGTATAGTTTTGGGGTGGGATTTATTTTTGGGTCTCCCAGGGATTTTGAATTTTCCCTTGTCAACTTTCCCATTCATTATATCTCTAGTGATGCACCAATAAGGTCCTTATTTGAATTTGATAAGTCTATAATTATACATGTGTATTAGTACATTTAGGACATGCTAGAGATGTATATTAAATGTGCCAAAGTGATTAATTTAAATAGTTAGAGCAAAGATTCAACAGTCTAAGGAAATCTAAAGAATTTATTTTTGCATCAAACATTCATTCTAGCACCAAAGTCATATGGGGTAGACATTACATCATCACTGGACTACCTAGCTAACATGCATTATATTTGGTTAATTACTTATGATGTTGTGATCTTTTGAAGATCTTGATAAGTAATCGATGCTCTAAAACCCTACTAATCCTAAATACAAACCCCAAAACAACATTTTCCTTATCTATTTATAGATTTAACTACAGGGTTTTAGGGAGATTAGTTTCCCATGCATTTGACCATAATTCAGAAATATGAGTGAGGTTTTTGGAGCCCTGGACATGATGAAGATATTTTTAAAAATAGTTTATACATAACTATTTTTTGTCAATTTCAGTCTTATAGTGAGGGAAATTTTGACTTTTTTAGGAATGTCTAGGTGATTCTGGGAGTAGTCTTTATTCACCTCAATTTTTATAGGTTCACTTTGCCTTGATATATAGATCTATTATATAGTGCAAAATCCTGTTGAATATTTTTGTAGACACCTAAATTTGGTCACAATTACTTGATAATATTAATTCTTCACAGGGTTTACAGGCACTAACTTGGAAGAGTCATAGGGTATAAGCCCCATTTTTGTTGATGCTTATGACTTTGACCAAAGGAGGATCAAGTACTTTACAATAGTCATTTCTATAAGGGCTCAATGGTTGTTAAATGCTACAAAGACAAGTCTTTCAGTCTCTTTTGAGGGGGAGGATCTTGCTAAAGTTCTAGAAAATGAGGAGTAGTTTTCTTAAAGGGAAATCATCTATAGATTCAACCAGTTTTGGCTAAGTCTTTTGGCTCTCCACAACTAGATTTCAGAGCACTAGAGATCATTAATGAAAGATAATATGGAAATCTACCTAACTGCTAGGGGCTTATTCATTATAATTTTTAATCTCCCTAAAGATAGGAGTATGATTTTGCATGATTAGATTTGGTCCATGGATCATCATCATCTCTTAATGAAGCCATAGTTTCCCCCATTCAACCCATTGATACAATATTTCAACATTCGGGCTATCTAGGTACGTCTTTCATAGCTCCCATTCTAGTTCTGGACTAAATCCAGCCTCTCCATGATAGGTAATGCCTTGGGAGAGATGTTGGTAGTAGATGAATCTACAACAAATTATCTTCATATCACCTATTGAAGAATACTTTTTAGTAATGGATGTATCCTCTAAACTTCCTACTACCATTAATTTGAAAGTTTATAATTGAATTTGGTCTTAAACACTATATTTTAAAGGGACACCCTTCCATTGTAGGAATTGTTTTACCATAGGACGTATGGTTAGTTCATGTCAAACAATTAGAAACAAATGGGAACATCATGGTGGAAGGATTCCCTTCTTGATTATCTCATGGTGGAGGGCATAGACATTGCTGAGCACACTTATGAGGGTGAGGTCAAGGAAAAGGCTATTGATTTTAACTGGGCCAAGAATCAAGAAGAGGCAAAATCTAGAGAGGAGGACCGTGGACTTGGTGAAGCCCTCATGAACTCTTTAGGCCACATGGAGGAGATGAAATTGGATACAAATGAAGCCTTGTTGAAGGTTGATTTAGTTTTAAAAATTAATACTGCAACTTTGGATTCAAGTGAAGATTTGATGGATAGGATTTCACTAAAGAACTATAAATCAATTAAGGGGCTTGAATTCTCTATTCCCATATTCTCACATTTAGGGGAAGGAAGAGACTAGAAGGTGGTGAATAATAGGAGAGGCAGAGGTAAGAAGGGATAAGAACCACTGAATATGACCCTTACACCTAAACAATAAAATGTTATGGGAGGGTCATAGTTTTGTTTTTTAGTTTGTCTTATGTCGTGTAACAAGGTTGTAGCATTATGATGATGTTTATATAACATGTTTCATTTTATGCTAGTAGAGGAGTCTCATTAGGATATACATGTTCTATCTTTCTATTCATTGTAAAATAGTGGGACTCCTTCAAAAATTCTAGCCTTTACCAATTAAAAAAAATATTCACAAATCTTAAACCACTTAACTTTTGCCCAAATAGATAACTCTTATTTGCCCTTATTTTAAACCATTTATGCATATGTAGGCTTGATCCTCTATTTGTTATCACCACCAAATAGAACTTTCCAAGTCAAATGCTTAAACTACTTTATACTACCCTCAAAGCACTTACAACCAAGGAAGTTTTGCCTGATTCTCTAGGACATGTTCACCCTAAGTAGATAGGTACATTATCACAAACCTATCCTCCTAGAGCGGTCTTATCCATGTATTAATTATTAACTAGTTTACAAATTTAAATTTTTCATTTGGGTCTTTTAACACATTTTTGAAGATTGATTAAAGGAAATTATCAAAAGGTTTGACTATAAATACAAATCAAATGCCATTCATTATTCCTGGCTTGGTGCATCTACTTGAGCACTTATACACTATTATGCATTGAGTGAATATGCAATATTCTTCCCAAATTCAAGATCATTCACTAGGAACAGTCACAAGCCATGTCTAAAGTATTTCAAATTAATTCAAGATCTAACATTTTAAAGTATCAAAGCCAAATTTATAGCTATGTACATATAGTCAAGGAGCACAATTGCACAATCACTCTAGGTGGAAGAATTATGTGTGGTTTGATTCCATCTTTGGAGTATTTAGATATGTACACAATGGTTAATCATCAAGGGGGTGAGTGGGGTCAGCTCAACACATTACACTTCCCCTCTCTTTTTGTAGGGTTTTAGCTCTCACAAGTATACATAGGGTTTTCAAAGCAAGAAGATGGAAAATAATGATCTTCATGCCACACAAATAGAATTGAAACATATCAACCCACTCAAAATAATAAGCATAGATTTGGCATAGTCAATGCGAATAAGTCTATAGTCAAAGAAATTGTTAGCATGTGCTAGTCTCTAGGGAGCACGAACATGTCCAAAACATTTTTAAAACTTGTTTTTGATCCTGAACAGTCACAACCCTATCTTATTATTTCATCCATTGTTAGACACCAATTACAGTCAACCAAAGATCAGGAAAGCTAAGTATCTTATATTATGCTTGACATTTTAAGCATATGTGTCAATTTTTATTTGTCTTCAAATTTATGCTTAAATGTCATATATTATAATATGAATATATTTATCTAGTTTTATACTTTTAAACAACACTCAATTGTTAAATAAAAAATAGGGTTAAATAGTTTCCAAATTTTCACAAAATCATATGTTCCTCTAAACCCCTCTCGTCATTTATTGCAGCAAGAAAATTAATTACGTAATTAAATATGGTTTTATTGTTTTAGGTCTAATTTCATTTATTTGAAATGTTTATGAATGTATATGATGCAATGTGACTTAGATACATCTATTTATAATTTTTTTTGTCAAACCCACATTGTCTTGTATATTTTGTAGCTTTCTAAGGTTGGATATAATTTTCATTAGTGATAAATCTAATTTTCATAAGGCTTGCTTCATTTTTTTCATTCAAATATTTTGTCATAGTTCTTGTGTTTGCTTTTCAAAACCTTAATTTATTTTGATTACAAATTGTTTAAACCCTAGGGTCTTTACATGTCATGTATGTTTCCCTCTTATGCATTACAAATTAAATTATATCTAAGACCCTAACTAGGAGTGTTAGGATAAATTGCAACCCTACTTTTTTTTTTTGAAATTTAATTGGTTAATTATAGATCTTGTATGAGAAATAAAATTGACTCTACAAATGATGTTAGTGTTGCTCCTATTTTTATATTTTTGGTTATAAGTAATGTTGAGATATCTTTGAATGATGGCTTAAACCATAATATTGTGTCCTACTAGATGACCATATATATATGTATGATACATATGTATATATACATATATTTATCTATATGTATATATACATAGATATAGATACATGTATATATATGTATTTGTACATATTTCTATATGTATATATATGTATTTGTATGTATGTGTGTACACACATATATATTTATGTATGATATGTATATATACATATATATGTATATACATATCATACATAAATATATATGTACATATACATACATATATATATATATATATATATATATATATATATATATATATATATATATATACATGTATCTATATATATGTATATAGATACATATAGATACATATAGATACACACACACACACACACACACACATCTATGTATGTATATATACATATATAGATATATGTATCTATATATATATATTATAGATACACATATATGTAAATATGTATATATAGTATATAGATACATACATGTATATCTCTATATATACACATATAGATACATGTATCTATATGTGTATATGTATACATGTGTGTGTATATATATATATATATATATATACACACACACATATACATATACATATATATATACATATATATATATATATATATATATATACATACATACATATATATATATATACATATATGTGATATATATATATATATATATATATATATATATATATATATATATATATATATATATATATATATATATATATGTATACATATATATGTATATACACACATAAATAATATACATATATAGATACATATATGTGTACATGTATCTATCACACAATGTATACATATATATCTATGTGTGTATATATACATGTATATATATAGATATATGTATTTATACATATATTTATATTATGTAGATACACATATATGTATTTATATAATATACATATACATCTACATATATACATCTATATATGTATACATACATAGATAATATATACGTATATAGATACATGTATGTATATATGTGTATACATGTATCTATTGCACATAGATACTACATATACATATAAATACATGTATTTATGTGTGTATATATACATGTATACATATAGATACATATACATATACATGTGTGTGTGTGTGTGTGTGTGTGTGTGTGTGTGTGAATATTTAATTTTAAAATAATTTTAGAAGTAAATAGAACCTGAAAATGATAAAAATTGGATAGCCAACTATACCCCTCTAAGTACCTCAAAAAAATCAAATATTAATTTTTTTTAATGTGTATAGAATTAGATATAGTTTGAACCCTATAATTTTTTTTGCATTTAGATGAATGAAATGAAAGATATAAAAACAAATATAAACTATATTATATATGTATATGTATATATATGTATGTACATACGTATGTACATACGTATGTATATATATATATGTATATGTATGCGTGTGTACATATAGACACATATAGATATACATGAATATTTAATTTTAAAATAATTTTAGAAGCAAATAAAACCTAAAAATGATATAAAAATGGATGGCCAACTATACCCTCCTAATTACCTAAAAAAAATATTAGTTTTTTTTAATGTGTATAGAATTAGACCTAGTTTGAACCCTATAATTATTTTTGGATTAAGATGAATAAAATGAAAGATACATAAACAAATATATACATGTATAGTTGTGGCATATGGTGTCATACAAAGACATACTTAGAAATAAATATAGATGGAAACCTCAAAGTAGTCAAAAATTTGAAAAACTATATATTTGGAAAGATGAAACTGTGGTCGACATTGCAATCATAGTTTCATGAAATCTTTTGATATAATCATAGTGTTTATCATGCCCAAATTTGAATTTTTTTATTTTTAGGAAAAAAATTAGAATTGGTTGTGTAGGTCCATGCCTTAGGTTCAAATTTATGAACCTAAAGCACTTATCCAATATAATGCATAGCTACTAAAGTACATGAGCACTACAACATGTAAGTGTTATAATGCATATATGGTGTTGTTGTGTTATAATGTGAAAGGGTTTTAAGTAGGGAAAGTTGAACAATCAAAAGGCAGGTTACATGTTTACTAAAATAAGTGCTAAGTATAAGGACATTCATTATGCTTTAAATTTATTTTAGTAAATATAAGAAATTAGGGTCACT
This sequence comes from Torreya grandis, assembly GCA_037957365.1. NCBI lineage: Eukaryota > Viridiplantae > Streptophyta > Pinopsida > Cupressales > Taxaceae > Torreya > Torreya grandis. The sequence continues at coordinate 489,876 of JARHVA010001906.1, read as the reverse complement.
TTGCATCTTCTAGACTTAGTCTCACAACTCCATGAGTTATGATTTAGAAGATAGTTTTATAAAATTTAATCTATTCAACACTTAGTCATTTTAAAGATCTTAATATTAAATCTAAGGCTTTCAAGGCGTAACTTTTTCAACTAATGTTCATTTTGGGCAAACATATAGTCATTTTTAGGTTTTGGGACCATCCAAATTGCTTGCTAACATTTTTAGGAGTTTTAGGTTTGTGAAAATTAAATTTTACAAATTAGTGCACACCTAACCACCCATTTATACTAATTTTACTTATGATCGGGCCCATTATAGGCAAAAAGTGACCCAAAAACATCATAATTATTTGTAACTAAGGTTAATGTGGATAATTTGGGGCATATTTATGTTTGAACCTAAAATATAGATATGGGAAATCTAGGGTTAAAGGGGTAGAGATAGCCCAGGGCAAAAGGATGGTAGACTATATCTAAAGCAAGCCAATTATTTACAAAAATCAAATAAACATATACTAAATTTATTATGCTGAGATATGTTAAAAATGGAAAGTACAACTATGCTAGATATTGCAATGATAAATAAAAATAATATAATTAGTTGGTTTTGATACTAATATATATCTAGATCTAGAATAGACAAAAAGTATAGTGGATCTAAATTTTTGATCAATCCCCTAATTCTAAAAAATATATCTCTATAGCCATGAAAACTTGCATCAACTTTGGATGGTTGTGTCAATGCTACTATCTAACTCAAACATAGGTGTATAGTGGAATACTATTAAAATTAGATGCAACCATCTGGATACTTTTGGGTTCTATGCCACCACCTTCGATCTAGTGCATTCAGATCTAGGTCATATATTGTCACTCCTTGTCAAATGAGAAAGCACTAGTTCTTCATCTTCATAATGGTTGTAATAAAAATGGGTTAGTGGCGACACAGTGTCAAGCTACCTCAAAGACCCCTCTATCAATGAGCACTACTTATATAGCCAATATTCTGAAGAGGGCCTCAAACTAATGTAGTTTTATCTTATATGTTAGCTTGTGTGTGAATCATGCAATGTATGATAAGTAAGTACATAGATTTACCTAGCATGTAACTTAGAAAATGTGACACGTGGAATGGTCCTTTAGTATTTTAGACCTATAGATATGTTTTCCTTATGACTAATATGTAAATAGGAGAAAATAGGGAAGTTTTGCTCACTTGAGTGCTTGATTGAGTGCATTTTAGTTTTTTCTAGGTGAGGATGATGATTAATCTTATATTTATACCAATCCCTTTGGATAATATCTCAAGTAGTTAGATCAACCATAGGATTATGTTTCCTTTGTAAATGGATGACTTTAGAGCACTAAACACTTGCATTGGAGTAGGACACTTATGTCAATGTAGGCATATAATTGGGAGCAAGTGTTTAGCTAGTTGGAAAATAAATGTAGGTCCAAAACTTATAGAGATAGAAGATAAGCATATTTATAGCATTTTGGAAAAATAACATTGGTCAGACTAAGAGATATTATATGCAAGCCTTTTGGTAATAAGAAAGGTATGTAAGTTGAAGGTACATATATGATATGTATTTGCTAAGTGTATAAGATTGAGGTGTTATATAGTTCATAAATAGTGTCTACATGTCCCCCCTTTAATCTAGCAATGAAATTATTGGTTTAAAGGAGAATAAATGCGTACCTGGATGTGTATAACACACCTTAAATTTACTTGAGTCCAACTTGAGTGATTTATCTATAACCAAAAACGTGTTACAATATATAATTAGTGTATATAACTTGAAATTGAAAGCATTGAAATGATTGAAATTGAAAGAGAGCAAGGTTTAGTACATATGTGTATCAATGCAATCGTCTTGCCTTCTGGCAATTTGATTTGAAAATATATATCATCATAAAGAATTAGAGTTTAGATTACGATAAATATAAAATCTATAAAGTGCATATATCCAAAGAGATATAAAGATATTGGAGGATGCATCCCCCTAACCTTGGAGAAAAGATGAGTTTTCACCCAGAAATTGAGATTAACTCAACTGTGTAACTCAATCATACTTATAACCTGGTGAGTGTGAGTGAACCAAGTCAAATAATACTATAAAATTAGTGAGGTTGGATTATTTAATCAAGTCCAACCTATAAATTTGAAAAGATCGAGTGATTTAATCACCTTAACCATACCAAAAGTGAATCAACTACTGCAGTAAAATGACTCAATACAGTACATAAAATTTCAACCTGGTGGGTGATGGAAGTCCCTAAAAGTGTTTGAAATTTTAAATTGATTTGATTTTTATATATTAGGCACATATTTTATATCATATTCACCTTAAATATGTCTCATGCTAAAACTATGTACAACAATGGTACCAATGTATAGAATTTTACCACAAATGTGTATCTGAATCATGTAATTGTGAATTTGGCCAATTTGAATCTGTATAAGTGTGGATAAAATGTTTTCAAAACATTCCTCCACTATAATTTGAAACTAAAAACTTGTGTAAGTATGGATAACATGTTTACAAAACATGCTCCCACTATAATCTAAATTTGAAAATTGGTATAAGCGTGGAGAACATATTTCTAAAACATGCCCCTCTTGTAATATGAATTTGAGAACTAGTGTATGTGCCAATGTGGAGGACATGTTTCCAAAATATGCCCCCACTATAATCTAAGTATGTTACATACTAAATAAATGTGGAGATCATGTTTCCAAAACATGCCCCCACTAAACCTGAAATTGTGACAAATATGGATAACACATTTATAGAACATGCCCCCATTACAATTTGAATCTATAAAATAATGTGAAAGTCATGCCTCCCTAGCATGCCCCCACTAATATGCCTCCCCTTTTGAGGTGAGGTAAATTAGCAACTACTAGTTACCTTACCTCAAAAGGATAAGATAACCATGTAAATTGTGAATGTACCATGTAGCATATAAAGGGAACAGGTCTAGGTAGATATATCATTGAATCACAAAGAATGTGATCGCACCAAGTCCTAATATGCATGATTTAGATCATGAAAATGTCTAGATAGTACCTATACAAGCTCAACAAACAATCAAGCACATATACAAGAACACTAAAACAACACATTATAATATAATGGTCTAAAGAGATCTCAAATAAGGGGCATATTAAAATGTCACACAATCAAAGGGACATGACTTAGTAAAATATACACAAAGCAAGAAATGACATATTCAAATGTTAAGATATAACAAACAATGGCATATTCAACTATCGAAAAGGCAAATAAAGGCATTGGGACCACAAACAATGAAACATATTTAAATGCTCAAACTAGTAATATAATAACAAGGCAAGACACTGAAGGAAGTACATAAATGAATGCATAAGCAACCAACATAAATAGAGCATATGAGTCAGTGGATCATATGTGTTATGAAAAAACATTAAGTAAATAACATATCAAGTACACTGTGAAAGATATAGGCATGGATAAAGGCATATGTAACTACATAATCTCAAACATGATAATGTAAAATTAACATAGAATGATATATCCTAGGTGTATCATAATCAAAGAAGTGGATGCCCCCAATGTCCATATGACATGAGTAGAGGGAAGGCCCAACATATGAAAGTGCATAAATCATGTATTAGTGTATGCTTGTATCATATTCAAAATATGTATGAAACACATGTGTATATAAGAAATATTGATATGTCATCTACCAACATGGAACCAACAACATATGTGCCAATGCGCTAATAGAACATGTAAATGTTGAACATATTTTTGGATTTTTGAAGTTTTTTTTTGGTATTTTGAAATATGTGAGACCTTGCAACCTTAATTTGGATTATTTACACTGTTTTAATCATGATTGGATAAGTGAAAATTTTACATAGCATGTTCCTCCTCACGTTTTACATGCACACTAGAAAAACTAATGATATCATTTGGAATATGGATCAATATGCCTTCATGAGAAAAGAAATACCTTGCTAATTTTGGTCAAATTTTTCTTCTATTTGATAAAACCAAATAGTACCCAATGTAAATGCATATGGATATTTTTGTGGCATAAGCCAAACTCATGTTTTAATTAATTGAGTACCACAAGCAATTGTTAGTGTTATGTTGCCCAATGATTCTTTCCATCCTCCTTTATTTTGTAAGTCTTTTAAATTCAAGCCAAACTCTTGTAAATGTCTTATATTGCAAGTAGTTTTTGTTTGTGTAGGATCAATATGGTTATGCCAAAAGTAAGCACTACCAATGAATAATGTGAATGTTAAATCTTGTTGACATTGATGCTTTTTGGATTATTCACCTTAGGGTGTTCGCATAGGATGTAGACCTTGGATTGGTATCATATTTGTTGTACCCAAAAAATGTCACTCACTTTTGGGACAAAATATGAGCTATTTTGGTCCTACAAGACAAAATTATCTCTTCCCATTTCAAAAAATTGTTCTGAACTTTCAAAATTGAGAATTATTCAAGATTTTTCAGTTAGAGGACTAACAGGTTCAACAGGTTCATTGGCTTCAACAAGTGAGTTCTAGAAAAGCAGCAGGTTTCTCAACACTTAGATGCTTTTGAGGCTAGTTCAACGCCTTGGTTCAACCAAAAATGTTCATCGACAAGCTTCAAAGAAGGATTGAACCATTGAACTATCGAACCCCGCTTCTAAAAAGGTTCAAAGGTTCAAAGGAGTGCCCCAAAGCCAAAGAGACAAGTGCCCTTATGGAGGGCAGTGAGCAAAAACATACAAAGTTAGAATTCCTGTGGCAAAAGTGACTAAGGCAAGAAAAGCTCGAAGCAAAAGGCCGTCAGAGCCTAGTAGATGCTACCAAGTGTCGTCTGTCAAGCCCCATTATACTTTGTTTCTAAGAGCTACGGAAGTTTCCACGTGTCCCTTATAAGATAAATGGATCGTGCCAAGTGTCAACATTTACATGAATCCAAGTGAGTCCCAAGTGTATCTACAGTGTTTATAAAGCTTAGCAAAAGCCACCACGTGTCATCTTCTGTGGGACTCTCAAAAGGCATCTAAAGCCTCTATAAGTTAAGCGGATGCTACCATGTGTCCTCACCTGTTTCACACGTGTCACCTATTGAGATCGGCCAAAAATTGACTGAGGCAAAGCCAAAAGAAAAAGTGCCCTTGTGGAAGATATTGAACCAAGCTGAGTGCCCTTGTAGAGGGCAGTGAGCAAAGGCGGACACAGGGAATTCCTTCAGAAAAGTTCCCACGGCAAAATGGTTAAGGCAAAAATCCTTCAAACTTTTTGTCCAAAGGAATTCACCCAACAGAAAACCTGACAGAAAGTAGAGGCAAAGTGAAGGAAGATTTCCTTCAGACAAATTGTCCGAAATAATTCCTTCAAACTTTTTATCCAAAGAAAAAGTCTGCCGAAACAAAAAACCCACCGAGGAAATAAAAGCCCAAAAAGCTGCCACATGTCCCTTATCAAGTTGCAACTAAATGCGCCACGTGTCCCTTATCAAGTTGCAGTAGAAGCTGCCACATGTTGTCCACTGAGACACAATTTTTAGTAACTTTCAAAATAGCAGAATGTGCCACGTGTCATCTACAAAACTCAGTGGAGGCTGCCAAGTGTCAACATCTGTAACTTCTTCCTTTTATTGAGTAAAGACTGTGGTGGGTCTTGGGTGAGTGGATAAACTTGAGTAGAACATGCCAAGTGTCAGCATCTGAGTGAATCTAAAATGAGTCTCGAATGTTTCTATAGTATAGCCAAAGCTTAGTGGAGACTGCCACATGTTCTCTTCCACATGACTTTCAGAAATATTTCTAAAGCTTCTATAGACAAGCGAAAGCTGCTACATGTCCCTACCTATTTCAAAGTGGAAGCTACCACGTGTCCCATTATAACTCTATGGAGTGTGAGAAGTGTTTGCATCTGCATCTCAAGTTTCTTACAAGTTTCAAAGCTTCTTTCAATAAGCATCTCTTAGAGTCCAGTGGATGCTGCCAAGTGTCCTGATCTATTTTACAGTGGAATGTGCCACATGTCAATTGTTAAGATTAGCAAAAAGTGACCAAAGAGTAGAGAAATGATTGAACCAAGGACTTGATTCAACAACTAGGAAAGGAGGAATGATGAAGAAAGACCAAAAATATACATGCATGAGATATGTTTCTAGAAGCAGACTGCTAGGTGGACATTGGAGAACACGAACATTCAATGGCATGACCCGTTTCTCTGCATTGAGAAAAGCAAATGGGCAAATACGCTTGAATCCAACATATCTTCTTGAAATAATTTAAAATGTATTCAAGGCATTGAATGCAACATGATGTGTTACTACTCCCAAGTCTTTCTTGGAGGGTTATATATATTTGACTCTCTCTTATTGTTTTAGGGAGATCTCTCTATTATAAAAAACAAAACTTTGCCCAAATTGAAAGGCATTATTGAGACTTTGAGCTCAGATTGTTCATCATATTTATTTGTTTGAATTAGAAAGCAAGTTACTTTTAGACTTTGTGCTGTTATAGCTTGTATCATTTTAGGAGATTGTTCTTATGTCTATTTCTTAAATGTATTCTTGTTTATGCAATTTAACAAGCAGAGCTAGTGGAAGTGACAAAGAAGGTGTCCTGAAGCTAGTTAATTTCAAACTTTGTGCTGTTATAATTGTCTTCAGTATGTGTTTATTTTCAATTTCTATGTAAAGAACCTTGGGATGACTTTGTGCCCTCATTGTTCTTCATATTTTACTCTTTGGTAGTTGAGGTGGAGACTTTGTGCCTCATTTCATCCTGCCCTGTTACTGCACCCTGTTACAATTATTTGTCACCACCAGAAAGGTTCTTTTTATCTGTCAAACAACACTTCTAAAAGAAGAAGAGTGCCTTCTATCATTTTATCAGGATTCCTCCTTTAATTCATGAACATCATCTGAAAAAAGAGAGATGGATGGTATTTTCCTACCATTAAATGTTATTTTCAGCTTATTTATAGTAGATTAGCATATATATATAGTATCTTATACTTATAGGGAACCTCTCCTTGATGAGAGGAGAGATTAGTCCCCTTTTGATGTAGTAAACCTACACATTTGGCCGACCAATCTTCTTGCTGTGGTTGATTAGACCTATTTTATTTATCAGTATGCTGATTGACAAAATATTCACCCAAGAGTTTTTGGTGACTCCACCGGGGACACAGTAATTTTGTGCAATTTGGAGCCTCAAGATTCATATTGAAACATCACCTGTGTCTTACCCATTATCATTATAACCTTATCTATTTATCCCACTATGGAAGAACACGTAGTTTGAAGCCTCAAGTTTCAAGCTGAAGCAGTGGCAGTTATTTTCATTTTTTACACTCGACAAATCCATGCTATATGCGAAGTCAAAGGGCTAAAGGTATTGTTGACCTTATATTTGAGTTGGTACAACAAAGTAATTTTGATCTATTTCCTTCACCATCTCACTTCTAATGAACCAAGAGTTTTCCTCCTACTAAAGTCAGGTCTCCATTACCAGGCAAAGCCTCCATTTTTGCTATTAATAAAGCTTTGCCAATAATCACCCCTCTGAGATTTGTTATTCCCCCTTTTCATAGTCATACAATGGCAGTTCAAGGCCCCTAGGGTAATTCTTTTAGCCCTCTCAATCTTACTCTGCCTCTGCATGAGCTTCCACGTAGCTCAAGATAGAATTTCCCCAAATGCTATGGTGATGGAGGAGTTCATCCTGATGAACACATTGTAGCTTTTAGCATAGCCTGTGGTGTAATTAGAGTGGAGTATGAGGATGTAACAGTCAGGATATTTATAGAGACATTACAAGATGCTACTGTAGATTGGTTCTACCATTTATAAGCTCGGTTGGTAACTGACTGGAACACTCTCAAAGCCAAGTTTGAAGCCAGATTCAGACCTGCAAAAGATGCACATGCCCTTCTAGCCCAACTCACACAAATGAAGAAGGAACCTCATGAACCAATGAGAGATTTCATAGCCAAATTTGACAAATTGAGGAACAAGATCCCTGCCATTGCTCGACCTATAGCTAAGAATCTCAAATGTTTCTTCATTAATTCTTAACTACCTAAAGTGAGTTTTCTATTGAGACGTGCTAGTCAAATAGACCTTGCTACAACTCAAGATTTGGCCACTGAGGTAGAAAATGATCTCATCTTGGTAGGGAAGATAAGAAGAGACCCTAATAGAAATAAACCCTCATTATCTTCTGAATATTCATCTACAGGCACCACTGATCTAATGGTGCAGAAGTTGGCAAATGAGTTGCTTGCTCTCCCAAAGCAAATGGTGCAAGGAATGTCTTCTGCTCCTTCATATAGAGATATGCCAAGGAGGACATTTCCACATCAGTCATACTAGGGTAATGCTGCCAGGAATCAAGGGCAGCTAAATCGTCTTCTTCCCCCATAGGGGAAACTTGCCATTGAAGCACCCCCAACCAATTCAACAATGGGATATCTTGAAGTAGAATCAGATTTCTCTTTCCAGCCTAAATTGAGTCAAGAAAATGATGCTGATCTCCTTGCAAAAGGCCAAGAAGAATTAGCTGGTGACTCCAACATTGGTTTCTTGAACTACCAAGATGAACCTAGAAGTAAAGGAGAAATATTTGATGGATCATACGTAGTGTTTACCAAGTCACAGAAATAGTCAGCTTAACAAGCTGATAAGGGAAAAACAAAAGAGCATTCTCAGCCTGTAATTTTAATTGCTAAGTGGGGAACTACCCTACCTTTCCAGCCAAAGGACCCGGTGATCACCAAAAAGGTAAGTACATCAAGTTCACCTTCACATTTAACTTCAATTAAACAAATCAGTCCTCCCCCTATAAACTAGAAGGTTGAATTACCTTCCTCTGTTCTTAGTCTAATTCAATCATTTGACAAAATTGATCATGTCAAGAAGACCAAAATACAAATGACTGAGTTTGAATATTTACAATCCAATTCTGAATAGCTAGATAGGTTAGTTGAGTGTGTAAAAAATAAGGCCATCCCTACAGGATAAGATGTTAAGAAAGTAACTCATGATCCCACAAGGAACATGTCCATCCCAAACAATCTTGTCATTACTCCTCCAACTACCCCTAGGAAAATAGAGCCTTTCTATGTTTCCCTGTTGATAAATGGTCACAAGTTGATCAATTGCATCATTGATTCTAGAGCTTTAGACAATGTCATGCCTACCAAAGTAGCTGAATCCCTTGGCCTCACATTGACCAAAACATTTGGTAGATATTTTTACATGGAAAATAAATAAGTACCATTATTGGGACAAATCAAAGATGCCTAATTTACATTTACAGCCTTTCTAGACAAAAGAATCAAGATGACAGTTCTGGTGGCCGATGTCCTAGCATCTTATGGTATTCTGCTTGGGCAAAATTTTTATAAAGATGTTGGTGGAGAATTGAGCATGGACCTGTCTAAAGCAAGGATCCATGTCAAAGTTATTATGTAGAGGTTGCTTCTTGAAAAGGAATCAAAATATATTGTCACTCAGACATCAGCCCTTGAAGCTCAAATTCTGTTTGAGTCTTCAAATATGGGTAATTACTTTTTATCCATAGGAAGCTCATGAGGTGCTTGATGAAGTCCCTGAATATAATCCAGAGTTTGACTTAGACCATATATCAAAAGAATTGATAGGTTGCAGTACAGATGGAGAAGAATCTTCCCTCTCTAATGAAGGAAAATCTAAAGAAAAATCAGTGTCTGATGAGGTATGGATTCTAGAATTCGATGGTAGCTGCTCCTCTATCGGTTCAGGAGTTGAGATTGTGTTGATATCTCCTCAAAGAGATATTTTCCCCTACTCATATAAGTTACAGTTTAATAACACTAATAACACAGCTGAATACAAATCTCTATTACTTGGATTGAAGGTAGCTCAAGATAAAGGCATCAAACTCCATGTCAAAAGAGATGCTGAACTGGTGGTTTGTCAAGTAAAGAACTTGTATCAAACCAAAAATAAGAGATTGCACCACTATCACAATCTAGTTTGCGATCAAATTGAAAGCTTTAATGCTTTCAACATCTCTACCATATCTAGGGAAGTCAATGATCGAGTTGATGCACTTGCTATTTCAACAACTCTCCTAGTTCCTCACTCAAATTTCAAAGAAGACAGGTACACCATTGAACTAGTTTTTGACCAAGTGTGCCTGACAATGCTGATCATTGGCAAGTATTCAATGATGATCACTAAATCATTGCCTTCTTGGAACAAAAAGATAGCTTTAAATAGCTACATTTTGAAGGTAGTGAACCTCAAAAGTGTGAACCAGTGCTTGAATCAAGTTCAGATGCAAATGAAGAATTCTTACAACTCAAAGGGAATAAAATTCCCAAAGGCCTAGTTTCCCTTGAAAACTATTTGACAAGCATGATAGGTTCGTCAAATAGCAGTAAATAGATTCAAGCTCCTCTCAGGGATTTGATCAAATAAATCTGACTACTGAAGAAAATCCCAAGATGGTAAACATTGAGAAGTGTTGCACTCAAGAAGAGAAGTTTAAGTTCACCACTTTGCTTAGCCAATACATGGACGTCTTAACATATTCCTATGATGACTTAAAATCTCTCAGGCTTGATGAAATCTGCCATGACATTCCTCTCAAGGTTGACTCAATGCCTTACAAGCAAAAATCCCAGTAGTATAATCCAAAGATATTAGGTACTATTCTGTCTGAGATACAAAAAATGTTGAACACTAGAATCATTTTTTGAATCCATCATTCCACATGGATTGCCAACATAGTCCCTATAAGGAAGAAGAATGGTGAAATTTGCTTCTATTTGGATTTTAGAAATTTAAATCAATCATCCTTGAAGGATAACTATCCTTTGCCAATCATGGATCAAGTGCTTCAGACAGTGACTGGTTTAGAGATGTTATCAATGCTAGATGGTTTCTCGAGATATAATTAGGTTGAAGTTAGTGAAGCAAACCAACACAAGACTACCTTCACCACACCATGGGGCACATTTGTATATAGAAGGATGCCTTTTGGCATGATAAATGCTAGTGCCACCTTTCAGATAGCAATGGACCATGCTTTCAAGGATGAGATGGGTAAATTCACTATGGTATACCTTGATGACTTGATCATCTTTTCCAAACATCGCTCTGATCATATACGCCACTTGCAACAAGTGTTGGAACGTTGCTACCAGAATGGCATTTCCTTGAACCCCAAGAAGTCATTGTGTTCAAAGAAGGCATAAAGATTGACTCAGACAGAGTCAAGTCTATCCAAGAGCTTATTTTGCCTACAAGTAAGACTGCTGTTCACTATTTCTTCAGAAAGGTGAATTTCTTACGATGGTTCATCCCTGAGTTTGCTGAGAAGACTCGACACATTGTGAAAATGATGAAGGAAAAGGCCACCTTCAACTAGATTGAATAAGGCAAGTCAACATTTGAGGATATCAAGACTGCCATTGCCCACGCCCTAAATCTGGTTTGTCCAGATTACAACAAAGAGTTCACCATATACAGTTATGATTTTGAACACACGCTTTTAGCAATCTTGGTTCAATAGAATAAAGAAGGTATGGAATCTCCCATTTCTTTCATGAGTTGCCCTCTCAAAGCTCATGAGCTAAAATACTTGAATATGGAGAAGCATGCTTATGCAGTGGTGAAGGCAGTCAAGCATTTCTACTTCTACATCCTGAATTCACACACTACTGCTTTGGTTCCTGACACCATAGTCAAATCCATATTAACTTAGCAAGAGTTTAAGATGAAAAGAGGTAATTGGATTGCAAAGATCCAAGAGTTTGATCTAGACATCAAGCCAATAAAGTTGGTATAGGGAAAAGGTTTATGCCAATTAATTGCTGATAACAAACTAAAAGAAATAGAACATGAAGAAGTAGAGGTGGAAGACACACCGATAGTCCTCTTTGTCTCCACTATGAATGAGTGGTATTTAGGTATTGCTCATTTCCTTACTTATGGTGAGTGTCTTTCTCATTTATCTTACAAAGAAAGGAGGGCTATCAAGTTGAAAGCTACCAATTTTGTCCTTTGGGACAATGACCTATACAAGAGGAGCCTATATGGAGTATTCCTTCGCTATGTAGATAAGGAGCAACAAAGCCAACTTTTGAAATCTTTCCATAATCTAGCCTGTGGAGGACATTTTTTTTCTCCTGTGACTACCCATAAAATTCTATGAGCCAGGTATTACTGGCCAACTCTTTTCCAAGATGCATATTAGTGGGTAAGAAAATGTGAACTCTACCAGTAGTTTGTTGGAAGACCCAAGTTAGCTGCCCTGCCTCTCAAGCTAGTAGTCATAGAAGAACCATTCTAGCAATGGGGAATTGATTTTATTGGAGCTATAAACCCATCTTCAAGTGCTAGACATGATTATGTCCTTACGGCAACTAACTACTTTACCAAGTGGGTAGAAGCAATTCCAACCAAGCATGCTACTTCAGAAGTAGTGTGCAATTTCCTCAAGGAAAATATCATTTCCAGGTTTGGAGTCCCAACTAAAATTGTTACTAACAATGTAGCTTGTTTCACTTCCTAGGAGATTACACAATTCTATTTCTACTATGGGATTACACTCTCCCACTCTTCTGATTACTTTCCATAAGGGATTGGACAAGCTGAATCAAGCAATAAGAACCTAGTGACTATCATCAAGAAGCTGGCAGATGACAACCAAAGGATATGGCATAAAGCATTAGTTGATGCTCTATGGGTAGATAGAATTACACCAAAGAGAGCAATTGGTATGTCTCCTTTCCAAATTCTTTATGGTATCAATGCTGAGATACCAATCACCTTAGAATTGCCAGCATTAAAATTGGCTAAGGCAATTGAAGATCAGACATATGAAAGCCCCCTTGATAAGAGGATCATGTACCTGACTGAGCTGGATGAGCAGAGAACTATGGTGGTAGACCGAATTGCTGCCCATCAAAGTCTAGTGAAGAAACTCTTCGACCAGAAGGCAAAAAACTATGATTTCCAAGTTGGAGATCAAGTCCTGTTGTGGGACAAAAGGAGAGAACCAAAAGGAATGCATGGAAAGTTTGACTCCCTTTGGAGGGGCCCATTTATTATCCATCAACACAATGGTGAAAATAGCTTCCTGTTGAAGTATCAAGATGGCACGCTTTTTTCTCTACCTCACAGTGGACAACATCTAAAACACTTCAATTCTTGAAATATTAGATCATTTCATCTGTACATATGTATATTTGTATAGTTTTTAGTTCTGTTTTGTTTTGTTTGTTTTCATTTTTGATGCCTTTCATTTTTGAGTAGACTCCATAGCCCAATGGCACACATGAAGACACTAGAGATTCTAGATTCTACTCCCTTCAATTCTTTTTACAAGTGATGGAAGTTCCCCAACTGGAGCCAGCTGTTGTACCCAAAAAATGTCACTCACTTTTGGGACAACATATGAGCTATTTTGGTCCTACAAGATAAAATTATCTCTTCCCATTTCAAAAAATTGTTCTAAACTTTCAAAATTGGGAATTATTCAAGCTTTTTCAGTTAAAGGACTAACAGGTTCAACAGGTTCAATGGCTTCAACAAGTGAGTTCTAAAAAAGGAGTAGGTTCCTCAACACTTAGACACTTTTGAAGCTAGTTCAACACCTTGGTTCAACTAAAAATGTTCATCGACAAGCTTCAAAGAAGGATTAAACCATTAAACCATTGAACCCCACTTCTAAAAAGGTTTAAAGGTTCAAAGGAGTGCCCCAAAGCCAAAGAGACAAGTGCCCTTGTGGAGGGAAGTGAGCAAAAATGTGCAAAGTTGGAATTCCCATGGAAAAAGTGACTAAGGCAAGAAAAGCTTGAAGCAAAAGCCCATCAGAGCCCAATGGATGTTGCCAAGTGTCGTATATCGAGCCCTATTATACTTTGTTTCTAAGAGCTACAAAATTTGCCACGTGTCCCTTGTAAGATAAATGGATCGCGCCAAGTGTCAACATTTGCATGAATCCAAGTGAGTCCCAAGTGTATCTACAGTGTTTATAAAGCTTAGCAAAAGCCGTGATGTGTCATCTTCTATGGGACTCTCAAAAGGCATCCAAAGCCTCTATAAGTTAAGCAGATGCTACCACGTGTTCTCACCTATTTCACAGTGGATGCTGCCATGTGTCACCTATTGAGATCAGCCAAAAATTGACTACGATAAAGCCAAAAGAAAAAGTGCCCTTGCAGAAGATATTGAACCAAGTCAAGTGCCCTTGTGGAGGGTAGCGAGTAAAGGTAGACACAGGGAATTCATTCAAAAAAGTTCCCATAGTAAAATGGTTAAGGCAAAAATCCTTCAGACTTTTTGTCTGAAGGAATTCACCCAACAGAAAACCTGACGAAAAGCAGAGGCAAAGCAAAGGAATATTTCCTTCGAACAAATTGTTTGAAAGAATTCCTTCAAACTTTTTTTCCAAAGAAAAATTCCATCAAAATAGAAAACCCACCAAGGAAATAAAAGCCTAAAAAGCTGCCACATGTCCCTTATCAAGTTGCAACGGAATGCACCATGTGACCCTTATCAAGTTGCAACAGAAGCCACCACATGTCATCCATTGAGACACAGTTTCTAGTAACTTTCAAAATAGTGAAACGTGCCACGTGTCATCTATAAAACTCAGCAGAGGCTGCCAAGTGTCAACATCTGTAGCTTCTTCCTTTTATTGAGTAAGGACTGTGGTGGGTCTTAGGTGAGTGGCTAAACTCGAGCAGAATGTGCCAAGTGTCAGCATCTGAGTGAATCTAAAATGAGTCTCGAATGTTTCTATAGTATAGCCAAATCTCAGTGGAGAGTGCCATGTGTTCTCTTCTGCAGGACTTTCAAAAATGTTTTTAAAGCTTCTATAGACAAGCAAAAGCTACTACATGTCCCTACCTATTTCAAAGCGAACGCTGCCATGTGTCTCGTTATAACTCTGTGGAGCGCAACAAGTGTCTGCATCCACATCTTGAGTTTCTTACAAGTTTCAAAGCTTCTTTCAATAAGCATCTCTCAGATTCCAGTGGATGCTGCCAAGTGTCCTGATCTATTTTGCAGCGAAATGTGCCATGTGTCAATTGTTGAGATCAGTAGAAAGTGACCAAAGAGTAGAGAAATGATTAAACCAAGGATTTGATTGAACCAAGGACCCGATTCAATAACTAGGAAAGGAGGAACGATGAAGAAAGACTAGAAATATCCATGCATGAGATATGTTTCTATAAGCAAACCGCCAGGAGGACATTGGAGAACATGAACATTCAATGGCGTGACCCATTTCTATGCATTGAGAAAAGCAAGTGGGAAATACGCTCGATTCTTGCATATCTTCTTGATAGAATTTAAAATGTATTCAAGGCATTGAATGTAACATGATGTGTTACTGCTCCCAAGTCTTTCTTGGAGGGCTATATATATTGGACTCTCTCTTATTGTTTTAGGGAGATCTCTCTATTATCAAAAACAAAACTCTACCCAAATTGAAAGGCATTACTGAGACTTTGAGCTTAGATTGTTCATCATATTTCTTTGTTTGAATCAGAAAGCAAGTTACTTTTAGACTTTGTGCTATTATAACTTGTATCATTCTAGGAGATTGTTCTTATGTCTATTTCCTAAATGTATTCTTGTTTATGCAATTTAACAAGCAGAGCTAGTGGAAGTGACAAAGAAGGTGTCCTGAAGCCAGTTACTTTTAGAATTTGTGCTGTCATAATTGTCTTTAGTGTGTGTTTATTTTTTGTTTCTATGTAAAGAACCTTGGGATGACTTTGTGTCCTTATTGTTCTTCATATTTTACTCTTTGGTAGTTGAGGTGGAGACTTTGTGCCTCATTTCATCCTGTCATGTCTTGCACCCCGTTATAATTATTTGTCACCACCAGAAAGGTTCCTTTTGTCTACCGAACAACACTTTTGAAAGAAGAGGAGTGCCTTCTGTCATTTCATCAAGATTCCTCCTTTCATTCGTGAACATCATCTCTGAAAAAAGAGAGATGGATGGTGTTATCCTACCCCTAAATGTTATTTTCAGCTTATTTATAGTAGATTAACACACACACACACACAGATATATATATATATATATATATATATATATATATATATATATATATATATATATATATATATATATATATATATATATCTTATACTTATAGGGAACCTCCCCTTGATGAGAGGAGAGATTAGCCCCCTTTTGATGTGGTAAACCTACACATTTGGCTGACCAATCTTCCTGTTGTGGTTGATCAGACCTATTTTATTTATCAGTACGCTGATTGACAAAATATTCACCCAATAATATTGAGTAAATTTCATAGAGCTTCCATATAAAGATTAGGAACTCCACATTTTTGTTCATAATGTTCATTTGGTAATTCATCTCTATCCTTTGTATGAGGAATAAAACTTTGGTATCTAGAAGGGGATATTTTAAATTTCCTTTGGATGAGTGAGTATTAATGAAGCACATCTATGCACATCCACATATAAATGGGAAAATGACTCATATTGTTTATTCATTGTTCTTTCTTTCAATGGATAACAAAGGTGTCCACTAAAAATGAATTATAACTCCAAATTTGAAGGTCTAAATGCTAGTTCATATGATATACTTTTAAATTAAATGGTATAATCTTGAATGGATTCATCATCATGCTATTTAAAATTGTGCACATGTTCTAATGTAAGTTTTAACACCTATGGATATTGAAATCCATGAAGAACACATCTTCTAATTGTGAAAAAAGGGTTAAAGAACCCTTTGGTAGGCTATATAACCAATTCTGAGCCTAATTGGAAATGCTCATATGGAATACCTTTAGCAATAGTTTGACACATTTTGCCCATTGACCAAAATAATGTACTTAGTTAATCATGTGGTTGAATATGTCCTTATAACTCAAAAGAGAGGTAAATCCGATAGTTCAAAATCTTGTGGCTAATGATATCTAGTATACATTATGCAAGAGGTTGATTGTTGAATGAGGTAACATTTGCATTGGTATTATGGAAATCCATTTGCATTTGAAGTATAGAAACCTATTTTTAAAGATTCCCAGTAGTGATCAACATAGAAATAAGATACTACATGGAAATGGTGGTGCTTGGCATATGTGTTATCATTGATTATAATCTACCACCTCTCTTGAATCTAGGCACATGCGTATCATCATCCTCATGGATAACAAGTGCAAGTTCTAAATCATTGAATTTAGGATACTTTGGTAGTGTTAATGGAAGTATAAATTATGTTACCCTTGGTATGCCATTTGAAGAGCTTGGTTCGTTCACCTTTTGTAGAGATATAATAATTGGTATTGGAGGGAGCTTTGGTAAATACACCTCTTTTGGTATGGTATAAACCTTTTTCATGAATGAATATTTTAGGAGATAAAGTTCCCTTGGTTTAAAGACCTTAATTGCAAGATTTTGAATGTTAGGATCCTTTAGCACTTTAGGTTTACAATGCTTCCCTCTTCTTGGTGCCTTAAAGTTACTTGGTAAAGATGCCATGATGTCTTGTTTAACCATTCAAAAATTTTCAATGTCAAATGAAGGGAAAAAATAATCAGCACCCTCGATAAGGGGGATATTATTTGGAAATGTTAGAATTATGGGGGTTTGAATTAATTTGTTAGAAGGAATATCTTGCTTATAAGCAATTTATAAATCAATCATAATTTTCTTATGTATTTGTTGGAACTTTTGACGATCATATGAAGGATCATCTTGCTCATATATGTTCTTTTTGGTGGTATAAGGTGCATGAATGGCATGATTAGATGACTTGCCTTGTTGGTGACTCATAGACTATTTTACAATCTCAATCCTTGTCTATTTATATTAAATTTAAGAGATATAGGGTGGTTTATACCTTATTCTTTTTGCCCAATCCTTATCCTTTATATCCATATTTTATAAAATATCAAAGGCCAAAATCCTATGGTGGTGGTGTAATAAGTAACGATAAAGGCCCTTTATCTTCGTTAAGATGGATCATCTCATCTATTGAAATGGTGGGATCATAGCCCTAATTAGAGGGATGATAGATACCACCATCCAAATATTTGATATTGGATGCTTTAGCATTTGGAAGAATTTAAGAGTAATAAATTTTTACCCCTTATTTGATAGAAAGTTGGAGAGTTTCATAATCATAGTCATCAAAGCAATCAATATCATCCACGATGAGAGAGATAAAGAACACAAATATTAAGACAAAACAAGTAAGAAACATCTTATAAGGAATGCTTAGGCAATAATGATGTTCAAATATTAGGTTCATCAAATGTTTAACCCTAAAAACTAGATATGAGGAATATAGTGTTAAAGGGGTAAAGATAGCCTAGGACACAAGGATGGTAGACTATCTCTAAATCAAGCCAAGTATTTTCAAAACTTAGATAAACATACACTAAATTTATTATGTTGAGATATGTTCAAAATGGAAAGTAAAACTATGTTATATATTGCAATGATAATAAAAATAAGACATTTAGTTGGTTATAATATTAATTTAGATCTAGATCTGAAATAGGCAAAAAGTATACTAAATTAAAATTTTCGATCAGTTGCCTAATTCTAAAAATTGCACCTATATAGTCATGGACACTTGTGTCGACCTGGGATGGTTGAATCGATGCTATTATCTAACTCAAATGCAGTTGTCCAGCAGAGAATACCTACTAAAACTAGATGCATCCACTTAGATGCTTCTAAGTTTTATGTCGCCTTCACTTTGGTTTATTCAGATCTGGGTCATGGACTATCACTCCTTGTCAAATGAGAAAATCCTAGTTCTTTATCTTCATAGTGGTTGTGAGAAAAATGAGTTGGTGGGCACACAATGTCAACTTACCCTAAAGACCCCTCTATCAATGAGAACTACCTACATAACCAATACTTCAAAGAGGGCCTCAAACTTATTTAGTTCTCCCCTACATATTAGCTTGTGTGTGAATCATCTAATGTGTGATAAGCAAGTACATAGAGTGACCTAGTTTATAACTTGGCAAATATGTCTCATAAAATGATCCTTTGGTATATTAAACTTGTATATGTGTTGTCCTTATGACTGATATGTAAATAGGAGAAAATATGGAAGCTTTGCTCACTTAAGTGCTTGATTAAGCACTTTTTGGTTTATGTTAGGTGAGGAATGAATGAGGATTGATCTTGTATTTAAAATAATCACTTTAGAGAATATATCGCATTAAAGCACTTAGGTCAATCATAGAAACACATTTCATTTGTAAATTGGATAACTTTCGGGTACTGAACACTTATGTTAGAATTAGACACTTGTGTCGACATAGGCATATAAATAGGACATAAGTGTTTGGAAAGTTATAAAATAAGTGCAATTCCAAAACTTGCAGAGATGGAGGATAAACACATTTATAACATTCTGGGCAACATAAAAGGTCTAAGTCATCAAAGTAACATTGGTCAGACTAAGAGATAAGTAATTAGGCACAAAGAGATAGTGTATGTAAGCCTTTTGGTAGTGGGAAAGGTCTAGAAGCTGAAGGTACATCCATGATATGTATTTGCCAAGTGTACAAGATTGAGTTGCTATATATTTAGATATATTATCTATAATTTATGCACAACCACCCAATTTAATTTGAATTCATGTAAAAGTGGTGTGAATGGGGTAATGTAGGTCGCATTGGTGACCTATATACAAACAACCACCCCTTAATGTAAATTTTAATTGCAATTAGGTCTTTTTGGCCCAAATAGACACACAAACACCATATCCACTTGTGATCAGGGTAAATGTAAATAATTCTAGGCATGTTTGTGCACAGTCACTCAATTTCTCTTTGAATTCAATGTAAAGTGGCGTGGTTATGAAAATATTAGTCACATTATAACCCTTGCACATACAACCACCTATTTGTGTTGATTTTACATGATTAAGTCCTTAATAGGCCAAAAGTAACACAAAAACACCATATCCACTAATGAATATGGAAAATGTAGATAATTTGGGGCACAAGAATATGTGATCATCCCAATTTACTTCAAATTCAAGACAAATTGTTTTAATTGGAGAAACATAAGTCACTTTGATGACCCACACACACCAAACCACCACTTTATTCCATTTTTACTAGTGATTAGAGGGATTACTGGCCAAAAGCAACACAAAAATACTATATCCACTTATGACCAAGGAAAATGTAGATAATTTGGGGCACATTCATGTGTGATCAACCTAAATCACTTCAAATTAAGGCCAAATTGGTATGATAGGTATATTTTAGGTCCCATTGGTAGTTGACACCCAACCAACCACTCATTTATACTAATTTTACATATAATTAGGTCTTTTGTAATCTAAAAATTCATATCCATGTGGCTATGGTAAATGTGGATAATTTTGGGCACATTTGTGCATATTCACCCCAATTTAGTATGAATTTAGGTCAAAATAGTGTGATTGGGGGAAAGTAGGTTTCATTGGTGACTTGGGCATATCCAACCACCCCTTTATGTTGATTTTATTTTATATTAGGTCTCTTATAGGCCAAAAGTGACACAACACCACCATGTCCACTTGTGAGTAGGGAAAATACAAACATTTTTGGGCATATTTATGTGAAAGCATTCTAATTTACTTTGAATTTAGGACAATTGGTGTGATTTGAGTAACGTGATTAGATATGGTGTTATTGTGTCAATTTTGGCCTATAAGGGACCTAACTACATTTACAAATGATATAAAGGGGTGGTTGGGTGTGTGCAGGTTACTAATGCAACCTATGTTTCCCCAATTCAACCACTTTGGCCTAAATTCAAAGTAAATTAATGTGATAACACATAAATGTGCTCCAAATTATCTGTATCTTTCCTAGTCATAAGTGGATATGGTGTTATTGTGTTGCTTTTGGTTTACAAGGCACCTAATCATAATTAAAATAGACATAAAGGTTTGGTTGGGTGTGTGCTTACATTACCCCAATCATTAGCCTAAATTCGAAGTTAATTGGTGTAATATTTTCCTTTGTCATAAGTGGATATAGTGTTTTTGTGTCTCTTTTGGTTTATAAGGGACCTAATCATAACTAACACAAGGTTATTCAACCACTAAAATGTCTCCTATTGAGGAATATTTCCTATTTCTACCATAAATTTTCACCCCCAAATCCCTTTTAGGTATTTTTTAGACCGTTGGAAAGATATTAAAGAGACCTACAACTTTCTTATTATAATCTTTGGGCGATTCTACATATATTTTTAACAATGAATAAAGAAAATAATATTTTGACACAAAACACAATCCTTCATAATTTTGACATCCATTTTGAGCTAAATTGATGTCATTGGAAATATGTTGAAGATGCCTACAACTTTATGTTTAAACACTTTTGACGATTCCCTATATATTTTTCCAGATTTACAAAAGAATAAAAAAAAATTCTTGATGTATATCAAAAAAATTAATTCTTATAAAAATCTGAAAAACTCCACAACGAATAATCAAGTGTATAAAATCAAAGTTGTAGGTATCTTGAACATATTTCCAATGATATAAATTTCACTCAAAATGGAGGTCAGATTGAAAATTTAAATGAATTTTATGAAAATTTATTTTTTGTGTCAAAAGATTCATTTTATTATTTTTAAAATTGTTAAGAATCTATTCAAAATCACTAAAAACATATAAAATGAAAGTTTTAAGTTTATTTAATATTTTTACAATAGTTTAAAGAACACACAAAACTGAGGTTAGAATGAAAAGTTACTAAAAAATTACCTCAAATAGGAGATATTTTGGTTATGGAATAACCTTATGAAAATCAACATAAAGGGGTAGTTGGGTGTGTATTAGTCATTGACGTGAATTAATTTGCTCCAATTGCACTAATTTGGATTGAATTCTAAGTGAATAGGGGTTATCATGCATAAATGTACCCCAAATTAATGGATTTTTCCTTGTTCACAAATTGATATATGTTGTGTTTTCTTTGGCCTATAATCCCCACGTTCACAAGTAAAAATGACACAAAGAAACAGTTGTGTGTGTCAATGTCACCGATGCAACCTAAAATACCCCAATCACACCACTTTTATCTAAATTTAAAGTGAATTAGGATGATCACACACAAATGTGCCCTAAATTATTTGTATTTATCCTAGTCACATGTGGATACATTTTTTTGTCTTGCTTTTGACATAAAGGGGACCTAATTATGACTGAAATCAACATAAATGGGTGGTTGAGTGTATGCGAGTCACTAATACAACTTATGTTTCCCTAATCACACCACTTTTTCCTAATTTGAAGTGAATTGGGGTTATCAAATACACATGTGCCCAAAATTATCCACATTTTCATTGGTTGCAAGTGGATATGGTGTTTTTTTTTGCTTTTTCCCTATAAGAGACAATTAAAAGTAAAATAAGGAGAAATGGGTAGTTGAGGGTGCCCTTGTCACCATTTCAAATTAATTTTTCCCAATCACACCATTGTGCATGAACGTGCCCCAAATTATTTACATTTTCCCTAGTCATAAATGGATATGATGTTGTTAAGTTGTTTTTAGCCTATAACCCCCATAATCACAAGTAAACATGACATAAAAGGGTGGTTGGACGTGCACATGTCACCAATATGACCCATGCCACCAAAAATACCGCTTTGAATTGAATTTAATGTGAATTTTTGTGATTACACGAAAATGTGCCCCAAATCTACATTTATCCTAATCACAAGTGTATATAGTTTTATTGTGTTGCTTTTAACCTATAATGGACTTAATCATAAGTGAAATAAATAGAAAGGGGTGGTTGGGTGTGCACGAGTCACCAATGCAATTTATGTTGCCCCAATTGCACCACTTTGACTTGAATTTGAAGTGAATTAGGGTGATCATGCACAAAAGTCTTCAAAAGTATTTACATATCAATGGTTATAAGTGGATATAGTGTTGTTGTGTCACTTTTGGTCTATAAGAGAACTAATTGCAAGTAAAATCAATATAAATTGGTGGTTGTATGTGCATGGGTCATAATGAGACTTATAATTCCATAATCACACCTTTTTGGTTTAAATTCGAAGAGAAATGGGGTGATTGTGCACAAATAAGCCTAAAATTGTTGGAATTTACCTTGTTTGTAAGTGGATATAGGGTTTTCCTATCATTTTGGCTTATAAGGGACCTAATCATAATTAAAATTGGCATACAAGGGTGGTTGGGTGTGTGTGGGTCACCAACGCGACCTACATTTCCCCATTCACACTACTTTGGTATGAATTGAAACCAAATAAGGGTGTTTATGCACAAATGTGCCCCGAATTATCCCCATTTACCCTAGTCATAAATGATTATGGTGTTGTTGTGTCATTTTTGTCTTATAAGAGACCTAATTGTAAGTAAAATCAACATAAATGGGTGGTTAGATGTGTGTTGGGTTATAAAATTTAATTTTGACAAACCTATAACTCCTATAAATGTCAAAAATCAATATAGAAGGCCCTATAACCTAAAAAACAACTATATGTTTACCTAAAATGGACTAAAATACTTATGTTCAATACTGTAATCCTAAAAAAGACTAAGTACTGTCCAGTCTAGATTTTGAAAAATTATCTTTTAAATTATAACTCGTGAAGTTATGAGACCAATTTTATAAGATGTAGAGTGACCTTAATTTCTTATATTTGTTAAAATAAATTTAAATTATAAGGACTTAACTTTTATTTTAGTAAACATGCAATCTATAGGTTTCAATTATTCAGCTTGCTCGGTTCAAATCCTTATACATTATGACATAATAGTACCACGTACATGCTTTAGGTTCAGTTATAATTGATCCTAAATTAAAAAAATCCTTATGCATTTTTGCAAAAAAAATGTTCACTTTTTGCCACCCCAACTTTCTTCATTTATCCCACTATTCCTTCTCATGCCTATATTATTGTTAATGTTTATCATGCTTCTAAAATACTTTGATTGATTCCCATATTACTCAAAATGCTCTATTTTATTCCAAATTCTTGACATTTTTCTTAAATTCTTCTTGTTCAAGAATCTACTACTCACAACACTTCTCAACTTGCTTATTTGCATTATGCTCCTATTCCAACTTAATTTACTACCACTTCTCTTCACAATCTTGAAATGATTATTATAATGCATATGTTGCATGAGTTATAAAATAATATCAAGTTGTTCTCCTAAGGGTCTTAAAATCTAAGTAATAGGGTCACTTCAATAATAATTTACTCAACCCTTTGACTTATGAAGTGCATAGTTACCATTTTCTAGCATGATTTGTGGCTCCAAAATTTAAATTTTTCAATGGTAATAAAGACCCTTCTTACCATATTATATAATTTTATGCATCTTGCTTATATTTTCCCATGATGATAAACTATTAACCAAGCAATTCCTAATGAGTTTAAAGTGATATGTTCTTCATTAGTTTTATGCCTTACCACATGAATTTATGCACACTTTTATGAAATTATTTAATGAAATCTACCTTTGCACAATTTTTTCAAATTAAAGAAAGAACTGATGAGACTATTAGTGAGTATGTTAGGCTCAATAATATGATTACAAAAATATCCCATCAGTTAGCTAATGGTGAACCTAAATATCTTTTTCTCAAATCATGATTCCACCCATTAAGGATAAATTGGTTTTTAGTCATAACTCATTCTAAAGATGCAATTGACATTGGCCAAATTATATATTATGACTATGTGATTTTATCAAGTCCTATGGGAGTTTGGACTTGATGAATCTTATAATGTGATGCAAAAATTGATTAATATGACTACACAATTAGATTTAAATGTTTGTCAAACAAGTATTATTAATGATACCCATTTTGTCATATTTTGACTCATGACATTGAAATTACTCAAATAAACAAAGTTAGTCAATTGAGAAAAGGATCTGATGGAGGAGAGAGGAGAGTTAAAAACACTTATGTTCTACAAGTTTTTAGGGTTTCACTTGCCTCTTATCACACTATATATTTGTCTAATCTAGGTGGGAGCTATTGACATCACATTTACTGCACTAAGTTAGGCTATCCATCTGCCCTTTAGGTGGTTAGTCACCTTCCCCTATATTAAATGGCTGCTACCACCCCTCTTGCATTATTTGATGTAAGTACCATTGGTGGGAACTAGAGAAGCCATGGCACTAAAACAAGCTCATAAGTTTATCTTGAAAGTTTAACATAAGGTATCGATTTTGACTTTGATGCTCCTTTTCTAGATGTGGTTCTATATTTACTAGAGTTTGATAAATCCTATCATTATTTTAAAAAAATTACCCTAGTTGCTCACTTGATGTGTCAAGTTCCTCTAGAAAGACTTTTGAAACAATGGGTTCACAACCATTGGTAAGGCCATGGAGTGAAACTGGAAGGAGTCCAAAACCTCACCAAGGGTTTCTTCCTATTTCATTTCATAAACCTTAAACATTGTAGAGCCATTGTTAACCATGACCCATGGTTTATTCACAACACCTTGGTTATTCTTACCATTAGACCAAAGACTTCCAAGTCTCTGAGTAAACTAAGCTTAAAATCCCAATATGGGTAGAGTTTTTAGGCTTACCTCTACCTCTGTGGAACTTTGTTAACCAACTTATCAAGCCTCTAGATTGCTTTATCTACCATGAGAAACCAAAGTTATATGAATCCCGACCTTAGAGAAGGGTCTGTGTCAAAATTGACCTCACCAAAGACCTCAAAGAATCCATCAACATTCAAGTGGGCAACAACCTATTCTCTTAGTGTTTGCTTTATATTAACCTTCTAAATACTTGTTTCAAGTGCCAGGCTTCAGACCACATCATTAGAGAATGTCCTCTAATGGTCCCCACTCCTGCAGTCCCTCAAGACAAAAGTGGGTCTAACACAAAAACCCCATACTTTGATGGGTGGACCAAAGTTTCTAACTAGAAAAATATTGCTACCCATGGTAATGTTAAACCTCAACCTGCTATCTTTCAGCCCATAAGAGGTCCAAGTTCCTCATAAATTTATGAAAAGCCTCAATACTATCTCAAGTTAAACCCCTACCTCCCATTTATCGGTCACCATAAGTGGTTGCTCAATTTGTGGCATCCCCATGTCTCATTCCTACGACCCCTTTGTCATGACCCCTATCAGTGCTAAATGATTTGGATTCAGATCTGGGGCTTGTAACCCTCAACTATAAGGTTGTCATGTGAAACTCAAATAGTCCCTCTCCCTATTCATATGAAGATTATGTGTTAAATAAAATGCAACCCTTTAAGCTAGAATAATTTATTCTTCTAGGCTCGGCTTTCAATTGGTTCACAACCCTTTTAAACCTCTCCAAGGGAAATGATATGAATTTAGATGTTCCCTGATGATAGTTTATTCTTTGAATGTTTGAGGACTCACTGATCTAAATTGTAAGTATACGGTTAGGAATGGTTGTCATCACTTTGCTCATATGAAAGTTTTATGTATGCAAGTAGTTAATTTTTTTGGCTTTTTTCTTCACTTTGAAACTCACACTATCTAGTCAGGGGCCCTCTATTAGGCCACCTATCATGAGTCTAGACATGGGGGATTTGTCACCTTATTAGTACCTAACTTTTCTCAAAATATCATTTTTTAGGGTTTTGAGCCCACCCAATAGGTGGTTTGGACTCTTTTTGACTTTGATAATCGCATCATTGGCCTTGCCATTCTATATACATCTAATGATGTTGTGGAACACACCCTAATTTGAATATGGCTAGATAATTACCTCCCAAATGTGCATTGGATTCTATGTGGTGACTTTAACATGATCAAATTTGTGGAAGACAAAAGAAGTCACCTCCCCATGAGATGGTGTGCAAGAGAATGAAAAATTTGGTTTTATATGAGAAATAAACTTGGGGTCTTTGACCGAAATCATCATATAAGGGTGATTTAAATCCCCCATGGTTCACTTGGTATAACTTCCATCAAGGAGAAGATTGAGTCCTCAAATTCCTTAATCATGTACTCATTATTGAGAAATATCTCTTCTTATTTTCCCTTATTCATGGGCAACCTGTGGATATCATTCCAAACTTTTTTTTGTCTAACCACCATCCCATATTTTTTTACATAACTTGGACCTCCTCTCAGGTTAAACCCAAAAGTTCTTAGTTCTACCTCAACACTTCCCATTTCAAGCATGAGCAGACTATGTAACATATCACTAGGATTTAAAACCTAGCCCTAGAACAACATGGGACACTATTTGGATTGAGTAGTAGTATGATGCTATAAACTACACCACTTCCTTCCCATGGATATATGGAAAATAAGTAACTTTTTTTAGGTAGCACATTCAGAATGCTATAAATCATGAATACCTTAGTGGTTCATAAGAGTTAGAAGTTATACCATTAAACTCACATTTGCAAACTCAAGCCACCATGTTGAGACACAAACTCTAGGTTGTGGAAGCTTATAAGGCTAGAGGAACCCAACTTTGATCAAGCATGCATTGGTTGAAGGTAGGAGACAAAGTGACCAAGGAATTTTTTACTCTCCTTCTATCAAGATAACCTGATGACAAAATCAATGCCATTAGAAGTTCTTCAAACAGGCTTACCAGACTCCTAGATATCCTCTAAGCCTTTATTCATCACTACCATGGTGTCTTTGTGGTGTAACCTTCATCTCCTGTTAGTGAGGTTTCCCTCTCTCAATGCCTTGATGTGGTCCCTTGTAAACTCTTGGAAGCTCAGAGAGTTGCCTATGATAGACCTCTCAGTGTCAATGACCTTAAGGAAAACTATTATGCAGATGGCCTCTGATAAAGCCCTAGGTATTGATGGCTTTCCATATGATTTCTATCAAATGTTATGGGATATTATTAGACCTGATCTCCATAGAGTTTACTCTGAAGTGGTCCTGACCAATTCCTAAAGTCACCTCATCAATCAAGGTAACATCAAATACATCCCCAAGGTAGGGGATCATGAGGTAATTACCAACTGGAGACCCATCACTTTGCTAAATGTGTTCTATAAAATCATAACCAAATCTTTAGCTCTCAAAATTAAACACTTACTTCCATTAATTATGTGAAGTGAACAAGATGAGTTCATTCAACATAGATATATTTTATACAATGTTATTTACATATGGGAAGGCATGGAATGGGCTAGAATATCTAACCAGAAGGCCTTGCTCATCAAGATTGATTTTGAGAAAGCCCATGACCAAATAGAGTGGCCTATTATAGCAATGTTATAGGATCTTGGGTTTGGCCCCAAGTTTTTTCATACTGTCAATATGATTTTTCTAAATGTTGGGGCCTACATCACCATCAACAGATCCAAGTCTCAACACTTTGAGCTTTATATATCCATCAGATAGGGTTTTCTCTAACCCTTGCACTTTATGTGTTGGTTATTGAAGGTTTTAGCTATCTTTTGGCCAGATATGCTTCCAAGGGTCTAGTCAAATGGATCTCTCTACCTAATTGAGACCACCAATTAATCAATGGTCACATTGCTGATGACTCCTTCCTCAACCTATAAAAGGATGAAGGTTTTTTCAAGCATGCCATGGAATGTTTATATATTTTTTGCCTT
Organism: Torreya grandis; assembly: GCA_037957365.1. Taxonomy (NCBI): domain Eukaryota; kingdom Viridiplantae; phylum Streptophyta; class Pinopsida; order Cupressales; family Taxaceae; genus Torreya; species Torreya grandis. The sequence goes on along the minus strand of JARHVA010001906.1, from coordinate 461,278 downwards.
GATTTTAGGTCATCTATCTAATGGTGTAAAACCCAGTGCTATTGCCAATCAGCCAAACCTCCTTGGATAGAGGGATATATGTGGCAATAGATCTTTTTGGGGGTTCAGTTTAAAATTTAAGGCATTCTTTTTGCTTTCAGAGCCACTGCTATAGAGTTGTGATCCTATGTGGTTCAAAGAGTGGAGAAAAAAATCTCTTTCTAGATCACTAGGCCTTTGACATTGGTTGAGAAGTTACATATTTGTTCTAAGGTGCTCACTGCTACTCAAGTTTACTATTCATCTTGTTAGGCTTGATCAAATGCCTCATATGTGAAGCTTGAAAATATTCTACAAGATTTTTTATGGGCCAATTCTGAAGGACACCAAGGCTTTTATCGATTCTCATAGGCCATCTATTTCCATCCTAAAAAAGTTGGAATCTTGGGACTTATTGACATAAAGCTTCAAGGAACCACTCTTGGGGATAAATGGATCATTAGAAGCCTAGAAAATTTTACTATAATACCATTTCTTAAGGTTGCCCTCTCAGTATAAAATATTGTCAAGGCATAGTCTTTCAAAACACACTTATATCTTTAGTGTCTATCAAATTAGTGGGGAAGTTTATCATGCAAAGTATTTAGAAGGCCTAGGAAAAGCTCAAACCTCACCTTATTTGGTCGGGGAGGGGTGTATAAGTGGTCTTTCTCTAAAATCCTAGTCATTATGGTGGTCTCCTTAGATTACCTTCCATGATGTCCCTTTTGACATGGTCCCTTGGATCAAAATCTTGAGGTTCTTTAAGAAATTTATTCTCACGATTGGTGTCTATTTTGTAAGGTCTCTATGGACTAGCTTCCTTAGACTATGCTAAAGGCCAAATTCCATCTTTATAAGGAAGATGAAAAATCCATTATTAAATTATAGAGTTCCATACATGATGAATACTTGCACAAGATTGGAGTTTACTCTCTCATGTTGTGGTGGAAGGACTGGTCCTAGCCTGTGGCCAAGCCATTTCATCGATATTCTCATCAACTAGGTTACAATTTGTTATCCCCCTAACATATTGACATAGAGGCTCTTAATCAATGATGGTCTCTCCAATCCCTCCATCAAGTTTGGTCTAGGAGATTTGATAACATTTGGGCATATTGTATTGAACCTAAAAAGGCACACTTCCTTTGTTGTATTCTTTACTAGTGTTTTCCCATGGAAAATCAACTCAAGCACATGGGGATTCTTAATCCCACTTGCCTGACCTATCACCACCTAGAAACCATCAAGCACCTCATTTGGTTTTTCCTACTTGCTCAGTTAGCTTGGAGATGGATTAATACCCTTTTCAAACCCTTTAAGCTTGAAATGTTCACTTAAAAAATGGCTCTCCTTAGGGACTCCACCCTGTTACCTACAATATATAATAGATTTTGGCAGATTTTTAATACTAATATTTGTGTCAAATTTGGAAATATATAAATCAAGCATGTTTTAATAATAATATTATGGAAAAAGAAATTCTATAAATAATAGTGTTACTATGATTTACAATGTCACCCTCTAGATTTAGAGTCAAATAAAAAAGGTCTGGCTTGAGCTTCATCATCTTTAGGTCCTCCTAGGTCACTGGGGGAATGCTCCCTGTGCAGTCAATATGAGCCACTTGATCCCTTGCCTCATCACTTTACTCTTGGGGGTTGTGGCCATGGGGGGAGGTATCATCGCTCTCACATTCAAATGTCTCAAAGTTGGAGGAACTCCTCTCCTCACTCTCACTGGCCATCTCCTCTAAGAGGATCTGATAGAGGTAGATATAGTGGTGGTGGGGGGTGGAGGCCCCTTCTATAAGACAAGTTCCCATTGTTGGAGCTAGACATCTCTCCTTACTGCCAAGATTCATAGATGTAGAATAATATTGAAATTAACCAACAAGCTAATGGTTGGGGACCCCTCCCTATGGATGAAGATACCCTAGCCCAATATGGCTGGGGAGGGAAGCCTCAGGACCCTCCACCTCCACCTCCTCCTATAGTTACCATGTTTGCAACTACTGCTTAGTTTGTTCCTTGATATTTATGTTATTTCATTACCTTTTTGTGATTGATGTGCACTTGAATTAGTTTAATTATGGTTATTGGTCAGGTTGTGGCCAGTTATTTTGGACTTTGGTTTCTCTTGAGGCTTTTTTTTTAATCTTGGATTGGTATTCAGGGTGTGACTTTTCCACCCATTTTTTGTATGACTAGCACTATACTATTAGTTTTTTTCTTTAAATTTATAGAAGTGATTCTTAATCAAAAAATTGATCTAATAATTAAATAATGTATTTACGATGATTTTATATTACTGATAATGCATTACTGTCAACAAATGAAATTATCATTTTTTTATATTTTATGATCCATATAATATTAACTAATCTTGTGTCTATTTTACAAGGTAAAATAATGTGGAGTACAAGGAGAGGAATGGATAGTTGCTTGGGGGTCATGTATTTTTTGCATAACTTCATTGCATCTCATATGTTTTTTTATAATTTTTTAATTGTATATCATATGTGTGAAGATACACATTGTACATGGAATGTGGTTATTTGATTGATTTTTTGTCATAAGATAGTAATTTTGAGCACAATCATAATACTTGTGTGTGATCAAGTGTATAGGAAAAATTTAATAAAGAATCCAAACAATAATAAGTATACACTTGAATATAAATGTGTATGTCATTAAAATATTACGTACATATTAGTATGTTAGTGTCTAATTATAATATTCACAATTCCAGATTAATTATAATTACATGTCCAGGTAATGACGCTAACACTTAATTTTAATTTATTCAAATAAATTAGAGGTGAAAAAAAAGAGGAAAAATAAAAATAGAATAAAATAAATAAATATATTAAATTATAAAAAATAGTGAAAGAGGAAAATTGTATAGCAAGACAAGTGTCTTGCATGGAAAAGACGTGTCAAGGAAAGAGAAATAGAAAAGCAAGTCATCTAGGTTGACCCATTTTGAGGTGGAGAAACTATTCCAAAATTGGAGGATTGCCAAGAAGGGGAGGTCATGTCTAAGTGATATTTGACCAATAAATTAGCAACGAATCAAATATTACTTGTTTCTCTATTTTAGAAAGATTTTGTGTTTAATTTTAATGGAAATTTTTCAGCCCTAGATTGTCTTAGGTACAATTAGATTTTTTTTATGCATAGAATGAAAACCTTCTTTTCCCTATTCTATCATGTAAAACTCTCAAAACATTTATTGGAAATTGTAGGAAAAATTGGGGGGTTTTTACCTTAAATGATTGCATGAGCTTTTATGGAAAATATTTGTTGGGTTTTAAGGGAAAAATATATATTTAAATTTTTCCTAGGGTTTTTTCCCCCAACAATGACTCAAAACCACTACATAATAGTGATGGTTTAATTTTTAAAACTATAATATGCACTCAGTGCATGTCTCACCTAGCATAGGCACCTAATTGCATACCATAATGAAACATTCACAATATGACACATTGGTATTATATATATGAAAAGGAATTTTATGCCATTATTTATGCATGCATGTAATGGAAACATTACATTTTGAAAATGGAAACTGTCATTCATGCAGATCATAAAGCTTTGAAATTTGTGCATACACATGGCAAGTTATAAAATGATCATCATCAGAAGTGGTGTACCTACCTACAAAAGTTTTATCTAAATATCAGGCACAAGAAATGTATCTCTAGTCAAGTTGTAAATTATTTAAGTCACCCTCCAATTATAGAGCTAATAATAGTCTTGGATTCATGTGGGCATGAGACTTCTAAATGGCCCATGTTGTATGGAAGTGACCTTGAGTTTTCCACTATATACCAAACACTAACTATGGGACAACATGTTACATAATACCATCTATAAGAAGGGCTTCTATGTCATTTTAGATACTAAAACTATATATTTATAGCATCTAAGTGTTGTACATTTTACAAATACCAATAAGGACTCTACCCTTCACAACTGGACCTTCCCGTTGCCAAAAGGCTCACATTTACCATCTCTTTGTGCCTAAATGATTATCTTATAGTTTGGCCCATATCATTCTAATGATATAGACAACCTGTACACCAAAAAAATATCAGAATGTGATATATATCCTCCATTATCAGTTATAAATCCATACCTATTTTCTAACCTTCTAGACACTACCAACCACAGAGGGACACTAACGTCGATGCTAGTATCTAGATCCTTATTTAGGGTCTAGTACTCAAAATTCATCCAAAATGAAATCTATTAAAAACCTATGTGGTGACCTATTTATCTTATTGAACCCTATTGTGTTATATTTTCAAAAGGTGTGGTATAAATACAAGTCTAAGCCTTCTTAAAAAAACACCAAGAAAACACCTACAAAATACCAAGAAAACACTTACCAAGGCTCATTCAATCAATCTCACAACTAATTTATTATACCATATTATCTCTATTTATACACCAGTCATAGTAGTAGTAATAAAAAGGGTTTGAAGCATCCAAAGAACATCCCATGAATAATATTTATCAAGTTACAAGCTAGATCATTGCATGCATCTTGATATAGCATATTACACCATTGTTCACACAAACTCCCACACATAAAGGAGAACTACATATGTTGAAGGCCCTCTTTGGAGTATTGGCCATGTAGGTAACACTCATTAATAAATATGTCTTTTAGTTCATCTTGAAATAATGAGCCCACTAACCCATTTTTTGTAAAACTCATTCTAAGGGTGAAGAACTAGGGTTTGAACAATAAGAAGAGAGTGAAAACTTGTATTCTAGATTTGATGACATCATTATAAAGGTGACATAAAACCCAAAAAAATGAATTTGGTTGCATCATAATCCAACACATTTTATACTAGAGAGTGGTGTCGCATCATGGATAATAATGTTGATCATAATATCCCAAGGTCAATGGTAGTCTATGTGTCTCTAGAAACATCATTTCTAGAATCTGATGATGACTGCCTCAGATTCTTGATCCTACACACTTATGCATGTGTCCAACCCAAACCTAATTATACAAAATAAAATCTTGATAAGTATTATTTCTCTTTAGTATTACAATCAATTGAAAATATTTCAAATTTGGTACTTTTTATATCGAACATATCTCAGATTTATAATTTGGAATATTTATTTATTTGAGTTTATAATTAATTAGTCTATTATAGATTAGTTTATCACCCTTGTGCTTAAGCTACTTATATATTATTAACCTTGTCACCCCCCCTCGCCCCCCAATCTAAATTAAGAGTTAAACATTTTGTGAACCTAACCATTGTGTCTTTCCACACAAATCCTAGATTGACCTAGGGATTCTTATTTTAATAATCCTTATATCTAAATTTTTCAATTTCCTTTGGAAACTATATTTGCATCTGTAAAATATGGAAAATGTTTACAAATATCATTTCAAAATGGAAGATAAAGAAGCCTTAGTCAACCATTTAAATATAAATAAAGAATTGATTAATGTAATCTTACATGTTACCCAAGAAGAAATAAATAACCATTCTAAGGATAGTGCATCCGCATCCCATAATGGTGAACCCTTAGATCAACCAATTATTGCTACATCCTATATGGGAACCATTAATACCTCAACCCAATTATGAGTTTCAATACTTATATCAACACAAGTGGTGTTTTCATCCCCTTTATTGATTTCTCAAGTTTAAAATCTTAATCCCAATGGACCTTTGTAGTGCAAACTCTTCTCCAAGTTATAAAAAAATTAGAAGCTAAGGTTACCAACATTGAACAAAATGCTTTGAAAGCAACTCATGCTATTGATTCACAATATGTATTACAAAATCCTCTAGCACCTAAGATATATTTGGACCCTTTGCCAACTAGATTTGTTGCACTCAAGTTCACATTTTATGATGGAAGGGGTGGTCCTAAACAAAATTTATGATATTTCTATACAACACGCCTTGATTATGATTTAAATTATAAAAATTTGACCAAATTATTTCCAAGGACCCTTAAAGATTATTCTTTGAGATGATTTTATGACTCACCAATCCAATTACTAAAAGCATTCAAACCCATAATGGATCAGTTTATAGCACATATATCTATCAACACCACTAACAATATGTCATATGCACAAATTTCTAAGATCAAACAAGGAACTATTGAACCTATCAATGGATATGTCTTGAGGTATAAAACAATGTTAGCCAAAATGAAAAATACAATGGTAGATAAATAACTTCAAGACATCTTTAAGCAAAGTTTGTTTTCCCCATTTCATGCATCCATTGTTTGTAAGAATTTAAAATATTTTTATGACTTATGCATATTGTATGATATTGAAAAATGAAACTTATTTCCTTGAACAAACTTAAGTATGTATTAAACACATTGACTACATATTATACCAAGTTTCATATCAAACCAAGCTACAAAATAAAACCTACATAACATAAAAATAAAACAACCAAAATGGTTAATATAGTGTCATAAAAAACTAATCACCTCATCTTATCCAATGAATCTAAGAGATAATTTACACGATTACTTGAGTCTCTAGTTTTTATACTTAAAAAACTTGTGGAGTGTCATCTCATATCTCTCCCTCCCCCTATAGAGGTTGATGTGAGTTGACCTCTACCAAAATGATATGAGGTTAATGCATATTATGACTATCACCAAGGCCCTATGCATTCTATGAACATATGTTATACATTGAAACATAATATCCAATGTCTTATTGATGACCACTAAATTAACTTTGATGATCCTCCCAAGGATTCAAGCTCACAACCCAGTGACCATTAGAACTAAAAGATATTTAAAAATCCTTGGGAAGATCATTTTAAGAAAGATATAAAGGTCCAAATGGCATGTGATGCACATCCTATTCCAACACATTATGGGTACCCATCATATGGGATTATTGACACTTATACACACATAACACCTCCTATGCTTCAAAGAGTCTACATTTCCTTTGATGACAATGAAATTATAGATGATGACTGAGATCTTCATTCATTATTTATTCAAGTATACTTTGATCTCAAAACCAACTGTGCCATTAGTTTTATAAGGTGTCAAAACCTTAAGATCGATTGTAAACTTGACCTAGTTCTAGAACAGTCAAAATTTCCTCCTTTTTTGGCATCCAAAGACCCCATTTTTTATTTTCAGCAAAAATATGTAATTTTTGTGTTGTGAAAAAACACCTTTTGAGTTTTATTCCTTGGGTCGAAATCTCAAATGGGTCTCTTTTAAATTTTTCATAGCTGAAGTGTTTTGGACAATTTTAACTTGCCTCAATTTGCATGCCATCAAACCTCTATGCTGCTTAGATCTGCATGAGGTCATTACTTTAGCTTAGTAGTTGATCAACTTCAAGTTACATGTTTTGGAGAGTTTGCTGACCATTCCAGACTTTCAAAAGGCTATTACTTAGCCAATATACCAACTCAAACTTCCAATGGTGAGTAACTTCTCTTTTTTTAAGTTAAGTTGTTTGATAAGTCCAATTACTTACCTGCAGACCAAATTGGGTTTTAGAAGTTGCTTTACTTACAATATGAGAAGTTAAGTAATCAAGGTACAAAAAATTGGATTATTTTCCCATAGACCAACTCGAGTTTGAGGAAGTACTTTACTTAGGTTTGTGAAGGGCAATTACTTATCGAGTAAAGCAGTAAAAAAAACCCAAATTACTCTTTGTAGACCAATCTGGGGCTCTAGAACAACATTACTCAGGTTCTCAAAGGCCAATTACTTCTCAAGTAAAGCAATCTAGAAAACCTAGATTACACTAGGAAAACCAAATCAGGTTTTTGAAGGGTCGTTACTTCAAACAATGATTACTTCTCAAGTAAAGCAGTTCAAGAAACCTGAATTACACTCATGGGCCGACTCAAAATTTTGGAGGGTCTTTACTTCTTAGGTTTGCGGAGTAGCATTACTTGAGTTTTTTTCCATTTTTGTCTAAAAAAACTTTCCTTTTTTCGAAAGGGTCTAGGAATATGTGAAGTAACAACTTATAAGTGCCATAACTTTCAATCTGTAGCTCCTTTTTGGGTACTTTTTTTTTGAAAGTGTATATTTTTTCAATATATATGCATTAGTGATATTGTTTTAGACTTTTTATAAAATCAATTTTATTCATAGTGTAATGGCTTAAAATTCACTTCAAGATTTTTGTACCTTTCTTCTTAGATGCATTATCAGCTATGCTCGATGTCCCTCTCATACCCTATCACACTAATTTTTTATAGATGCATTCTCGATGGTACCTGACATCCAATATTGAGTGTGTGTTACATTTTAACTTAAGGGGCGGGTCTTATTGATAGTTCAAAGGGGTACTTGTACTATGTGTAATTTGTTCTTTACTTTTATTTTAATTCTATAAATTATCTTAATCTAATATGCACTAATGGATCTAAACATTGAACCACTCACACCATTTAACTATCTTGAATAGAAGTCTAAAATGTAGCTCACCATGAGAGGTAAAGAACTCTATCAGATCACTATGGGTGAGGAAATTGAGCCATCTACAGATGCAAAAAAGGTTAAGTGGTAAAATAGATGTGATGAGGCCTATGGGTTCTTATGCCTGTCAATATCTCCTAACCTTTGATTTCATGTTAAATCTATAAAAACTCCCAACAAAGTTTGGACCATTCTAGATAAGCTTTTTGGAGTGCAGGACATCATGAGGGGACATGAGCTAGAAAATGAGCTCATCACATTGAGCCCAAGTAACTATGACATCCTACAAGACTTATTTATAAGGTTTAAATCACTGAGACTATAGTTGAAATAATGTGGCATTGAGAAAATAGATGACCAATTGATTTTATCCATGCTTGCAAAACTGGGTCATGACTATTCAATTTTCATATCTACATTTCATGCTACCAAATGTGCACTTGGATCCAATTGGAAAATGCCATAATTTGATGATTTTGTTGCTGAGCTAACTTAGGGATAAATTGGTTCAAAAAGTGCACATACCTTGATTATTAATTAGGACAAGAAGAAGTATTCTAGCAGTGGCAAACAAGAGAAGAAATAGTCTAAACCAAACCATGAGCATAAGAAGAATCAGAAATCAGATGCCAAGCCTAAGGCATCATCAAATGAGTCCTCCTCAAGTGGAAAACCTAAGAAGGAGAAACTCAAATGCAATTTTTGTAAGAAACTAGGGCATGATGAATCTTAATGCATGAAAAAGAAGATTAACACCTTGACTAAGATGCTTGAGAAGAATAACATCAGTGTTCCTAAATATTTAACTCAAAACATATTCGCACAAGATCCTAAAAAAGCTAAAGACATCAAAAAGGGTAAAAATAAGGGCAAGTCACTTGTTGTATTAGCTTATTAGCCTTTGACTTGGGTTATTGACTCGGGTGCTTCCTATCACATGGCCTCCTCAGAGGATCTATTTTAAAAAATAGAGCCATGTTATGTGGCTTCAATTATCATGGGTGATGAATTTTTGGTAGAAGTTAGTGGTAAAGGATCAATTGAAGTAAGTGATGGGACATTCAATGATGTTCTATACATTCCTTCACTATCCACCAATCTTCTGTCTGTGTACCAAATCACATACATAGGTGTAGGAAAGTGAGTTGAGTTTACACCTGATTTAGTGGTTATCAAGGAGATATATAGTGACATCATAGTAGCTTATGAGAAGGCTAATCATCAATCTAGGCTATATACCTTCTCACAATTTACCCCATATTAGAGCTTAGCTGCACTGCTTACTCATGTAGATGGAGTGAGCAAACTATGGCATGAATGGTTTGTCTATTTAAACTACCATTACCTGGAGCAACTCAATTATTAGGAAATGGTTTTAGGGTTACCTAAAGTCAAATTTTCAAATGGCATATGATGAGGGAAAAGCAAGGAGAGTTAAATATAACTTGGAAATTGTCCATAATGACATAGTAGGTCCATTTTGAAAACCTTCATTCAATAAGATTAGATACATGCTTACATTCATCGATGAATTTTCAAGGTACACCTGGGTGTTTTTTTCTCAAAAATAAGTCTGAGGTCTTTGATCACTTTAAGGATTTCAAGACACTTGTGGAGAAGCAGTTAGACTATTCCATCAAAATCTTAAGGATTGATGATGGTGGGGAGTATGTCAACAATAGGTTTGAGAAATTTTACACATCAGAGGGGATTCAAATGCAACACATAGTTCCATACAGTCCTCAAAAAAATGGTGTGGTTGAATGTAAGAATTATACCTTGAAGGAAATGTTCAATTGCATTCTTCAATCAAAGTCTCTTGCTCCTCAGTTTTGGGTTGAAGTAATCAACTATGCGTGCTACATTCAGAATCATGTTCCACACAAAGCCTTGAAAGGAATCACTCCTTTTGAAGATTGGGATGGTCATAAGCCCATAGTGGATCAATTTTGAGTGTTCAAATCACTAGTAATGGCACATATTCCTAAGAAGAAATGCAAGGCAATGGACCCTCAGAGTCAGTCTTGTATCTTTGTGGGGTATGTAGAGGGTACTAAGGGATATAGGCTTCTCTATCCTAAAACTCATGAGTTATTCATTGAAAGGAGTGTCAAGTTTTGTGAGGGCCCACTTGAACTCACTACTGGCACTCTAGACTCTTCAAATATCTCACTCGACATTGATTCCACCTCAGACAATGACTTGGATCCACCTCAAAATTCTCCTAATGATCAGGATGACTCTTCTTCTTCTTCTTCAAGTTAAAGTGATGAGATTAGTGATGAGGATTATCCTCCTCCATCTCACACTCACACTTTAGATGATGATGACTCACCTCTTGATTCTCCAATATCATATAATTCTAGTCCCACTTAGGCCAGACAAACACTTCAAAGTGATAGGAAATGGGTTGGAAATCCATTGGATATAAAGTGGACACATTCATAGTTTTAGGGGACTTCACATTCATACTTAGCCATTACCTCAGATATGTAAACCTTTCATGAGGCATCTAGCATTCCAAAATGGGATTCTACTATGCAAGAGGAGTATAGTTCCCTAATCAGGAACAAAGCATGGGACTTGGTCCTTCTTCCTAATGGAAGAAAATTGGTCTATTGCAAATGGGTTTATTAGACTAAGTATGGTGTAGATGGGTCTGTTGATAAGTACAAAGCTTATCTAGTTGTAAAGGAGTTTTCTCAGGTGCCTGACATAGACTACACTAAGACATTTGTTTGTATAGCCAAAATGACATCTATCAGACTCATTCTAGCCATCGTAACTGCACATCGATGGGATGTTCACCAAATGGACATTAAGAGTGATTTTATACATAGTGACCTCAAAGAAGAGATCTACATGGAGCAAACACAAAGCTTTTTGAAAGATTCCTCCTTGATCTATAGCCTCAAGAAATCTATCTATAGACTCAAACAGGTCCCTTGGGCATGGTATGCCAAGATTTACTCCTTTCTCCTCACAGTCAGGTTCACCAAATGCCACTTAGATCTAAATGTCTACATCTTGTAGCAGGATGATTCTCTGTTGATCCTAGTTCTCTATGTGGATGACTTGCTAATTATAGGGAGCTCATGATCATCAATCTTAGTAGTGAAAACTATAATTTTAGATATATTTTCAATGATAGATATGGGATTGTTATATTACTTTCTAAGGATTGAAATCATTTAGTCAAACTTTGGGATAACTTTATCACAATCCAAGTATTCTCTTGATTTTCTTGTGAGGTTTAACATGGTTGATTGTAAACCTACTCCTACTCCCTTCTTATATGGTGTGAAGCTTGAGGTTGATTGTCCTACACCATTGGTTGATGTAACTCCATATCAACAACTTGTGGGTAGTCTTATCTATCTCACACACACTAGACCTGACATGTCTTATGCAGTAAACATGGTCTCCTAGTTTCAGCAAGAGCCACATGAATTGCATTGGAAAGCAATTAAGTGGGTTCTGCACTACATTCAAGGTTTGCACAACTATGGGATACACTATAGAGTAGGAATAAAGGTTGATTTGATTAGACACATAGACTCAGATTGGGCTGAAGATATTTAGAGTCAAAAGTCCACTTTAGGCTATAGTTTCTTACTTGGTTCAGGTCCAATAAGTTGGTCAAGCAAGAAGCAACATGTAATTACTTTATCATCTATAGAGGTAGAATACATAGGGGTTGTTAATGCCACCACTGAGGTAATCTGGCTTCAAGGGATTCTCACTAAGTTTGGTATCTAGTTTCATAAGCCAATAATTATCTACTATGACAACCAAAGCACTATCCATATTTGCAAGAATCCAGTTCTCCATCAAAGTTTGAAACACATAGATATTCACATGTACTTCATCAGGGAACTTACCAAAAAACAAGTCATTGATCTTCAATACTATCTAACATCAATGCAAATTGCAAATATTCATACCAAGCCCTTCATAGAGAGTAAATTTGTTCATCTACGAGATCCCATTGGGGTTAGGGATGCTCCACCTTCTTCTTCCTCCTATGGAGGTTCTTCGCTATGTACTTGGGTACCTCATCAAGCTTTTAATGCTGATACCCAATTCTCATCTCACCTAAGCTACGTTTAAGGGGGGTGTTAGTGTAGTTCTTTTTGCCATTGGGTTTTGCCTACACAGCCTTATGGCCATTCCATGTTAATTAAGCTTCCTTAGGTTAGTTATAAAAGGGTCACATAGTCTAATTATATTTTAATGTAATTATCTTATTAGGAAGATTAGAGTCTTCCTCATGTTTCCCTAATTTTCTCTATATGTACCCCACTTTTCTTTTTTGGAAGTAATGAAGACAAGTTACTGTGATTATATGCAAGCAACCATATTTTAAAATATTGCCATGTGAAGATAAACTTCTTCCTCCTTTGTAATTTATCTATGATTTCATTGATTTATACATATATTTGCTCAATATTTAATGCAAGGATCTAAGATCGTGGCCAATCTAACATAGTCACATAGACCCACTAAACATGTTCCAATTATTGCTACTCTAAAAAACTAAAGAGCACCAAATAATGGGTTCCTCGAACCACTACTTTTTCTACTATTGATTCATGACCACATACTCCTAGGAGGCATACATAGAGTATTTCCAATTTTCTAAATTTAGATATGACACTCATACATGATCATTGGTAGCATCACCAATACGATTCAACATATTTTGAGTATATTTCACCTTATGAGTGTCCCTTAGATGGTATAATCTACTAGACATTGTTTTATTTTTTTCAAAAATTATAAAAAAAAATCTAGAAAATATAAAAACATTGAGACAATTTGAAAATATAAAAATATTCAACATTCCCATGTTTACTAGCTCCTTGGCATATATGTTATTTGCTTCATGTTAGTATATGGCATATCATTTCATTTATATACACATATATGTTTTACACATTTTCTAGTGTGATACATGCATAGCAAAGATACATGATAGATGCACCTATAGATATTGGACATCTCCTCTACCCATGTCATATATTACATTAGAGGAATTTGCTTCTTTTATCATGATTGATATAGGATACATATCATTTATGATAATTTATACATTATCATATTTGAGCTTATATACTAACACTTACACATGTCTATATCCATGCTCATATCTTTCACATGGTACTTGATATACTATGTTACATGACATATTTTGATAACACATATATGTAGGGACTAGTATGATATGTTTATGCTAGTGGCTTATACTTCATTTATTCACATTTTCACTTCCTTGATTGTATTCTATTACTTTTTATTATCTTGATGTTGGAATATTTGAATATGTTCCTTGCATGTTGGCCCATATGCCATTGTATGTTGTTTGGACATTTGAATATGCCATTTAATTTTAATTGTGTGTAATTTGAGTATGCCCCTTGTATGAGGTCTCTTTAGACCATTCATTTTGTATTAAATTATGTGCTCTTGTGTGTGTGCTTGATTGTTTGTTGAACTTATATTGTTACTCTCTAGATGTTGCCATGATACATGTGATACATCTATGGGCTATATGTGATCACATACTACATGATTCATTGATATATCTACTTAGACATGTTACTCCTATATGGTACATGAATCATACATAGAATACATAATTACATTATCCTTTTGAGGTGAGGTACCTACCATATTCTATTGCCCTCACCTTAAAAGGGGACATATCATAAAAACAAGACCTCCACATTTACATAAATTGTAAACTTTAGTGGGAGCATGTCATAAAGACATGAAATTCAAACTTACTCAGTTATCAGTATCTCCAAATTTCATTAGGGGTATCTCACAAAGACATTAACTCCATAATTGCACAAATCTATAGTACAACTGCATGATATATATATACACTTGAGTTAGAACCCTATACATTGCACCAATTTTGCATAGATTTGAAACATAGTTTTTTAGTTTTGTGACACATATAATTCAATTAAGACATAATATATGTGCATATGCCATGCTATTTCACTAAAAATTGCAAAGTTATGAATCACATATCCATTATTCTATCACTAAGAAGCATCGATTACACCAAAAAGTATTGTTATCAAACCTTTTCTATTTGCAGTAGTTATTTCTCTTCATAATTTGAATTGATTAAATCATTCAACCTCACCATATTTATATTTTGGGTTGATTAAATATACAAACCTCACTATATTTATAGGATGAGTTGATTAAATCACTCACCCTCACCAAATTATATATTCACACTTGAGTTGTGCGATTGAGATTTAGTGATCTCAATGGTCGTGTCACAACTCATCTTTACACCAGATTGGGGGAATAATACCTTCTAATTTCCCTATTAAAATGTCCAATATTTAGGTTTTAACCTCTCTCAGCTCTCATGTTTCATAAGGAAGCATATTTACTAAGAAAAATACAAAAAGGGCAAAATGGTTGCATTGACACACATGTGTACTCCTTCCTTAATCTCTTTCTTTTCAAGCATTTAAACTATTTAAAATTTCATATTATATGCATTGATTTATATTGTAACACATTCTTGGTTACAGGTTATACACCAAAAAAACACTCAAAGTGAGCTCAAGCAAAGGCAAGGTGTGTTGTAAACATTCAGGCACATATTTCTTTCCTTTAACCTAGTACTTTTATCCTTATACTTTACTATATTAAATGGGTGGGTGGGAATATAGATAATAAAACTAAATATTTATATCATCTCAGTCTTGTACATTTGATAAATATTGTAGATAATATTGTGTGATTATGTGGCACCTTAGTCTTTTACACTTGGCAAACTTAGACCTTTGTTGTTACTCTTATTTCTACACTCTCCTTACTTCTACAAGCCTTGAATCTACTCTATCTTGTGCCCCTTAGCCTATTTCTTAGTCTGACCAGCCCTATATTGATGATGCAAACATTACATCTTACCTATAATGCTTAAAATGTACTTATTTTACACCTCTATAAGTTTTGAGCATATACCTATTTTACTACTCCCTAACACTAATGTTTGAAATAGATAGTAGTGTTGACATTATTATCTTGTCCTGATGCAAATGTCCAATGCCCCAAAGTCATGCAATTTACAAATGAAATGTATTCCAATGGTCAGCCTAAGTTCTTTAATACAAGTTATTACTCCAAAGAGATTGATATAAATATAAAATCAACCCTCATTCATTCTTCACCTACGAATACCTAGAAAAGGCCAAAGAGACCAAGCCACTTATCAAAATCACTCTGTCAAACATTTAATTGATCAAAACTTCTTTATTTATATACTAGTCATAGGTTCATCACATCTATAGGTTTAAAATACTAAAGGAGTAGCCAAAGATCCTGATTTTCTAAGTTACAAGCTAGGTCACTGTTGTACTTGTTTTACACACATTGTATAATTCACACACAAGCCAACACATAGAGGAGAATTACATTAGTCTAAGGCATTATTTAGAGTATTGGATATGTAGGTATTATCTTTTGATAATGGGGTCATTGGGGTCAGCTCGACATCATATGCCCACTAACCCATTTTACCCCAAGGTCACATTAAAGATAAAAATCTAGGGTTTTGTTATTTCACAAGGAATGATAGTCCATGAGCCATATCTAAATGCACTAGAGTGAAGGTGAAGCCAAACCTAAAAACATATAGGTGGTTGCATCTTATTTTATTATATATTCTATATAGGACACTATCATCGAACTTAGACAATAACATTAATGTAACCATTTAGGGTTGATGAAACTATCTAGATAGCTAGAGACACCATATCTAGAATCTGATTATTATTATAGGACTATCTTCCTGCCTACTTCCAGCCTGTTCTAAATCCATAACTACATCATCATCAGAACAAGATAAGTACTTATATTCTTTGTCATTTCTATATCTAGCATAAATATACTTTCCATATTTAAACTATCTCAACATAATAAATTTAGTATATGCTTATATTTGAGTTTCGCATTTAATTGACATGTTATAGATCTAATTATCACCCTTGTGCCATTTAATTTCTATATTATTAACCCTAAGCTTAAATTGAAATACACACACAATAATTTATTTTAGGGTTAAACATTTGGTGAACTTGATCTTTGAACATAAAATCCTAGGTTATCTAGGGTTTTCTAATTTCTTCTTATGTTTGCTTACTACTTGGTTATGATCATTATGTTTTTTATCTCCTTTATCATGGATGATATTGATTTATTTAATGACTATGATTATGAAACACTTCAAATCTCCCTCAAGGAATGAATCAAAATTAACTAATCTTGCCTTCTCCCAAGTGATAAAGCATGTAATATAAAATCATTAAATTGTGGTAGATGTTATCCCTCTAATTAGGTCCACACTCCCACCATTCCAAGAGATAAACCACCATTATATGAGTTTGACACTCGATACTTGCAAAAGTATAGATACTAAGGCCAAGAATTGGGTAAATATGAGTAAGGTATAACCCACCCTATATCTCTCAAAAGTAATAATACAAATAGACAAGGATTAGGGTTTTAAAACAAACCCATGACTCACCAACGAATCAAGCATATACATTTTACCAAAGAAGTAGGTAGATATGACTAAGAGGCTCTTTCATTTTATAGGCAAAAGTTTAAAAAATTACATTATGAAATTATGTTCGATATATAAATAATTAATATGGGGGACATTCCTTCAATCAAATTCATTAAACCCCCCAACATTCCTACATTTCCAAATAATATCCCTATATTTAAGGTTGATGGTTATTTCATACCTTCATTTAAAAAAAATCATATCACAAAAGGTGTCCTTACTATATGCACATGAATTAACACACTCTAACATGTGCAATCGACTCCCTGAGGCCTCATCGAGGTTGCCAACATAATGGATGGGCTATGGATTTTATTAATTGTTTGTTAGAATGGGATTTGGGATAAGTGGTGGCAATGGGTTCTCATGATGGAACCAAAAGACCTTAATAACATCTTAATGCTCATTAAGAGTGTTGATCTATGAAAAAATGGAATTCCAAGGTCCCTCAATCTTTGATATCATAAGAAGGTAGAGTTGTTGGTTAATGCTAGGTTTGAATAAATGAGGATATTAGGTTGGATGACTCATGGGAAAATGTATACTATGTTGGGTTGAATCTGTTCAATCAATGTCATTTATTGAATGTGAATGATATAAGATGAGGCTAGACTTGAGAAAAAGAAAAAGGTGTGTATGAGAGACTAGGCTTGGATAATGTTGTGTTGGCATCTCCTATTCTATGGAAGGATAATGATAAGTGGATCGGGGATGCATTCTTACTCTTCTAAAGTGTCTAAAAACTCTACAATGAGGTGGGGAATTGGAGTGGAGCGAAAGACCTCAAGTCTCAACTCAATGCTAATGTCAAACTATGTGATGATGGTGGGACTAGTTTCTCTAACTCTATGGAATAAACCATGTAATACAAGGCCTGGTGTCTCGATGAGGGTCATCCAAAGAAGACTAGGTAGAAGCTAAGGAAAAACATATGAGCTTGTTTAGGCAATGGCTTATAAAGTGTGCTTGATGAAATGTTGAATCAAGGCTTGATGTATGGTGATTTTTTGAATGGACAAATCTTGTGTGGGATGTGGTTACTTGCACATATTTTCAAGGCTTTTGGTATGGCTTGTGTGTGTTATCAAGGCTTTTGACACTATTTTTATTTGTTTTTGGTTTTTTCTTAGTTTTTTTAGAAATAAATGCTTTGTTACTGAAAATAAAGTGTTGAAAGTAAAAGAATATAAAATATGAAACTAAATGAAAGAAAAAACTCTCTTTTTAATCATTTTTTCAATGTTTGAGATGCATGCAAAGAAGAGGGGAAGAAATATATGCTATCATGCAAGATGTTGATTTTTCCTAGTTCTACCTACATGCAAACTAGATGAAATATTTTTGTTTATTTTTATTATTTTATATGAGGTGAACTAATTATATAAATTTAGTCTATGTATTCAAAAAATTTAACAATAAATTTTATCTATTACACCAACAATAAAACACTTTCTACAATTTTTTTCCCACAAACAAACTAGCCTAGCTTTTCAACTTCCCTAGTTCGCTAAGAATAAGTTTTTATCAATGAATTTATAGAATGGAAATAAGGGATGAAAGTTTAGATTTTGTATTTTAAGAGAGAAAAATGATAGTTATTTTAAATCTTAAAAACAAATAAGATCAACAATCTACTACCCTTGTGTATGCACCTACGATTGTCTATGTTTCTGTGTTCATCTAGGTGATTGTCTAGAATGAAAAAGACTTGTTTAGATCTTGAATAAAATAAAAGTTGTCTTGGATGGAAATTACTTGGATAATTTTTAAGATATTTTTTGGGTTGGTTGGTGAAATGTATTTCTAATTTTAAGGAAAGTTAATCTACTAAAATACAATCACATATCAAAACTAGTTATGTTTTTGTAGTAAAGACAAATGAAAAAGAACATATCTATTTCACTATCAAATTTAATTCTTTTCTAAATATAAAAATCTAATATAACAAAAAAATAAGCTAAATTAAATTTAATCTAATGAGTAAAACAAATACTAGAAATCAAAATAACTCCAACCTAATTTTGGAATAAATCAATTGAAGTGCATGTAGTGTATTGATAGGAAAAGCCTCAATACGCTAGCTCTGTATTCTCTTGTGTAAATTATAGAAACTGTTATAGATGAAAGATGTAAATTTTTTTGAACAAGATGGGAAAAAGGGGGAAGACACAATCCATAAATGGAGAGTAGCTGAACTGAGGCTGGTTAATGTCTTTTCTTGTAAAGTCTATGTTAATTTCATCAAGAACACTCCTTCACTTGAAACTGTGTAGTCGACTTAAAAATAATGGATGTTGAATCTCCTAGTAATTGTAGCAAGGATATAGATAAAAAATATTATAAATATCAACTTTTAATAGGAATTTTTGGATCTAAAATTAAGCCAAAATTAACCTTCTTGTAGAAAGAGATGGGAGCTTGTATGAAAAATTTCAACTAAGTGTGACTGTGAGCTTAACTTAAGAGAAACTGAATAAGACTAAGAATAGGAGAGGGAGTGAGTTGGGATTGATTAGAGGTGAACACGGGGTGATAAAAATAAAAAAACACAAAGCTAGTTGTATAAGACGCATGAAAACTAGAGTTATGGGAGTTAATTTTGGAAGGCATTTTGACTGTGACAAAACCATTGCTTTATGTAGGGGAATTTATAGAACTGAGCCTTATCTTGAAAAAACACCACTTATAATGACAATACCACCACACATTTAATGCATGACCACCCTTTAGCATCAAAACTACCATTTAAATTACACAACTATTGTAGTGTTTGTGTAAAACAGGGGTAGTTTTGTAACAAAAGAGGGCAATTCTATCACTGAGGGTGGTGGTTCTATCATATTTGATTAGTTTTTGATACAAAGTGAAAATGGATAGGAAGTTCAGAGTCAAGGGGATTGAAAGGGGTCAAAAGAATAATAGGGAAGCATAGGGGAGGAATAGAGATAGAGAGTTCCCTGTGGAGCACAAAATAAGAAGTCATTTAATCATCATCAGATTTGTATCAGAGGAGTTGTACCATGTAAAATTTAGGTGCATACATATTTCCCCCTTAGGAGGGCCCCTTGTCATGAGTTGGTAAAGTGTAGTCTTGAATAAGGTGTGTGGAAAGGAAATGAGAAGTTATAAATACTTACCTTACTTACCTAAATGGAGGAGCGAAGCTTGTCGAGACTTTGCGTAACCTATAGACAAAGATGAAATTCAAGTGTGATTTTAAAGAAAAAGTGAAAAGTATGTTATGTAATCAAAACATGGAAAGAAATATGTACCATATGTATGACGAAGATCATACTACCTAGAACATCCTGTTAGGGGTATGCACGTGGTGCCAAGCCATGTATACCTATAAAACTATACAACTTGCTACATGAGAACTTAAAATATTGTTAAAACATTAGTTATAAAATACTAATTAAAAGATATAAGAAAGATAACTTATATAAATGAGAATAAACACTAAAACGAAAGGTTATGTCAAAAAATGGATTTTTTTTGAATCAAAATGACTAGTTTGGGGCCCAATATATTCAAAAACTTGCCAAAACTAATTCATTTATGTCATTTACCTTAAGGGAGATTTTGGAGTTTTGGATTATCGGTGACCCTTTTGATCACAAAATCAATCATCAGAGAGGGTGATGAGAAGATGGAAAACATACCAGTGGGAGGCATGATCGAGCACAATCAAGTTAGTTTTTGTTAAATTTTTATTCTTTCCCCAAATTTAAAATTTTAATCCAAATTTAGTTGAAATCCAACCAAATTAAAAAAAATTGCTTCATGTCCATTGTTGGGGAGGGTAGGTTAAGGATTTATAGAATTTTTTAGATTTTGGGTGAGTTTGAATGGGTTTTGAAGAAGCTGTGGATGGCTGACAAAACCACCACCCTTTACAGGGTAGTGATTTCATAACTGCCATGATAATGTCATAATCATCATGAGGTGGTTATGATATCACTACCTCAGGGTGATTACAAAACTACTTGAGGTGGTCACATTATTACCTCAGGGTGGTTTCACAACCATCATAGGGTGGTTTCACAACTACCACCTATAAACAAAGGCAATTTCACACATTAAAGGAATGTGAGTGTTTTTGACTTGCCCAAACTATGAGGTCAATTTATTTGATTGGTGTAGGGTCTTTTACATGTTGTAGGGGGCCTATATTTGATGGAGCAGAGCTTAGGAGGAGGAGTGGATCCCTTGAGCCCTAGTTATTTTGATAGCTGATGAGTTATCCCTACTCTACTGAGTGGGGATACTTTACATTACATAGGTTGGGATGACCCCCTCTTCTAGCTAGTTATTATGTGACTTAATGATCTATTTGGACCTTGATCAGAACACTTGCATATTCCCTCAAGCCTCAAGAGAGTGGCCAATCACTCTTGTGGATGTGTATCAGATCACCAATCTTCCTATAATCAGTCACTTGGTGTCTATCCACGATGTTGATAGTCATCATGAGACCCATAATTGGATAGACCATTTTGGGGATGCCAATGCACCTGATGTAGGTGCAAAGTTTATAGTGAGACTTTATCAAGTTGAGATATCTATGATTTCTAACCTGAGGAAGGCCATTTTTAGCATATTTTCCTCCCAGTTAGTGGGGGACAAGGGAATTAATAAGCTCTTATATAATTGGTCACCAATCATGCAATGTATAGAGTAGAGAGAAGCTCATTATGTTTGGAGCCAGGAGATGATGGCACGTACCTATAAGAACTTATACCAAGTGGCTCACCTAAGAGTTCTTTCCATTATCCACCTGATTATCATTATGGATTAGGTCTATGAGAGGATGATCCCCTACCAGAGGGGGGTATCGATTGGGGCACTAGGGGACATTAGATGGGCATATGTGGTCCTATTTTGTGCTTTATCCTAGACTATGGGGTCTTTGACAGTGGCATAATTGATTGCCTTGCCCTACTAGGACATGGTAGGGTAATGGGCTAATGAGGGAGTCTATATCATGATAGCTACTTTGGCTATGCAAGTTCAAGATAGGTTAATTTATGTCAAAGCACACCCTATAGATCGAGTGCTTCAATAATTTGGTATGCCCTACATAGAAACCTCCCCATCTCTAGAGTTATGTATATAGGACTTGTGAGGAGAGAGTCATGAGGCTGAGGTGACTAGCATGGCACTCGCTAATGAGAGGAGTGCCTATCACCTAACTAGCTCAATGAACAATCGAAGGAGGAGGATAAGTTGGAGTTGGACATCAGTAGATGGGTCCACCATCACCACCACTACTACTGGTAAATGCACAATAGTAGTAATAATAATTAGGATATGGAGAGGGTGAGGCCTAACAATATGTTTAACTGGAGGAGGACCTAGATGTAGATGAGGAGGAGGATATAAATGATGACTCCAATCTCAAGTGGTAGGAGGGAGATCTAATTAAGTTATTGATTTTGTTCATTCATGACTACAACTTAAATTTTTATTTCTTCTATTTACGTGGCTATTTTTTGTGTTAGATTTTCTCATGCCATCTAGATCTGATTTATCTTTTGTATCTTATGATTGTAAATATTTTGGGCACATGGAGGAGGATGATCAGGGATATCTTGATCAATATATTTTAGTTGAGCACTAGTCAAATGCAAGACTAGTTGTTGGTAGATATTGGGTTTCCTATAGGGATTAGACATCATATAGATGTGTTTTCCCCATAGTACCATGACTCAATGATGATGACATTGTTGAGGACATAGAATAACACTATGCTATCTAGAGTGAGGACATAGAAAATTGAGCCTCCAATCATAAGATAAAGAGGACAATGCCAGAGGGAGGTGCATATAAGTACCATCCTCTCAGACACTGACCTGCAAATAGGGATGAAACGTCAGAGGGAGGTATGAATAAAAGATGTCACTAGAGCTCAAGCCCTAGACATTCTAACACCTTAGCTCCTTCTTAGAGGAGGAGGACATACATTTGAGCCTTGTTTTAGATGTTTTGGATATACCATTATAAATGTCTATTCTTGTAAGATCCCTTGAGGCATATCAACCCTCTATGGAGGGGCTTGTGTAAGACAATTTTACTGTATTAACTCAATAATTATTATGATATATATGTATGTATGTATGTATGTGTGTTTTGGTGTATCTTTCATTGATAATTATGTGATGTGATTCTTTATTTTCATTATGCACTCTAGAAGACTAGACATGTGATGATGTATGTATATATGTATCTCTTTGTTTTTGCTATGGAAAATACTTATATATATGTGGAAACAAAATGTATGGAGATGATTTGATGTAATGGATGTATATATGTGACTAAAACTATGATAACATTTATCTTGTAGGTGATTACTTGATTGATTTATTCACAAAATATATTATTTCAATTTGCAACAAGGTATGAAAAGTGGGAAAAACAACATAGATGTGAGGTGAATCACAACTCAAAATTTTATAGGAAAAAACAAGATGACCTAATCCTTACGAGTGAAGGGGAATATGTACTTCTTGCTAAACTTATAGAATACTAACTTTATTGGCTTTATCTAGAGTGAAATTTCCCTAATAAAACCAGTAAATGGGAAAAGGTTACCTTCTTTAAATGTAAACATATAGACAACCCTTTTTTTAATTTTTAATAACTTTTCTTTTTAGACACTTTATAATTTGACATCATTTTTGAATTTATATTTTACTTCTTTTTCCAACCCCCTATACTTAGTCTCATGTGACTAGGAAGACACATGGGCTCATCATTGAAGGTTGGATATAGGTGAGTATTGGCATGTCTCCCTAATGTTAACCCCACATAATTAGTAAGATGTGAGAGATCAACATCAAAGGTTAACAAATGGTGAGAGACATATGATTTTTACTTTTGTATTTGCATAAGCTTTTTATTTTCATAGAAGCGTCTAATTTTCTATTTGCAAGACCTTCACCCCCCAAATGTTGGCCCCATGCAACTAGTAAGATACAAGGGCTCACCAATGAGGACCAAGATGGGTGGGTAAAGTCATTTTATTTTAGGCATGCTAATGTTTTTCTTTCCAAAGGCACCATAAAAGGGGGGATCTATGACAAATGAGTTTATAGACTCTATTGTAGGCTAGCATTTTTCTAAGTTTGTGCAAAAGATGTAAGGAAAGAGGTGTAATCTACTTATAAGAACTAAGAAAAGACCAATGTGACATGCTAATTTTGAGATTGCCTAGTATAGGGTGATAAGTAAATGTAATAATGAGGTTAATATGATGTGCTACATCTTGGAAGTTTCTGTATTATGTAAACTAACCAACTAAACAATCATAAGACAACACATTTACTATATGAGTGGATATATGACATATGAAAATACAATACATGTAAAAATGGGGTGATGTGTGAAAACTAGATATAAAAATGTTTTAGATGCAAAGAGTTCACAGACACACCAAACTCTTCATCCTCTAAAGTGCATAATCGATAGGCTCCATTATTGAAATCTTTTGTTACTAAGTAGGGGCCCAACCAGTTAGGTCTAAATTTATGACCCTCTCCTTTCTTTTTGTCAATTTGACTATTAATTATAATAATGAGGTTTCCAACATAGATTGGATGTTCATGGATGTATTTTTTATATTTCCTACACATGTGATCAACATAGGCTATGTGATTATTGATGGTGGTGATTTGATGCTCATCCAAGATCTCTAACATGTAAAGGTATCCCTCTCTATATTATTATTCATTAAGGAGGCCTTAAAAGGAGATGAAAAGGCTAGGTATTTCCACTTTTAAGTTTTGAACAACCTTAGACCCAAACACTAGTGAATATGGGGTTGCCCCTGTGGGTGATTTAATAGTTGTTCTTAGGCTCAGAGTGCTAGATAACGCTATAGATACCAATATCATTAGAGTCTCTGGTGCTTTTGACTAAGATTGAATTCAAGATTTTGTTGGTAGCCTCAGCTTAGGTGTTAGCCCATAGATAATATATATAAACCAAGTGGTGCGATATATTGAATTTATCGCACATTTCATGAAATTTAGGATTTTTGAAAGGGGGGACCTCAAATTGACATAAGATCTAGTTCAAGATAAAATTTACAATGACTGCTCAAATCATAATTATTAGGGGCATTACTTCTACCCAATTTTTGAAGTATTCAATCGTTGTGATGATGAAATGGTGACCATCTGAGGAAGCAAGGGGAAAGTTTACCTATTAAATCTAGACCCTAAGTAGAAAAGGGCCATGGAGTGATGATAGGTTGTAATGCTCTGATGGGAATATGTATCTCATGTGAATAATGTTATAAATTCTTGCATTTATGTACATATTCAACAACATCATGGTCTAGAGTGGGCTAGAAATATCCCATCCTATGTATTTTTTTAGTTATCATGTGGCCACCAAAATGTCCACCGCACATGCTACTGTGACAATGAAAGAGGACATTTTGTGACTCCTCTTGGTCAACACATTGGAGCAACATGTCATCGAATGCCTTTTGATAAATGATCATGTCTAAGATAATGTACTTGGATGTGATAACATGAAGACATCTCCCTTATTTTGAATTGGTGCTTTTGCGATACACATAGTCAACTAGGTAATTACCAATGTCTGCATACCAAAGAGAGGAACTGATGGTAGTTTTTATATATATCATATCACCTTATCATGAAAATTAGTATAAATAAGGTCATTAACCTCTAGAGGGGAATCATCCAACTAATCAATGATGATCTATCCTTTAATGGAATTTTGGTTGATATAAGTTAATTTGAACTCACTTAAGAGCATAATATAGAATTCAACCTTATAAGAGAGGGATGGATGAGTTAGGAAAGTTTGAAGGGCTTGAGATATTATTACAAATCTCATTTATTTATTAAGCATATAATGTTGTAGCTATGTTTTTACAAACACTATTGCTAGGCATTTTTTTCTACTTGAGTGTATCATGTCTCATAATTGATAGGGGTCTAACTAATGAAATATATCACACATTCCTTATTAGTGTCATCTTCTTGAGCCAACATACATATGAGGTATACCTCAGTCACTCTTATATAAAGTATTAAAGGCTTATCTAGATTAGGTGCCATGAGTGTAGGAGGAGACATGATAAAGTGTTTCACTACCTCAAATGCTTCTTGATAATCATTTTTACAAGTTAGGTCACTTGTATTTTTGACTAAGTTGTTAATGGGATCAATGAAATATGCAAGGTTAGGGATGAATCATCAGATATCTCCTAGATTTCCAAAAAATGTCCTATTACTAGATTCATTTGTGGGAGGGTTCATTTTTGAGATTGTTCAG
Organism: Torreya grandis; assembly: GCA_037957365.1. NCBI lineage: Eukaryota > Viridiplantae > Streptophyta > Pinopsida > Cupressales > Taxaceae > Torreya > Torreya grandis. The sequence goes on along the minus strand of JARHVA010001906.1, from coordinate 434,878 downwards.
ATCTTAGCGAGGTCAATATCAATCCCATGTTGGGAGATGATTTACCCTAGGGATTTCCATTAGTGACTCCAAACATGAATTTATATGGATTGAGGGTGACTCCATATTTTCTCAACCATATGGGGATGATGCACAACATTCTTAAATGGTTTTCACATCGGTTTCACCAATTTGTATGCATGCAAATTAACACACACTAACCTGTGCACTCAAATCCTTGAGGCTTGGTTGATGTAGATGATGTAATGGATGGAATAGGGATTTGGTTGATTATTTGGTGGAATGAGATTTGGGATAAGTGGTGGAAATGGGTTCTTGTGATGGAACCAAAAGACCTCAATAATGTATTAATACTCGTTAAGAGGATTGAGTTGTGCAAAAATGGAACTCCAAGGTCCCTCTATTTTTGATATCACAATAAGGTAGAGTCCTTGGTCAATGCTAGGTTTAGGGGAATGAGGAAGATCAGGTTGGATGACTTGTGGGAGAAGGTCTACTCTATTGGGTTGACTGAGCCTGGTCAATGTCATACATTAAATTTGAATGATATAAGATGAGGCTAGACCTTAGGAAAAGAAAGAGGTGTGGATAAGAGACTAGGCCTAGATAACATTGTGTTAACATATCCTATTCTATATAAGGACAATGATATGTGGATCAAGGATGTGTTCTTGCTCTTCTAAAATGACTAAAGACTCTATAATGAGGTGGGGAATTGGAGTGGATTAGAAGACCTCATATCTCAGCTCAATGCTAATGTTGGATTGTGTGATGATGGTGGGACCAAGTTCTAAAACTCTATATAATAAATTTTATTAGACAAGACTTGGTGTCTTGGTGAGGGTCATCCAAAGAAGACTAGGTAGAAGCTAGGGAAAAGTATATGAGCTTGTTCAAGTAATGGTTTATAAAGTGTGCTTGCAGGAATATTGAAGCAAGGCTTGATGTTTGGAACTTGTAAGAATGGAAAAGGATTGTGTGGGATGTGGTTTCTTGCATGGATTGGTAAGGATTTTGGTATGTCTTTCGTGTGTTAGCAATGTTTTTGACATTGTTTTTGTTTATTTTTTTTGTTTTTGGACTTTTCTTGATATTTTCCATAAATAAATGTCTGATTGCTGAAAATAAAGTAAAAAAATAAAAGAATATAAAATATGAAATTAAATGAAATAAAAAATATATTTTTAATCCTTTTTTTTAAATTTTTGAGATACATGCAAAGAAGAGGGGAATAAATTTATGCTATCATGTAATATGCTGATTTTTCCTAGTTCTATCGATATACAAACTAGATGAAATATTTTTGTTTGTTTTGGTTGTTTTATATGATATGAAATAGATGTATAAATTTAATATATGTATGAAAAAAATTTAACAATAAATCTTATCTAAAACAATAACAACAAAACACTTTCTATTAATTTTATTTTCCACAAACAAACTAGTCTCGCTTTTCAACTTCCCTAGTTTGCTAAGAACAAGTTTTTTATGAATGATTTGCTAGAATGGAAACAAGAGATGCAAGTTATAATTTTCAATTTTAAGAGATGAAAATGAAAATTCTCTTAACTCTTCAAAATAAATAATATCATCAATCTTACCCTTGTGTATGCACTTATGATTGTATATGTTTTTGTGTTTATCTAGGTGATTGTCTAGAATGCAAGAGACTTGTTTAGATATTAAATAAAATAGAATTTGTATTGGATGGAAATGATTTGGAGATTTGATAATATCCTTTTTTGGATTGTTAGTGAAATGTATTGCTAATTTTAAAAGAATCTAATCTACTAAAATGCAAGCACAAATCAAAACTATCTATGTTTTTGTAGCAAAGACAAATTAAAAAGAATAGATCCATTTCACTATCAAATTTACTTATTTTATAAATACATAAAAATAATATAACACAACAAAAATATACACTAAATATACTCTAAGGAAGAAAAAAAATACTTGAAATCAAAATAACTCCAACCTGATTTTGGAATAAATAAGCTAAAGTGCATGTAATGTGTTGATAGGAAAATCCTTAGTATGTTAGCTCCTTATACTCTTGTGTAAATTTTGAAAACTATTCTAGATAAAGGATGTACAAACTCTAGAATAATATGTGGAAAAGGGAGGTTACAAAATCAACAAATGGAGAGCAACTGAATTGAGGCTAGCTAATATCTTGGCTTTTAAAGTCTAAGTTGCTTTCACTAAAAATAATTCTTCACTTGCAACTATGTAGTCGACTAAAAAATAATAGAGGGTGAATATCCTGGTAATTACATGAAGGTTGTGACTAGAAAATATTCTCAATAACAATTTATAATGGAAATTTTATGATCTAAAATTAGTCCAAAATTGACTTTCTTTTAGAAAAAGATGGGATTTACATGGAGGAGTTCAACTAAGTGTGATTGTGAGTTTAAATTGAGAACTGAAGCAGACTAAAAATAAGAGAGAGAGTGAGTTGGGCCATAAAAATAAGAAATTTAAAGTTATTTGTGTAAGATGCATGAAAAATGGAGTTACAAGTGCTAATTTTGGAAGGCATTTTAACTATGATAGAATTGTTTCTTCATGCAGGGGCAGTTGCAAAATCCCCACTTATCTTGAAATTTTTTTAACTTATAATTACAAGACTATTGTATATTTAATGCATGACCTCCCTTTAGAATCAAAACCATCACTTAAATTACACAACCACTATGATGGTTATGTAAACTAGGGGCAATTTCATAATAAAAGAGGGCAATTCTGTTACCTGGGGTGACGATTCCATCATATTTGGTTAATTTTTGAAACATAGTGAAAATGGATAGGAAGGTCAGAGTCAAGGGGATCGAAAGTGATCAAAATAAGAATAGGAAATGAATAGAGATAGAGAGTTCCTTGTGGAACACAAAATAAGAGGTCATTGCATCATCATCAAATTTGTATTAGAAGTGTCGTACTATGCAAATTTTGGGTGCATACACTTACCAACCTTTTCCAAAACTAAAATTGTTATACCCTCACAAAAGGAAAACAAAATATATTCTTCAAATGGTACAAACTATTCAAATGATATACCAAATGTACCAAAGTTCAAAGATCCTGTACCATTTCCAAAATACCCTAAAAATGACATAAGGATGATGATACACATATGCCTAAATTAAAAAGAGGTGGTGTGTTGCAACCAATGATAATACCTATGACAACTACCTCTATTCCCATAGAATATCTAATGTCTATGATGACCACTATTTGGGACCTTCAAAAATAAGTTTCTATACTCCTAATGCAAAGGACAATAGAGGGTGAAGCTCATAATAATTGTAGCAAGGTTATGCTTATCAAATATTCTCAATAATAACTTCTAATGACAATTTTTAGAACTAAATTTAGGCCAAAATTAATTTTCTTGTAGAAAGAGATGGAATCTTGCATGGAGGAGTTCAACTAAGTGTGAATGTGAGTTCAACTTAAGAGGAACTGAAGAAGATTAAAAATATGAGAGGGAGTGAGTTGGGATTTATTGGAGGCAAACAAAAGGTGATAAACATAAAAAAATGAAGTTATTTATGTAAGACACGTGAAAACTAGAGTTACAAGTGCTAATTTTGGAAGGTGTTTCAATTGTGATAAAATTATCACTTCATGTAGGGGAGGTTGTAGAAATGACACTTATATTTAAAAAAATACCACTTATAATTATAAGACTACCATACATTTAATGCATGACCTCCCTTTAACATGAAAACCATCACTTAAATTACACAACCACTACGATGGTTGTGTAAACTAAGGGGCAGTTTTATAACAAAAGAGGGTAATTTTGTCACCTGGGGTGGTGGTTCCATCATATTTGGTTAGTTTTTGAAACATAATTCAAATGTCTAGGAAGGTTAGAGTTAAGGGGATCAAAAGAGATCAAAATAAGAATAGGGAAGCATTGGGAGGGAATAGAGCTAGAGAGTTCCTTGTGGAGCACAAAATAAGAGGTCATTGCATCATCATCGTATTCATATTAGAAGTGTCATACTATACAAATTTTTGGTGCATACACTTACCAAAATTTGCCAAAGCTAAAATTGTGATACCCTTACAAAATAAAAATAAAACAAATTCTTCAAATGGTACAAGTTATTCAAATGATATACAAAATGTACCAAAGTTCAAAGATCCTATACCATTTCTAAAATATCCTAAATTTATTGATAACAAAATAAGGATGATGATACACATATGCCTAAATTCAAAAGAGGTGGTGTGTTGCAACCAATGATAACACCTATGCCAACTACCTCATCCCCATATAATATTTATTCTCTATGATGACTGATATTGGGAACATTCAAAAATAAGTTTCTATACTCCAAATGAAAATGGCTTTCCATAATGATCATTCACATGTTACCCCATTCAATAATCAACCTCTTGCACAATGTATACTTAAATATCCTTACCCAAAATATTTTAAATTATTAATTTTATCTATCTTTTTGATAAATAAGGACACATTCAACCACTCGATTATCTATGTACATTCTTTTGGTCAATGGGCACAAGATGAAAAACTATTGCTAAAACTTTTCCATATGAATATTTATGATGAGGCTCAAAATCGGTTCTATAGTCTACCAAAGGGTTCCTAAATAATTTTATTACAATTATAAGATGCATTATTTATGTATTTCAATATCTATAAGGTGTCAAAAATTACATTAGAACATTTGCACAATTTCAAATAATGTGATGATGAGTCCCTTCATGATTATACTATGAGCTAGCATTTAGACCCTAATATTTGGAATTGAAATTTATCTTTAGTAGAGGCCTTATTTCCCCATTAAAAGAAAGAACATTGCATAAAAAATATGAATCCTTTACCCATTTACATAAGGATGTGCATAGATATGTTTCCTTCATAATTACTCATTCAAAAAAACTTAACATATCTCCTTCCAAATACAAAAGCTTTATCCCTCACATAAAGGATGGAGATAGCTTACCTAAGAAACATTATGAGAAAAAATTTGGTATTCCTAATCTTTATATGAACAGTTTATAAATATTACTCAACATGGGGCCAATCCAAGGTCCACAACTTTTACAATAATCTCAAAGTGAACAACACAAAAAACATCCATGCTAACAAGATTTAACAATTACCTTATACATGGGTGGTGCTTATTTTGGGCATAACCATATTGATCCTACACAAGCAAAACATATTGAGAATATAAGACGTTTACAAAAAATGGGCTTCAATATAACAAACTTATAAAATAAAGGAGTTTGGAAAGACTCCTTAGGCAACATAAAAATACCAATTTCTTGTGGCCCTAAAGTAATTCAAACATGGGTTTAGGTTATGTCTACCACATCTCCATATGTATTTACACTAAAAAATCTTTGGCTATACCAAATGGAAGCAATAATAGATCAAAATCAACAATATATCTCATTTTCTCATGAATGAAAATTAATCCATGTTCCAAATGATATCACTATCTCTTCCACTACACATGCAAAACGTGAGGAAGAACATGTTATGTACCTTTTCAATCTATCCAATCGTGATGCAAAAAATGTAAAAGATCCAAATTAAGGTTGTAAGGTTCAAAGTGGGGTAGATATCTATGACCATCCATTGGATGACATTATAGGATGATCTCTCTTATTCAAAAAACTTATAAAAAAATTAAAAAAACAAAAAACATTCAAAAAATCAAAAATAATTTCAGCACTTACCTATTCTATTGTCTCCTTGGAATCCATGTGTTACTTCCATATTGATGGATGACATACTTAGTCACTCCTACATACACATATGTGTCACACTTATATATTGGGTGTACTACAGGAACACATAAACTCATGATACACTCCTATTTAAGATGTTGGGTTTTCCCTATACTCATGTCATATAGACATTGGTGGCATCTACTTCTTCGATCTTGATACACATAGGTTATATGATTCAATGTTCACTTTACACTATCATGTTTGAGCTTACATATGTACTTACACATTCCTATTATCCATGATTATATCTTACCAAGGGTAATTTATATGCTATACACTTGGCATACCTTTATAACACATTTGATCCATGGGCCACTATGTGATGTTTATGTTGGTTTTTTATGTTCTACTTTATGCACTTCTTTAAGTGTCTAGTATTTCTTATTCGAGCATTTGAATATGCTCCTTTTCTTGTGGTCCCCATGTCTATGTATACTCTATTTCGAATTTACATCATGTAATTTTTTATAGTATAGACATTTGAATATGTCATTCTTGTTCTCATGGACATTTGACTAAGTCATGTCCTTTCAATTGTGTGGCATTTGAGCATGCCCCTTATTTGTGGTATCTTTGGACCATTGCTTGTTGACTTGATTTTGAGTACTCTTATATGTGTGCTTATTTTCTTGTTGAGCTTGTATTATTACTATCTAGACATTGCCATGATATTTATCATGCATCTTAGGCCTGCATGTGATCACATTAGTTCAATAAACTTGAATGATACATTTATCTAGACATGTTACTTCTATATGCCACATGGTCACACTCATAAATTATATAGATGTCTTACCCTTTTGAGGTGAGGTAAGTCCTAATTCCTATCTTTTCCGCACCTCAAAGTGGGGGCATATTATTGGGGGCATGCTTAGGAAATGTAGTCATATAAAATGCAAAAATTGTTAACTTGAGCGTTGCTGATGATACCAACCCATAGGTCCTTCTTGCTTGCTCTAATGACCCTCATAGGCATCTTTTCACTAATTCATAGCCATCTATAGCCTTCTAAACTTGATCCCAACTGGATTAGACACCTCTTTCCATGACAAATCCATCCCCCCAGGTCTTGTCTACTCAGGACAATAGTGCCACACTAGGACTATAGCGCTAGTGCCACTCTTGTCCACTTTTGATGCTATTGTCTAAGTCCATTTCTAGTCCCAATAGTCAATTTATTCTAGTTCCCCATCATTATAATTTTTATACTAACACGAGAATATTTAACCCATGACCAATAGATCCCTATAAAATCCCATTCAAAGATCATTTGGAGAAGGTTGGCAAATTATCACTAAGCAAGCAAGAATACAAGTAATACTACTCAAGCAATCTTCCCTATTCTTTGCATACAACTAGCCAATACACTTACAAGATTATTCAAGTTCTTACACTAGTCCTTAGCCACCTCAAGCACATTTATTTTAGTATTCTACATCTTCATACACACAATTGCACAAAGCACATCAAGTGGAATAATTACATATGGCTTGATCCCTCTTCAGAGTATTAGTATGTAGGCAACGTGCCCACACAATGGGTGTGGATCAACATCCAATGAATCTTACACACACTAACCCCCCATCTTGCTCAAAAATTGGTTAAAGTACAATGGAATATAGGGCTTGAAGAAAGAATCTACTCTACAAGGAGCTCTACAGACTTCTAACTATAGAAACTTTGCAGATAGGGTCACACAGACCTAGCGAACAGAACCTAGAAAGCTTAGATTGTCAAGACAACAATAGTAGAGGTCGACTATAGTACTGGTACCACTCCTATCTAGTTTTAATGCTCTTATCCAATCATAAAATGAATTTTAGATCTCATTTTGTGATAGTATCCCAAGCCTGCATAGTGAGTTCCAACCTCTGTCTCAGTTGGATCAATCAGTTTGTAGCTAAGTTTTGTTTACTTCCCCTTATTACTATTTATAGAAAAGTTCGAATTGCAATCAAAATTCACAAATTAGTGGCTTAATAATTACATATTTATTTACTGATTTTACTACTCAAACCCTTTAACTAAATTAGGAATAATACACCAATATTTCCAAAATTATTAAATCATTTGGTGAACCCGACTTACTTCATTTGTACATAAAAACCCTACCTTAAATTTTCTACTGATTTTTCTTTTTTCTATTTTTTACCTACATAATAAAATCATAAATTATCTTTAAATTTTGTATTAATTTTAAAATAAATTTCTTTTAAACCCTAGTTGCCCATACTAGGTCCCACTATCTTCCCAGTAATTTTCCAATCATTTTCTAAATTTTTACTAGCATATTTAAATCAGAAAAACCATTCAAATTTAAAAATTAAATAATAATTTTTAACAATATTTATTTTTCAAAACTCGAGTTTCATACACTAGGTCCTGTTAAATCACAAATTTTTTAATTTTTTGCTTGCATATATAACTCAAAAATTCAATTTAAATTTCAAAATTTCATAATAAATTTTCAAAATAATTATCTGTCAAACTTGAGTTACATATACTAGGTCCCATTACTTCTTGAGGTATCACCTTACATGTGTGTGAATTTCATATCCTTTTTATGCATATTTCAGTTCCTTATTTAGATTATATCTGTTTAATCTTTTCTACTATTATCCAAGTTATTTTCCTTATGCCACCTAAGTTTCTTACATTTCTTCCTTCAAGATAAAGTGCAAGACTTAGTGGTAATCCTCTTGAATTCACCTAGATTTTGGTAAATCAACCATATGCCATGGATAGACAACCAACTCAGGTTCCTATTATAGATTCAACACATCCAGATTACCTAATTTCAATAAAGATAACTCTGATAATGAGCAGTATGAAAATAAAAATGATGATGTACACGCTGATGCTCATGCTCCACCATATTGGACTACTAATCCACTTCCACCAATTGTTGATAATGAAGTTGTCCTCAACAAAGATTTGATTTTACAAAGTTTTTGAGAAAGACTCCAGGACCAGCCTCAAAATCATACTCTTATCTTGCAATCTATCATGGAAATAAAAAAGTCTTCTATTACTTAAAATAACCAGTTGCAAATGACACTATGGGGCAAATTATATCTCAATAACCCCCTATAGCAGCCCAAACTGCCTCTATACCACTAGCTATAGCTAGTACATCTTTGTATCTTGTTGTGGCAGCCCTTGTACAAGATATAAAATCTCTTCAATCCAAGGTGCTACGTATTGAGCAAGGTGCCTCTAGACCTACATAGGATTTGGATTTTTTTGATCTATTACATACACCATTAACATGTCATATTACTTCTACACCCTTACCACAAGGTTTTATTCAACCCAAGCTTACTCTATATGATGGCAAGGGTAATCTAGAGACACAATTGAGAGATTTTCATGCAACATGCTTGGACTATGTACTAAATGACTCTCTACTTACCAAACTATTTCCATGGAGCCTAAAGGATTATGATTTACAATAGTTCTATAGTCTACCAAACTAGTCAGTCAATGCTTTAAGTCTTTTAGCCAACATGTTCTTAGCTCATCTCAGCATTAACATTGGTGATAAAGTTTCATATGATCAAGTTACACAACAAAAACAAAGGTCAAATGAGCATCTCAAAAATTATGTTCTTTGATATAAGACTATTTTGGCTAAGATGACTAGCCCCATGGCCGATCAAGATTTAAAATATCTCTTCAAACAGAGTCTTCTACTAGCTTTACATGAATCCATTATGTTCAAAATATTCTCTTCACTAAATTGTGTCACACACTAAAGGAACGATAAGTCAAACTAATTTCAATGAGAAAACTCAAGTATACAAGTATCTCAAAAACAAAAAAAAAGAGTAATAAAAAAATCTCATACAAAGTCAAGGTCAATGATAACAAGAGTCAAAATCAATTGATAGTTAATGCGACTGTCGAGCCCCTTCAATGAGTGGTTTTATCAACACCTCCTCGATGTACCTTCACCAATCTACCAGTTCCTCCAACCATAATTTTATAGCAACTATTGGAATGTAACATCATATCTCTCCCTCCTATTCAGGAAGTTGACCCAATAAAGCCTCTTCCATGGGGATATGATCAACATGTATTTTGTGAGTTTCACAGGGCACCCGACCAAATAACAAATAGATGCATTAGTTTGAGACATAAGATTCATGATTTTATAGATGGTAATCATATTGATCTTGGAACTTTAGTTGAGCTTCCTCAGGTAAAGCAAACATAAGATAAAACTTTAAAAATATTTTTAGATCCTTTTTTGTAGCATTCTAAACAAGAGACAAGGGAAACATTAGGGGTTCACCATACATATCATGCACATTCACCACCAGATACATATAGGGCACCTTCATTTGAGACACATTATTTGAGCAATATGATTGGTGTATACAATTTTAGAGTTCTAGCTAGACTTTTTATTTCCTTCTCAAAGTAGGAGATCATCAAGGATGATTCATATTATCATGCACTCTTTATTAGAGCTTACATCCATAATCATCATATTAATAGTGTTCTCATAGATAATAGATCCAGTATGAACATGTGCACTATGACATTATTACAAAATTTGAGATATTTAGAGTAGGATATTACCCCAATGGACATAGTTATCAGTAGATTCAGTGGGCACATACATAGTTTATTGGGTGAGATTGTACTTCCTCTACAGGTTGGTCTAACACACGTGGCCACACCATTCACTATTGTTCTTAATGCAAGAGTTTTTGATATGATACTTGGTTGATCATGGATTCAAAAGCTTTAAGAAGTACCTTTTACAGTTCATAGATGCATGAAATTAATTCATGCTAATCAAGTTGTTATAGTTGGTGGAGTTCCATATGGGTTACCATTCCCCATTTCAAAGCCATCTTTCACTTTGCAATCACTAGTTTTAGTTTAACCTCTAATTATAGTTTTTACACCATTTTTAGTTATTCCTCCAATTTAGATTTAAACATAGTTGAGGCCTCTATCACTAGCACAGAGAGTTCATATAGCTCCACAACTTCAAGATTTTAGATAGCTTCCAGTTACAATGTTCACACCCAGGGCTATGTCATTGAGATCTTATGCATCTACTCATAGAGCACATGTCCAGAGGGATTCTCCTACTACTAGATGGGTCCCTAAGAGCCCTAAAGTTACATCTACTTCTTAGAGTTACAGGGGGACCCCATACTCAGTTTCTACTTTAGATATTTTAGAGCATTTACAACATATATAACTTTTAGATCCACAGTCTAAGCATTCACATCATGCTTCATGATCATGCATGATTCCTCTCCTTGATACAAGACACCATGATAGAGATTCTCCCATGAGACTCATCGATTAGTATCATCCTTCCCAGTTTTACCTGTACATAGTTTTTATTGCTTGATTGTACATAAATACAACATTTCAAAAATACCAAAAAAATACAATATTTCAAAAATACAAAAACATGCAAATAATTAAAAAATACCAAAAGTAATTTTATTGTATGTATTATCCATGCTTTACATTTTTACTATCATGCTAGACTTACATTTTCCATTCTATGTTGTTGTTTGTCAATTTATCTACATTACCATGCTTCACTTGATCTTCTTTGTGTGTGTGCAGTGACATCCAACTCTTTGATTGCTTCACTCTACCCATAGAGGGGGCATCCTAATTCTACATAGAGACATACATAGATATACATACCCACTGGGGGCATCTTCTATACGACTACACCATCCAAGTTATGTCATTCCTAAACCACACACTCTAGTTATCATGTTGATGTACATTATTTACTAGCTTACACATATTACTATATCAACATCTCACTAGTATATAACACTTATGTATTTCTTAGCATATACCTATTCTTGTACTAACATGTCTTGTATACTTTCCCTCTTGCTTTGATTAGTTAGATGAGATTGTATTTCCCAATATTGCATGCTTTCATTTATTGCTTTACGTAGCTAGATTGTTTGCATTACTCATTTCCTATTTCATTTCCTATTTTATCTCCTATATGTGCCTTAGAACATTTGCCAATGTCCTTTGCTTCTTTGTCTTGTGTGTGATTTTCTAATGTCCTTTACCTATACTCTTCTATGAGATTATGGCTTCCACGCCAACCTTGCTTGTTTCAATTATATGTGTATGCAATATTTGAACATGCTTTGTATGCTTGCATTTTAGTTTGAATGACATGTGCCCATGTCCCTTGTTTGCTTGGCCACTTGGCCACCCTTGTATGCTTCTTATTTATTTCTTTGTGTGCTTGTTTCTTGTTTGTTTCTCATTGTTTAAAATGCCATGATCCACATCATGCATTTATCTTACTTTCTTGGATGCCATGATGGATATCATGCTTCATCCCTCCACTTTATAATTAAAAAATAGATAGAATTTCATTTATAGTTTAGTACATTGCACATGCTATCACATTGTTATATCTATCTTGTCACACCCCTGTTGATCTAACAATCTCTCAATTCAAATCATGTTATATCTTGAAATATATTATTGATTATCATTACTATATCATATATCTTTACAACATAACACACTTGTAAGGATCTTTCTTATGAGGGAAGTCATTGTAGGGTCTTCATTCCTACCCTTAGAAGAGGGTGCATCAAACAGGGGTTTTGTCATAGAGATTAGAGCTCCTAATAGTAAAAAAAGTAACATTTAGCACAACCAAAACAACCAGATATCAAAATAGTCAGAATAGACTAGATAGACAATGAGAATATCAAAATAGTCATCAGATTGGGCCTAAAATAGTAGTGCCCAACTAGGACTATAGTGTTGGTTCCACTAATGTCCATTTTCAATGCTCCTATCCAAATAGTAGAAAACTAGACTTTCTAGAAGCAGGAAAAAAAGTAGGTTCAACTACAATTTTGCACAACCAAACCAGTTCAAAATAAGTAGTTCTCAATACACTTTTGCTTAGAGAATCCAAATATAGGGGGAATTATGCATGACATAATGGTTCTCACTTCTAATTTTAGATATAATAGTTGGTATAACTTTCAGATCAGAATCCATGTTTCAGACTCTAGTGATTAGAGGCAATGTGTGTGGCACATTTGTTTTCTTTTCATTTCAAGTTCAGCATTACCCAAACATTCTTAGAAGTTGAGTGCCTTATTCCATCTATAGGTGGTTAGCATAATTTTGGAAAGGATTTCATACAAGCCTAACTTGTTGAGTTCCTAAGTTATCGAGTTCTTGAGTTCCTGAGTGGCTTTCATATAAGCCTAGTGTACCAGTTCAGAGTGGCTTTCATTAAAGCCTAATCTCCATCTTTCAGAGTGGCTAAGAGTGGCCTAGTTTACAACATACATTCATATATCCATGCCAAGATTGTTAGATCATAGTACATTCATGGGATTTAGGAGCCATCTCATACGACACACATTTCATACTAGTATTAGTTCATAGATTTAATTCATGGGGAATTGATGGAGCCAAAGGACAAGCTAGCCTTTGTATTCTTAAGCCACTTATCTAGAGGGATTGGACACATAGTCTAAACATAGATTATCATATGCATGATTACCTAGCTTCACTTAGTGGGTGATGATGGAGCCAAAGGGCCAAACTTTGCATTCTTGAGCCACTTTTGGGGAATTGAGCACTCAGATCCATTCATGATATTATTCTTGGTACAACATCACTCAGCATCACAAAAGGTTTTTGTATTGGTCCATGTACCTAGTGAGGTGTATTCATTCCTTTCTCTTCCTCTCTCTTTAACCTAGCTTTGTACATTCTTATTTTAAATTTAGCATATCTAGTAAGAATTAATCTACTCTTTATTTTATTTTTTAGTTTCATACTTCATAGCGTGCTCTCTCTATCAGATTCAATATCACATAACTTAATGAGCTTCACCCTTGCAAGTAAGTATAAGTACACTTTCTATTTTTCCTTTATCCTAGTATTTCACTTTGATACATCACTAGAATAAAGGTGGGGGTAAATATAGTCATATAAAATGCAAAAAATGGTAACTTGAGCATACCTAATGATAACCAACTCATAGATCCCTCTTGCTTGCTCTTATGACCCTCATAGGCATATTTTCATTGATTTTTAGTCCTCTATAGCCTTCTAGACTTGATCCTATCTTAGCTAGAAACCTCTTTCCATGATAGATCCATTCCCCCTGGTCCCATTTGCTTAGGACAATAACACCACACTAGGACTATAGCATCAATGCCACTCTTGTCCACTTTCGGTGCTATTTTCCAAGTCTATTTTTGGCTCCAACAGTTAATTTCTTCTAGTTCCCCATCCTTATACTTGTCGGCCTAACATGATCATATTCAACCCATGACTAATAGATCCATATAAAAGTCCATTCAAAGATCATTTGGAGAGGGTTGAAAAATTATCACTAAGTAAGAAAGAATACAAGCAAGACTACTCAATAAATCTTCTATATTTTTTGCATACAACCAACCAATACACTTACAAGCTTATTCAAGTCCTTACACTAGTCCCTAACCACCTCAAGCACACCTAGTTTAGCATTTTGCATCTTCATACACACAATTTCACAAAGCACATCAAGTGGGAGAACTACATATAGCTTGATCCCTCTTCAGAGTATTAGTATGTAGGTAGCATGTCTATACAAGGGGTGTGGATCCACACCTAGTGAATCTTACACACACTAACCCCCCCTCTTACTCAAAATTAGTTAAAGTATAATGGAAGATAGGGTTTGAATAAATAATATAATATATAAGGAGATCTTTAGACTTCCAAATATTTAAACTTTGCAAATAGGGTCACACAGAACTAGCGAACAAAACCTAAAAAGCTTAGATCCTTAGGACAATAATGATAGAGGTGGACTATAGCATTGGTGCCACTCCTATCTAGTCATGACACTCCTATCCAATTAGAAAATGAAGTTTAGATCTTAGTTTGTGATAGTATCCTAGGCCTACATAATGAGTTCCAGCCTCTGTCTCAATCAGATCAATCAGTTTCTAGCTAAGTTTTGTTTTCTTCTCCTTCTTATTAGTTTAAAAAAAGTTTGAATTACAATCAAATTTCACAAATTAGTGGCTTAATTATTACATATTTATTTACTAATTTTATTACTCAGACCCTTTAACTAAATTAGGAATAATACACCAATAATTCCAAAATTGTTAAATCAGAAAGCATGTTATCCACACTTGGCATAATTCTCAGATTTAGTGGGGGCATGCTTTGGAAGCATGTTATCCACATTCATTTAGTATTTGGTACTTATATTAGTTTGTAGATTAAGTGGGGGAATGTAATATGGGCATGTATTTCACACATTAATAGTTCTTAGATTCAATGGGTGTATGTTTTCGACACATGTTATCCACATTTGTTTAGTATATGGTACATATATCAGTTCATAGGTTTAATAGGGGCATGCTTTGAAAGCATGTTCTTCACACGTATTCAATCTTCAACATCTTCAATTTATAGTGGGGGGCATGTTTTGGAAACATGTCCTCCATATTGGTACTTATATTAGTTTTTAGATTTCTCCATATATAGTGGGGGCATGCTTTGGAAGCATGTCCTCCACATTTACATAGTTATTTAAATCGGTTAAAGCACATAGTTATATTATTTAGATTCATAGTTATGACAAAATTCTATATGATGGTACCTTTGTTATACATAGTTTCAACATGAGGCATATATAAGGTGAATATGCTATGCAACATGTGCCTAATATTACAAAATTGAAATTAAATTTAGATTTTAAAACCATTTCACATACTAATACCTCATAGAATTTTATAGACCATATTGATCTAATTTAATATAGTAGTTGGTTCACCTATTGGTATGATTGAGCTGATAAAATCACTCAATCTTTCCAAGTTTTCATGTTGGACTTCATCATCTAACCTCCCCAAGTTATAAGTATCATTGGGTTGCATGGTTGAGCTAATCTCAACTGCCATGTGGAAACTCACTTTTGCTCTAAAGTTATGGGCATGCACCTTATAATACACACACACACACACACACACACACACACACACACACACACACACACACACACACACACACACACACACACACACACACACACACACACACACACACACACACACACATCTCCTTGGATATGTGCACTTTAAAAATTTATCTATATTTATCCTAATCTCAGTTTTAGAGTTTTATAATGATATATCTTTTGCAAAAAATACTTGTCAATAGGTAAGGTAGTTACATCGACACACATGTGTACTCCTAAACCTTTCTCTTTCATTTTTAATCTATTTTAAGTACCTTTAACCCAAATTATATGCACTAATTTTACACTGTAACATGCTCTTGATTGTAGTCCAGTCACCAACAAAGTACTCAAATTAAATTCAAGCAAAGACAAGGTGTGCATACACACCCAGGTACTTATTCTTTTCGTTTAAAATATTAAATTCATTATTATATTAAAGGGGGGACAAATGCAGATGATATTTTGTGATTATGTAGCACCTTAGTCTTGTACACTTGGCAAACTCAGATCTTAGAAGTTTCTCTTAGTTATACACTCTCCTTACTTATGAAAGCCTTACATCTGCTCTATATTGTGCCCCTTGGCCTATCTCTTAATTTGACCAATCTTATATTGATGACATAGACATTTCATCTTACCTATAATGCTTAAAATATACTTATCTTACACCTCTACAAGTTTTGAGCCTGTACATGTTTTATTACTCCCCAGACACTAACATCCAAGATAGATAGTAGCATCAACATTATTGTCCTACCCCAACGTAAGTGTTTAGTGCCCTAAAGTCATCCAATTTATAAATGAAATGTATTTTGATGGTCGGCCGAAGTGTTTTAATGCAAGTTATTACTCCAAAGGGATTGATATAAATACAAGATCAACCCTCATTCATTCCTCACCTATGAATACCTAGAAAAGACCAAAGAGACCAAGGCACTTATCAAAAACACTCTATCAAGTGTTCAATTGATCAAAGCTTCCCTATTTCCATACTTTTTAGACCTTTAATTTTTCTAAGTCTTTTGATAGCAGTGAAAAAGAAGCATGGCATGAAATAAGCATGGTACAAGAGAAACACATCATAAAAGGAGCATGGTGCAGAAGTTATATAGGTGAAAAAGACCATGGATCATGATATCACAATGCAAAAAGACTTTGTTAGAAGAGGTTGAATAATAAATGGAGAACCTACGAGTGAAGGGCTCAAAATATCAATGGAAGACTTGGGGAGCACATGGGAAGTGAGAGACAGTTAAGGAGTGATTATCAAGGATGAAACAAATTTAAATCACACACAAGTTTAGCATAAAATCACACAAAGATAGACACTTAAAAATGAGGATCTAGCACCAAATGGGAATATAGGGGCATAAAGGCTCAGGTTCTATGGGAACAATGTAGTTGGCTACCACGACTCTTAATCCACTAGAGATCATTGACTAGTGACTAAAAATGCCATTACTATTGTAACTACTTTGTCAATGAGAACCAAGTATAAATACCCCTATTTAGAGATTTATAATTCTATTGATTATTGTTTTAGAATGAATGATTGATATCGACTGTTACTCCATTGATGTAATTATAGATATATCTGTAACATTGTTGTTGGACTTCAATTTATAATTGAGTTATATCACTGATTTGCACCATATCTTTGTTATGTAACTTGTGCATGTATTATGAATATGATGAATAAAATCTATGTTGTCTAAATATTATCATGTGGATTCTAGAAACAATGGTGTTAGTAGTAGTTTTAATCATTTTCATTCATTTAAATGAACTTAGGCCCATAGATGTGTGTTTTCTTTGAATATTCTTCATATAAAGTGAATATTCAAGCATTGATATATGATAAGTACACTTTCATGCAACAAAACCCTAAATAACTAGTCCCTCATTACGTGATTTGGGTGAGTGCATAAGAACACAATCTTGCATGAAATGCTAATGTGCTAGCTTGTTGGGTCTTAGTAACTTCAATGCATGCCTAAAGAAAGTTAGGCCTAGATAGGAAATTAGCAAAACATTTTGGTTCTGCTATCAGGACCCATAAAGCTTGTTGCATGATAATGGAAAATGCTCGAGCGATTGTCTCTCAAAGACATTGAATAATGGATTACTAGTGTTAAAGATAACTTTACAATTCTAGTTCTTGAACTAGGAGTTTTTGCATGTGCGTGGGTTAAACAAAATATCTATAGTTCATTATATGAAAATTTCTTTGTGTAAGTCCCTATTCATTTTCATGCTTGGATCATAGCCTATGCTCAATACCAGTCAAGAAATTATGGATGGAAGATAGCTTGGACAATAGAGCATCATACAACTTTAACACACTTGGGAGTGGTATGGACACAAGATGTTGATGTCTGGTGGAGAGGGGTGTTAAATAGTTACATCTTGGAGTATGCCATTTCAACTTATTCTTATCTATAAGAAGCCAAGTTCTAGTTTCTTTGAGAACCATGTGGTTGATATCTCAGGCATTTCCCATTGGATGTGAAAAAGCTATTTATTGACTCTAGACTTGATGTTTCTCCTATAGAATGGTAAACTCTCCTTTATATGAGTAACATAGTTGGTAGGAGAATGTAGGGGTATTTATGATGGATTATTGGTTTGGTATAGTAGATAGTCAACAAGAATTTTAGAAGTGTAAAAATGATAAAGCACAATGAAGGATTAAAGGTGGAAGTGACATAAGAAGGGGATGTGAAGACTCAAGAAGTGCTGTTAAGATCTATAGGGAAGCAAAAGAGCACAAAGACTCCCCATATTTTGAACCACAACCAATGCCAACTCTTGTATATGTAGGAGAAATAAACCAAGCAATGAATACTGAAGAACCCAATTTGAACCATATGAAATAATTATACATAATTGAGATACATATAACATAGAGTCAGAGACTGACCCTGTAAGATAACCTTTAGTCAATCAAGTTTTATAAACAAGTGTATTAATTATTTATTTTCCTTTATAAGATAAATTCATGGACCAACTTGGTATGCCTGGTAGACTTAACATAAGTAGTTAGCAAAGTACTGGCCCAAATATAGTGTCTTCTTACCTCAATGCCCAACATCTTGGGTGTTTCTACTACTAATAGAAGGAATAAGAGGAAGTGGTAGACTTCCCCCCCAAGAAACACGAGGACTCAAAAGTTCTCAACAACCACCTTTACAACCACTTCAACCACCCATCATGTATTATGAAATGATGCTTCATTTGCTAGAATTTTGAGGTGTGGAGAATGTTGTCAAACATGTTCACAAGTGCGAACTTATCTAGAGAGTTCACAACACAACCTCCTCTGAGAAAAAATCCACTCAATTTATAACCACACTCCTAGAGCGAGCACACATATGGTATCAAAAATATGATCATCAACAAGCAGTCATTGATTATGACCAACTTAAGGAAACATTCCTCTAGGAATTTGATATTCTAGAGTTTGAGAAATAAAGTATTTATGTGCTGAAAGATATAAAACAAGAGCTAACTAAAAGCATGCACTAATATGATGCATGGTTAAATACACTTCTCTCCAAGTTTTCCTTTGAGATTAATGTTGCTCAACATGCTCAGTGGTTCATGGGAGAATTGTTAATCCCCTTTAGACAAAATTTGTCTCAAAGAACTTTTACTATCCCATGTAAGGATTTGGATGCTACCCTTCATGCTAAGGCTATTGGCAACATTGATATGGTAATTAGTCCTTTCATGGAGGCTAAAATCACTACAATGGCATCCCAATTAAAAAATATGACTACATATAGTGCTCATAAAACTCATAGTAGCCTATTGTGTACTGATTGTGAGTCTGAAGGTCATAATAGAAACAATTATCCTTGTAAGGCCATATGTGCTATACTGAAGCAATCATGTGAGATTTTCCAAGATGAACATGATGTTTGAGCTTGTCCTTTATTACAACATGCCATGTATTCAAAGGTGTCCACTTACTGTAAGATGGTTATCATGGGTGAGGTTGAGGTCGAGGATGAGGAGTTGGATTATTTACATCATGGACATGCTATAAGTGTGGTTCTATTGATCACTACTAGCAAGACTGCCTGTTCTATCCTACATGTGATTTTTGTAAAAAAGAGCACTATTTATAGGAATGTCCTAATTTTTACATGGATATTACAAAGGAAATAAATGATAAGGGTTTCAGTATGATATGAAATTAGAATCCACACTAGCAATTGTGCTCTATCAATCCAACAACCTAAAAATTTAATATTACAACACTCAATGGTGGAAAGTACCTATTTACATCCACTCCACCTATTGAAAATGTACAATGCAAAGAACCTTATGCAACTAGGTATCCTAATGCTTAGCAACAGAAAGAGGTGCACTGAGATATTATGAATTTGGTAAGGGAATTACAAGGTTTGGTTGTCCATTGAGTTTTAATAGTGACCATGGTAATCACTTCCTCAATGAGACTATCCATGTACAGCTGGTTGAATTCATGATTGCTCATCATAAGACCACACCATATCATTAAAAGGAAAATGGCACTACTGAGGAATTCAATATGATCTTGGGCACAAATTTAACCAAGATATGTAATATTACATGCACTGACTAGGATGATTAGGTGTCTATAGTTATTTAGGCTTATCGAACCACCTACAAGTACCTCAATAAAATTATGCCAATCAATCTTGTGTTTGGTATCATGATAGTTCTTCTAGTAGAGTTCTTGGTTCCCTCTCTTTTCATTGCATGCATTATACTACTAGACGATGAGGCATCATTATAAGTGCACCTAGATGATTTATTATAATTAGATGAAACTCATTTTCTTGCACATTGGAGTCAAGACATGGAGAAATGAAAATATAAGGATTGACATGATTACCAACTCAAGGGTAAGACTTTTACTCCCAGAATGCAAGTCTCAATATATGAATCCAAATTTATGTGCCACTCTGGGAAGATTTGTGTTCACTAGGATGGTCCCTTTATTATTCAAAGTATCCATCCCACTGGCGCATGTCACTAGAAACATTTAGATGGCCAATTTCTTCTTGGTCATTACGATGGTAGTCAATTGTGATCATATTTCTCTACCTAAGTCTTTCTTGTTTTTACCAATAAGGCATATGCCATTAGTTTGGGATTTCTTATTTTTAATAAAGTGTTTCCTTAGTTACATGCCCTTTTATAGTTTTTTAATCATTTACAATATTTTAACTATATGAAGTGAAGGACCAAGAAGCACAGTTAGTGTGGGGTAAGGGGTGTTACCTGTATGAAGTGCTAATATATGGTCTATATGGATACACATAGAAATAAAGGCATGAAAGTGAAAGAGTATAAGGACAAAGGGCACAAAGGATGTGGCATGTAACCATAATCTCACTAGGTAGATAATGATTCCCACCTTTGGTATGAATATTCCTTTGTTATGAATATTCAAGTTTCCCTACAACTAACATTTACTTCGAGAAAAGCATGGGACAAAACATGTCATTAATACAAGGAGGTAGTGGTAATGGAAAGTGTGCCAAAATCACATCGTGGCAATACCATTGGTCACATTTATTGGATGAAGTGATTGTCAAAAAAGGTGGGGTAGTAAATGTGAGTTACCCCATCGAACCTATAAAAATACAAAGCAGTTCATTTCACATTTTACTATTACTATGATTGAGAATTTATAAAGTTGAAGGAGTGAACTCATGTTGTTAAAAAATGAATTAAACACATTTAGTCAAGTACATAGTGCTAATTTTCATTTGATTCTTGATCAGTGAAGTGTGTTTTAGCTAAAAAAAGTAGCCAAATCTAGGTGAATTGAAAAAATGAGTAGGATTTCTTGAGTGCAAGTTGCAGAGGTTGGTGTCTACCATTAATTGGCATCAAAGCAGAAGAGCTAAATCACTTACAATATTGAAAACATATTCATTTGGGAAAATTAGATGACCATTCCTTAACCTTTAGACTCCACGAAGGGTGGTGTAGCCTAATAAAAAGGCCCAATGAAATGAACCACTACCTATCATTCAAGAGGAAAAGGAGCTAATTATTGGTGGGAAAATGATGTTAATCAGGGAAGAAACACCTAAAAATAAGGTGTGCATGTGGAACATGAAGATATAGGGATGGAGTACCAAATGGATAATAAAGCTCAAGTGCCTCCACCTCCACCCTTGTTGATTGAGAAAATGTAGTACCCTAAGATGGTGATGCATGCCAAAAAATGGGTATCTAATGTGCCAACCTATATTGTCATTGATTATAACCATTGATATCCTGAGAATGAGGTAAAATTATAAGATGATTATAGAGTCAAATGCCAAAAAACTAGGAGTGAGTTGGTCTATGACTTAAATATTTTCAATGCCTTGGATTTTATTGGCCTCTTCCAACTATTCAACCTCCCCTACTTTGAAAGAAGCGACCATGTTTTTAATTTCATGTGTGCATGAGGAATATATTTAATTTTCTAGGAACTAGATGAGAATCATGGATGAAATAATTAGTAAAGTATCAGGGTTATAATGCTCAGGCACAGACCTTGAATATGATCTATAGGACACAACAAAGAAAGAGAAGATAACTATGGAATTTGAGTACCAGAAACAAGGCTATACTATGCATATCAAAAATCCTTAGGATCTTGCCATGCATATTATAATGATGAAGGTTAGTGGTGGAGATAGATAGAAGGAGGTGGACATGTTCAACCTATACATTACACACCAAGTCAATGAAGGGTTAAAGTACAATTGTGCACTTTATTTTTATAATAAAATTATAGAAGATGTAAAGAAATTTCATCAGATGCCCAATCATAGGTTTTCATGGGGCATGTTTTATTACTAATGGTGTTTAATGAAAGTTGTGTACCTAACCAAACCTATAGAGAAATAAAATGGGTATACTCACCCAAGCATAAGTCCCCTATAGTGGGGTACAATTCGTTCTCCTACCCTATCCCAATTACACTATCTTATAAGATTAAAATGAAATCGTTGTATGATAGGATGAAGGAAGCCTTCAAGAATGAGTGACATGTTCCAAAACAATTGCCTATATAGGTTGGAGATCAAGATAAGTTTGTTATAAATCAACACTACTCCCTTACGTGCATTAGGATGGACCCATCTGGAGAATTTATTTCTTGGCTAAAGCTACCTTATGCTTTCATGGCATGGTACTTCATGAACTCTATTAAATAAATATACAATTCACAACTAGTGATACTTGAAGCTATACAAATTAAATTTGAGGCTCACACTCTTTGCTAGATGTATGGATACTCTAGGAAGAAAGCTTATAGATAAAAGGTTGAGTTTGAAAAAAATAACATCAAGGTTTATTAAACCTTGGTTGGGGATTATATTCATGCTCTTTTCTATATGCTAAAACCAAAGAAGAAATATTAGGGAAGCATGGAGCATGCAAAAGAGAAACTCCCTTCATTACTACCACTGGAAAGGAAGCTTAACTGATCTGGGCATGATACAACATAAAATATCAGCTAAAACCTTTGAAAAGGCAAAGGAATACCCTAGAAATACTAAAAAGGGATCCAAAAATAAGTCAACTTGAAGGCCTAGTGCCAACTACATAAACTATGCATTTAGAACAAGAGATATAAGAGCCTAAGGATAGTGACAAATAAGAGCTAGGAGAACTACCGAAAGGGACCTTAGAGATAGTTGAATTTATAAAATAAGACATTGAATTGGATAAGAAAATATCCCTAGTGTGAGAGGGAGAGACCACCCTTAAGGAGATGTAAATGAAGATTAAAGATTTACTTGGTGAAGATACGTATGGATTTGAAGTAGAAGGATTGAATGGCCTTGACATCAGGACCACTTCCTAGGATCAGGACATAAATGTCCAGAGAATTGAGTGAGATTTTATAAAAAAGAAAGAGCTATTTGAATCTAGGATTAGAATCAAGGTCTAATGTAGCTACCAACATCTGTGCCAACTAGCAGAAATGTGTCCCTAAAAATATGATGTATCTATATTCCCATCTTGATCAATGGGATGCATCTATTCAAACTAGGCACAAGATGTTCTTATTCTTCAACATATATAATGAAGAATTCCATTTTGATATGCCTTAAGATAGTCTTGTGTTACATCCATAATCAATGACACTTCCCATAACTCTTTGGGTAGATCTTTATCAATTTATTTCTATACAAAATAATGTGACACTCTTAAAACTAGCATTTGAAGTCACACAAAAAAATGATCTTACAAAATCTAATGCACAATAGGCTAAAAAAAACATACTAAGTTAGTGGATATGTACAATAAAGAGGTTACTACCCACACCAAACTAGAATAAGAATTGATCAAGTTGAAGCACCAGTTAGAGGTAGAGATAACTGCCAAGTTAAAAACACTAAATATTTATAAGGCTATTTTGAGCCAAGACCCAACACTTGTAGACAAAGTCCCTTTAGCTAGTGAGACAATTGATAAGTTGTAGACCCTCATGGACCTACTTTTGAAATGATGCAAATAGCATCTTGGGCCAAGAGATAAAAAAGTATGTGTAATAGAATAATTTTTTAAAGTGGTGGGGGTGTGCAAGAGTGCCTGGCATAGAGTTGAGGATGTGATTCCCATTCTAAATGGGGTTTTTGATAAGTTGGCATGGCCCATCAAAATTTTAGAAGCTTGATTTCAAGTAGAAGAGCTTTAGTGCCAGTAATTGACCGATACAACCCTCTTACTAAAATATGACACTAAGCATGCGAAGGAATTCAAGGATGTAAAATCTATGGAAGAAACAATAAACATGCATAAGCAAGAAATAAATTCTAACTTTATGGCACTCCAAGGGAAGGTTGTAGCTGAGGTCACCATGTTTGAGGACATTCATAAGGATGCTTTCACATCCCTTGAACATTTGGTCAATAAAGTAAGTGAGTGTCTCGACCAACCTAAAGAGACCAAAAAGCTAAAATTGACCATTAAAGAAATAAAAACAAATCTACTCAAAACCTTGTCACATTGAGAAGGTGTTAATAAGAAGATCGAATAGGTTGGTCTTAATTTTTGGTAAAATTCAAAATCGGTGATTAGTCTGGGATAAAATAATAACACAATATTGGTGATGTTAGACATTAAATTTTGGCTAAGTCTTTTGGTAGTAATACAAAAGAAGGATGGTGTGGAAGAAGCATGATGTAGGAGAAGCACAATGTGGGAGGAGAATGACATGAAATTTATATAGGTATAGAAGACCATGGCACAAGAGATCATGATGTGAGAAGACCCAATCAAGAGAGGATGCATAATAAATAGAGAACTCGAGAGTGAAGGGTTCAAAAAATTAACATAAGACTTGGGGAGTGTGTAAGAAGTGAGATACAATTATATAACAATTATTAGGGATGAAATAAACCTAAATCATGCACAAGTTTAGCACTAACCTATACAAAGATAGATACTTGGAAATGAGGATCCATCACTAAATAAGAATATAAGGGCACAAAGGCTCAGGTCTTAAGGGAATAATGTAGTTGGCTACCATGAATCTTAGTCTATTGGATATCATTGGCTAGTAATTGAAAGTGTCATTACTATTATAACTACTTGGTCTGGGAGAACTAAGTATAAATATCCCTATTTAGAGATTTGTAATGCTACTGATTATTATTATAGAATGATAGATTTATTTTGATTATTACTCCATTGATGTAATTATGGATATCTCTGTAACATTATTATTGGACTCCAATTTATAGCTATTGAGTTTTATCACTAGGTTGCACCATATCTTTGTATGTAACTTATGGATCTATTATGAATATGATGAATAAAATCTATGTTCTCTAAATATTGTCAGGATTAGGAAGCACAATTGATTACCTTGTATAAGCAACTAAACACGAAATTTAACTAGAAGTAACAAGTAACTAGAAATCAGAAACAACACAAAATATGAGAGACAATACCCAATTGTATTAATACTCTTCCAGAAGGAAATAAAACAAAGAAGATGCCACAATCTTCTTTACACTCCTCTAGGGCTCCCACACCTCTAGGGCATAAATAGTAAATCTCTTCAAGATTTCTCTCTCTCAATCACAGTCACAACAAACAACTCAAACACAGAGTTATTGTTCACCTCAACCAATCAGTATCACTACTGCTAGTACCACTGAGTATACACACATACTCAGTCGAGTACACAACACACTCCAAGTAAATCTCCCATGAACTTGCAACAACCTGCAAATCAAACTGATCTTACTTACACATGTAGATCTCCCCTAATATTGCTATACTACAGATCAACCTAGCCTTGCACACCTATCGACCTAGATCATACACACATGAAAAACCCTTTTGATTCTCCAAACTAGCACCCCTATGGATCTTATACCAGATCTTGCTCTCCCACAGATCTACCTGATCATACACACTTGGCACTGTGGCACTAGGAGGAGCTAACCTCGCTCTCTTCCCTTTGAAGGAGCTAACCTTACTCTCTCTATCTAGCACACTTTACAATACAACCCATGAGTCTATTAAATAGTTCTCATGCAAATAATAATTAGACATCTAATTACAATAATTAGAAACCGCAACTCAAGACTAAATTTAGTCCTTAAAATGAAAACAACTGGTTCATTAACAAACTATTCATGAAATTGACAGTTTCAAAATTGCACAGGTGATCGATGTCAGTCCCTGTCTGTCTGGGGTTGACTGACGTCGGCCAATCCCTGACCGATGTTGGCATCTTCCTATCTCCACCTGACCAACGTCAGTTGGCCTGACCGACGTCAGTGACTGTGACACTCAGCAACCTCCATGTTTGCATCTAGGTGAAGCTTTTAGCTCCACAACCTAACAATCTCCCACTTGGAGATAAACAGCTGCACCTGTACCTGTACATGTACATCATCTAATTTGTTTCCTAGCTTGTATCCCTCTTCAAGCTCAATCTTGAAGACCAACCACCACACATCCTATGGTGCACTGCATGTCATCCAAGTAACCTGCCACATCCAAATCTACATACCCATGTAGAGAAGTCCCTGACCCTGCATAGCATGTTAACCTACTACTGGTCCCTCTCAAATACCTGAGAACCCACTAAACTGCTCTCCAGGTCTTCTTTCCTGAATTGGCTATGAACTTGCTGACAACACCCACTACTGGGGCAACAATAGGTTTAGTACACATGTACTTAAACTCATTATGTGAATTGGGACCCTATTCTGTGAACTGTCCATCCATAGGTGTGCAAACTAGTTTTGCATCCTGCATCTTGAACCTCGCCACTACCTTATCCACATAATCATCCGGAGACAAAATCAACCTGTGACTTTCCATGTCTCTAGAAAAACTCATGCCAAAGAATTTCACTGCTCCCAAATTCTTCATGACATACCACTGAACTAACTTTACCTTTAGCTCAACAAAACCCTGCATGTGTGACCCTACAACAAGCATACACACAACATATAGTAATAGGATAATGTTGCAATCATCATCCAACCTGGTAAAGAAAACACAATGGTTACAATGATATTGACTAAAGCCATGCTTTGTCATACACCTGTCAAACCTGTACCATTATCCTGTAGCTTCCTCAAGACCATATACCCTAGCCTTCCGTCTCACGTGTCCATTCCCTCTCTTCTTTAACTAAAGAATCCATTCGTCTCTTAGTGCTTTCATCCCAGCTGGTAACTCTACCAAATCTCCCATTTGGTTCTCTTATAAAAAATTCATGCCATGCTCCCACTGTTTCCTGGATCTTACCTGCTCTGAAGTGAGCAACAAGTATAAAAAAGGGGAATAACAAATTTGAGGCCTACTTACACTTTTAGTCCTCCACATGGGCATTTGAGACTCCTTGACAGCTTGCTATCCACCCAAAATTTGTTCCAGTGATCGATGTCGATTACCACCCAATCTGCATCTGACCAATGTCAGTTCCATGTGATTGACTTGACTACCAACACCGGTTCCCTAACCAATGTCGGTGTCCACCTGGTCACCGACATCGGTTCCCTGATCGACGTCGGTATCCACCTACCTGACACCACTGACTTTGCCTGTCTGCACATGACCAACGTCAATACCTATCTATTTGATGTCAATTACCCCTGACTGACGTCAGTACTTGTGTTTTCTTGTGAGTGATGAATTTTTACCCATGAGCTCACCTTTGATCAAAACCCTGTCTAAACTGCCCTGCTCAGAGTTATTCAGTCCCATCTGCAGATCTCTTTCCATCATCTCCTCCATAAACACCAAGGCTTTCCAGTTCTTAAGTTTGTCAAACACATCTGACTTCCTCTTAAGAACATGCATCTCCTTCTTGCTCATGTGACCAAGCCTACAAAGCCACGTCTTCACAACAGAAGAAGAATCAATAATACAAGTAGGTAGATAAAGAGTACCTGCTTTCTTACCACTAGCTAATTCAAGTGCATCCACTGTGAGAGTTCCTGTGCATCTCTCATCACCCAAATTTTCTAAAAATATTAGCCTCATCTTCAGAACTGAGACCTGTATGACATCCTTCAACACCCATGTGTTGGCCGTCTGCAATTTCAGCCACACTTCCCCTTTGCCAATATTTTGACAAGGCTCACCAACCCCTAAATAAATCTTTCCAAAGTCTCCATGAACCTTAACATGGAAAAATACTCTATTTGGGGCTGCATGGAAAGAGGCAACAAAATCTATAAACCAAGATTGTACTTTATCTAAGGAACATCTAAGAATAACCAGTGCAATAATACCTGCAACACATGCTCCTTCATGCTGATCTTCTACCAACCAGCAATCTTTCTTTACCTGCTCTTTCTTTCCATAACACCGTAATTGACTATTCTTGCTTTTGAATTCCTCCATTCTTAGTGTACTTCCTTCTACCATTGCTATACTCCCACTCAATTAAAAACCCCTGAGAGTGACCTGTAATCAAACACAAACCTGCTCCCTGCAACATGGCTCTGATACCACTTTGTCAGGATTAGGAAGCACAATTGATTACCTTGTATAAGCAACTAAACACGAAATTTAACCGGAAGTAACAAGTAACTAGAAATAAAAAACAACACAGAATATGAGAGACAATACCCAATTATATTAATACTCTTCTAGAAGGAAATACAACAAAGAAGATGCTACAATCTTCTTTACACTCCTCTAGGGCTCCCACACCTCTAGGGCGTAAATAGTAAATCTCTTCAAGAGTTCTCTCTCTCAATCACGGTCACAACAAACAACTCAAACACAGAGTTGTTGTTCACCTCAACCAGTTAGTATCACTACTGCCAGTACCACCGAGTATACACACATACTCAATCGAGTACACAATGCACTCTAAGTAAATCTCCCATGAAATTGCAACAACTTGCAAATCAAATCGATCTTACTTACACATGTAGATCTCACCTGATCTTGCTATACCGTAGATTAACTTGGCCTTGCACACCTACCGACCTAGATCATACACACATGAAGAACCCTTCTGATTCTCCAAACTAACACCCCTATGGATCTTATACCAGATCTTGCTCTCCCGCAGATCTACTTGATCATACACACTTGACATTGTGGCACTAGGAGGAGCTAACCTTGCTCTCTTCCCTCTAAAAGAGCTAACCTTGCTCTCTCTTTTAGCACACTTTACAATATAGCCCATGAGTCTATTAAATAGATCTCATGCAAACAATAATTAGACATCCAATTACAATAATTAGAAACCGTAGCTCAAGACTAAAATTAGTCCCTAACATGCAAACAATCGGTTCGTTAACAAACTATTCATGAAACCAACAGTTCTATAACTGCACAGGTGATCGATGTCGGTCCCTATCTATCTGGGGTTGATCGACGTCAGCCAATCCCTGACCGATGTCGACATCTTCCTGTCTCCACTTGATCGACGTCAATTGGCCTGACCGACATCAACGACTGTGACACTCAACAACCTCCATGTTTGCATTTGGGTGAAGCTTTTAGCTCCACAACCTAACAAATATTATCATGTGAATTCTAGAAATAATGGTGTTAGTAGTAGTTTTAATTGTGTTCATTCATTTAACTAAACTTAAGCTCACAAATATGTATTCATTTTTTTGGATAGTCTTCATATAAAGTGAATATTAGAGTGCCGATATATGATAAGTAAACTTTCGTGTGATAAAACCCACAAGAATTGATCCCTCATTACATTCTTTGAGTGAGCACACAAGAACATAGTCTTGCATGAAATGCCAATGGGCTAGCTTGTTGTGTCTTAGTCACTTTAGTGCATGCCTAGAAAAAGTTAGGCCTGGGTAGGAAATTATCCCAACAATACTAATCATAGGTACAATACATATACAAGTCTAAAGTAATAAAGGAGCAACCCAAAATCCCAATTTATCAAGTTATAAGATAGATCACTGCTGTACTTAATTTAAACACTGGCATAATTCACACACAAGCTAACATGTAGTGGGACTACATTAATTTGAAGCCCTATTTGGAGTATTGACTATGTAGGCAACATCCTTTGATAATGGGGTTATTAAGTTCATCTCAACACCATATGCCCACTAACCCCTTTTCCCCCAAGGTCACATTGAATATGAAAAGCAAAGGCTTTTCCATTTCACAAGAAATGATAATACAAGACCTAAATTTTAATTCACTACAATGAAAAACATAAAAACATCTAGATGGTCACATCCTAATTCACTAGATATTCTATATAGGACACTATCATCAGACTCAGATAATAACATTGACACAACCATCCAGGGTTGACACAACTATCTAAATAGCCAAAGGTTTCAAATCCAAAATCTGATAATTGTTATAGAATTATATTCCTACCTACTTCCATCCTATTCTAGATCATAAATTCATTAGCATTAGAACAAGCTAAATACTTATATTCTTTGTCATTTCT
The DNA here is from genome assembly GCA_037957365.1 of Torreya grandis. Lineage (NCBI taxonomy): Eukaryota > Viridiplantae > Streptophyta > Pinopsida > Cupressales > Taxaceae > Torreya > Torreya grandis. The sequence continues at coordinate 404,159 of JARHVA010001906.1, read as the reverse complement.
ATATCTAGCATAGTTATACTTTCTATATTTAGACTATCTTAGCATAATAAATTTAGTGTATGCTTAAATTTGAGTTTAACATTTAATTGTCTTGTTATAAATCTGATTATCACCCTTGTGCCATTTCATTTCCATATTCTTAACCCTAAGATTAAAGTGAAATGTTGTAGAAATTATCTTAAGAACATTCATTAATGACAAAGGATAGTGCATAAAATATATAAAATACAAAGCAATGTTATCCCTCAAGGTGTAAATCACAAATGAGACAAGAATTTTAAAGTGAAAAATTGAACGTATCAGAGAAAAACCCACCCGATCTTATAATAATACTTGTCACCAAAAAATACACAAGTACAAGATAGTATCAAGAGCACAATGAGAATAAAAGAGAGAGATATGAGTTTATAGTGAGAAAATGAGGAGAGGAAGGGATATTTTATAGAGCAAGAAGAAAATAATGAGAGTCACAAGGAATCCCATGATTACCTTAAAAGTCTCTTTTGTGTTTGCCACTTGTGGCCTAGTCCCTTTGAAAGTGAAGGGAGGTGTGTGCCAAGTGGAGGAAGGGGTTACTCATGAAAGTACCTCCCAAATACTAAAGGAGAACAAAGAGGTGAGTGACACCTCATGGAATTTGGATTTATGTAAATTTATAATTCACATAAATAAAAATTCTACACACACAAAAAGGGAACTTAAGATAAAATAAATTATCCTAGATAAAGGGTAATCCTAACACTCCCCCTTAAACTTTATTTAAGGGTTTATAAATAAACAAGAAAGGAGGAAACATCACTAACTCTCCTCCTTGATGAGAACTTCTTTAAATCCCAACTTATTACAAAAGGATACAAACTTTTCTTTACATAATGGCTTAGTGAAGATATCAACCATTTATTCTTTAGTATGACAAAAAGAGAGAAGAATTTGATTATCTTCAATAAGTTCAAACTGAAAGTGATGTTGAATCTCAATGTGCTTGGACTTTACATGGAAAATTGAATTTTTTGCTAAGGCAGTAGCAGTTTGATTATCACCAAAAATTAGAGTAGCTGAATGTTGGGAGTGGCCCTAATCTGCAATAAGTCTTCTAAGCGAAATAACTTCTTTGGCAACATGATTTCAAGATTTATATTCAACTTCTATGGAAGATAAGGATACAATTGTCTAATTTTTACTATTCCATGAAATTTTGATGGAACCCAAATAAAAACAGTAACCACTTATGGATCTATGATCATTAGAATCACCAACCTAATTAGAATCTGAATAACCTACCAAAGAAAATTTTCTATTTGAGGTATACTCGATGCCAAAAGTTAGAGTACCTTTAATATAATGAAGAATTATTTTAGCAATTTTAAAATGAGTAGCTTGAGGTTTAGACATAAAATTAGAAACAGATCTAACATAAAAATCAATAATAAGATGAGTATAAGTAAGGTAATTTAAACTACTAACTATTTTTTTATAAAGAATTGGATCAACAGTTTCAGTTTCCATATTATTTAGTAATTTGACATTGAGTTCACAAGGGGTAGTAATATGTTTGTAATATAACATATTTAACCTAGATAAAAAGTCATATGCATACTTAGATTGATAAATTTAAATGCTATCTTTGTCTTTCTAAACTTGAATGCCTAAAAAGTAATGTAAGAGACACAAATCAATCATTTTAAAAGTATTCTTCAAAGCATTTTTAGTGCAAGAAACCATTGAAATATTATGACCAATTATGATTAAGTCATAAACATACAAGACAATGATAACTATGTCATTTGGAGAATTTTTGATAAAAAGATTAAGATCATTAGAACTACAAGTAAGCCTTGAGCTATAATTAATTGATAGATTTTAGAGTACCATTCTCTAGGAAATTGTTCCAAATTGTAAATAGCTTTGTTTAACTTGTAAACAAGATTTTTTATTTCCTTTATTAATAAAATGATGGGGTTGAAACATAAATTTCTTCATGCAAGTCACCATTTAAGAAAACAATCTTAACATCCATTTGATAAACATGCCAATGCATGTGGGCAACTAAAGCTAAAACAACTTTAATTATGGGCATCTTAGCAACAAGAACAAAATTTTTATTATAGGAAATTCCTTTAATTTGAGAAAAAACTTTAACATCTAATCTAGATTTATATTTTTCAATTTTATTATCAAAATTGAACTTAGTTTTAAACAACCATTTACAACTTACCAAATGATGCCCTTTAGGGAGAGGGACTAAGTCCCAAGTGTTATTATAAATCAACGAGTGGTATTCATCATGCTTTGATTTTTCCCAATGAGAGTAACCTTGAGCTTGTGTTATTGTTTTAAGATCATTATTGTTCATAAGTTTAGATGTCAAAGCATAATTAAAAAAGTGTTACCTAGTTATATGAGTATCATTAAGATCTACATTAATTCCAAAAGCTTCTATAGTAGTCTTTGCCCACTTATGCATAGCTTTAGGTGGAACAAGACTAGAAGAAGGAGATGGATCTTTAGCAAAAATATCAATATGATCATCAATTGGTTGAAAATGAAAAAAAATAAAAAATTATATCAAGAGAATCTGAATTAGAAGCACAATCAAGTACATCAGTTTTAGCAATTCTAACATTTCTTTTAATCTCAATTTTTTTAGTTTGAGGATCATACACCCTATAAGCTTTGGATGATTCATCATAACCAAAAAAATTAAAAGTGTATGATTTAGAATCTAGCTTCTTACATTTTTTATTGGAATATTAATAAATGCATCACAACCAAAAACACGTAAATGCCTTAAATTAGGTTTTCTACCACTCCAAGCTTCTTTAAGGGTAATATTTAAAACAAATTAGTGGGAGTTATATTGATTAGGTAGACAACACAATACATTTCTTCAACCCAAAATTTATAATGCATATTTTTATCATGAAACATATATCTATCCATTTTAGTGATAGTGTTATGTTTATGTTTACTGACACTATTTTGCTCAGGTGTGTAAGAAATAATTTTCTCATGTTTAATACCATGTTGCTTACAATATGAAAAAAAATCATTGTTAACATATTTAGTTACATTATAAGTTCATAATATGTATAAATAATAATGAGATTATTTTTCAATAAAGACATGAAACTCAATAAAATTGTCTAAAACTTGATCTTTAGTTTTTAAGAAATAAATCTAAACTCACCTAGTGCAATCATTAATAAAATTTAATGCATAATTTGCACCATTAATATAAGGAGTTAACACAGGTACTAAGAGATCACTATGAACTAAATGAATATTTTCATTAGTACGTCAATATTGATTCTTAGGAAAAGTTTCTCTATGAATGTTAGCAGCCATATAATCACTAAAACAAAATTGTTGAGAGGAATTTTAGACTAAACTTGCACCATATTAAGTTTATTTATAAGTGAAATACTTTGGTAATTAATATGTCCTAGTCTTTCATGCCACAAGTTAGCATTAGTATAAATAAGCAAAGCATGAGAAAAGGATGAAGAAGAAAATCTAATAAATTTAAATAAATTATCATTATCTAAAAAATTAGTAGCAACTACTTGAAAATATTGCTTTGTAGATTTAACACAACAAGTGTCATTAAAGAATTATATTTTATAGTCTTGTTCGCATAATTGAGGAATATAAAGTAAATTTAATTTTAACTCGAAAATAAACAAGGCATCATGCAATTCACCATTAAAATTTTTAACAATTCTTAGGGCTCCAACATTACAAGAAGCATGATTTACAAGACTTAAATGATTGTTATAAAGATATGGTTCTAAAAAAGTAAACAAATTAGCATTAGATATCATATGTTAAGTATCACTAGAATCAATAATCCCTTCAAGTGGATAAGCACACAAAGCACAACTAAAAGTAGTTCTAGCATTAGACTTATGTTTAGATTGAGTCTTAGTGTTATTAGTGCTAGCATTGTCTTTGAATTTAAGGTTTTCATTTTTAATATCACATTTTTTTTAAAGTAGTGATCTTCATCATGAGTATTTCATTTTTTTAGGTTTTGAGTTATATTTTTGATCTTTTTTGTCATGTGTATTATTGGACTTAGCATGTTATTTGCCATTTTTATGTTGGTGTTTAGAAACAAAAGTATGTTCATTAGTCTTGAGACTACCAAATTGAATCAAATTTTATTCTTATTGATACAATAAAGTGCAAAATAATTTAAACGTCAACTAAGAAGATAAAGTAAGAAAATATAGTTGCAAATGAATATTAGTAATAAAGTGTTGAAAAGGTTGTTGCAAACATTTTTTCATGATAATACAAATAAAATTCAAATTTGAAAGTTTAACATCTAAACCAGTGAACTGAGAATGCAAAGAGTGAACTTTAATTATTAAATCATCCATAGTTTTGAAGTCAATATACTTTAAATCATACAATTGATCTTGAATTTGAATTTTTCAAGATTCATTCACAACTTTATACACAAATTTAATTTTAGACCATGTAGTGGATGCAAGAAGACAACCATCAATATGCACATGTAATTTGAGAGTCATGACCATGCCAATAATCCTAAGGCCTCATCATTTATATTGAACTTCAGTGGTTGTAGTCTTTACATCAGGTTTGAAGTTCGTGCCATATACTACATGCACCAAGTGTTTAAAAGTGAATATGTATTGCATATGCGAATTCCATAAGTGGTAATTGGTAAATTCAAGTTTAAATTCAAGAAAAAATTGAGTCATTGTGCCATGAAATATCACCTACTATTAAAAAAGAGAATAGGTAAGAAAAAATCACTTAAATGAAGGAGGCATGGAGGAGGGACAATAATTCCAATAACAAAACTTAGCCGAAGTGAAAAAGAGATGTCAATGAAGAAATGAGAGTTGGAAAAAGGATAAAAAATTCTAAGTTGTAATGTAAAATATAATATCAACTGTGCTTATAAGTTTATAAAGAGCTTAAAAAAACTTAATTTGTTGATTTGGTTTTGTTTGAAATTGAATAGAGAGAAATATTGAAATGAGAAAAAAATGGAAAGTTAAAACAAAAAGTTACTAAAAGAAGGTCTAATGAGTGGTTTAGCATTATTATTTTTGTTTAAAATAACATTAAAATGCTCATTATAATGTATCTAAAGCATAAAATGTATAGCTAAAACTTTGATGTAGAGATATGAAAGAAAAAAAATAAGAGCCTTCCAAATAAAAATGAAATTAGAAAAACAAGATCACACATGAAGAATTGGAACTATTGAGAACTAGATAACAAAAAGGAGGTGATTAGAAGTTTATAAAGTTGAAAAAAATGCAACACACCTAGATTCCAATGTGCAACAATGCACATGAAAGAAAATAATGACCATACCTGGTTAATAGACCATATTAATTATTAGAAAGGAACCATGAAGAGAGGTAGGAGGGATGCTCCTATGTATCTACAATGCACCTAAAATAGAAAGCACCTACTAAAAAATAGCTAAAAAAGTCTTTTCAAGATTAGAAATCTTTACAACTGAAGAGAACGATGATAGAACAAAGTGTGGTATAAATATAAGTCTAAGCCTTCTCATTATTCATCTATAGCATATCAATAAAACACCTTCCAAGGCTCATTCAATCAATCACACAATTGAGTTATTCTACCCTATTCATCCCTATTTCTACACCAGTCATAGGAGTAGTCATAAAAAGTGTCTGAATCATCCAAAGAACAACCTATGAGAGGTAATTTTTAGGTTATAAGCTAGATCATTGCATGCATCTACATATAATATATCACACCATTATTTACACACTCTCCCACACATAGGGTAGAGCTACATAAGTTTGAGGCCTTCTTTGGAGTATTGAATATGTAGGCAATACTCATTGATAGAGGGGTATTTGAGGTCAACTCAAAACTGTGAGCCCACTAACCCATTTTTGGCAAAACTCATTTTAATGGTGAAAAAGGGTGAAGAGCTAGGATTTGATCAATAAAAAGAGAACAACATCTTATATTCTATATTTGAAGACATCATCATAAAGGTGAAAAAAATATAGAACACTAAATTTGGTCACATTGCAATCTAATGCATATTTTATACTGAATAAAAGCATTGATGGTAATGTCCCAAGGTCAACGATAGTGTTTGTGGCTCCAAAAAAATCATTTATAGAATTTGAAAATTGTCTCACAATTCTGAGCCTACACACTTATGCTTTGTCCAACCCATATATGTTTGTGCATAGTAAAACCCAACTAATTATCATTCCTATTTGGTATTTTAATCAATTAAACATCTTTATAATTTGGTAATTTCTATTTTTAGCATATCTTAGTTTTATAATTCAAAATATTCATTTATTTGAATTTATAATTAATTATCCTACTATATATTAGTTTATCACCCTTGTGATTAAGTTACTTCTATATTCTTAACCCTATCCCCATAGTCTAAATTTGGCATTAAATAATCACTTGGGACACTTGTATGTTCCAACATTAGAATGATAGAAGATGATTTGGAAAACACACTAGAGTTAAGTCACAAGACACTTTAGGGGTGGAAAAGATAGTGGCATTACTCTAAAAATACTTATATTGACCAAAGGTTTTTTGTGATGTTAGTAGGCACATCTAGACATGAAAAACACATACAATAAAAAAACCAACCAATAAAAATTATGAGATTTATACACCTCTACCAATTCTTGATCAATCTTGAGAGTCAGTCTTCATGGATTTCATGTCAAGGTTTCCCATGACTAGGCATGGTCATGACTGTTTATTTTTTATGGTTGAAAGGTTTTCAAAAAAGATAATGTTAGTGCTCTATACAAATGAGATCAAATCTAAAAACAATTCAAGGCTTTACTTTGGTCATGTGTGGGTCCATTGTGGCTTATTGCATACCATTATTTCAAATAGGGACAACAAGGTTCTAAACACTTTTTAAAAATACAAGTATTAATCATCAAGTAGGTTCAAGTATAATCCAAAATTAGTGGTAGCTATATTTTAACATCTAAAATAACTAAAAACATCTAAATTCCTTATAAATTCTAGCACTGATAAGAAGTGAGATGAAAGTAAAGTTTTTAAAACCATATTACCAATTAAAATCAAATATCATATAAAACACCCTACACATAACTATAATTATACAGAGCAACTTTTAGATATAAATAATGTTTCCAACTATTGAAATAAATTAAAAATATGGTACACATTCATATTATTTTATCGATATCATAAGAAAAGTACAAACTGATGAAAATTTAGGAAAAAAAGAACATAATTATAACTACAACAAAGAACTAGAAAATACAAAGTAAAATGAACCGCCATATACTATTTTATCAAATAAAATAAAAATAAACCAAACAATACTGGTTAGATTTAAGTGTTGGCCTACTCATGGGTAGAAATATTTATTTAATTTGTGACTTTATTAATTTAAGGAAAAAAATCAAATAAAAAAATATATAAGGTTTACATAGCGGTTAGTCCCTATTTTTGTATTGAAAGTTGTTTATGGATAAGTTTACATGCAAATTTGTAATCAAAGTTTAATAAATCCAATTGGTATAAAATAAATATATATTATAATACCATTGTAAAAAATATCCCACCATTAAATGTTTTATACTGAATTGTTGATAATTGATGTAATTAAGATATGTACTTAAGTGGTCCCGTGTCCTTTATGTGGCTCTACAGTCGTTGTCTTACTCATATTATGTGATTAACTTATGACGTTCACACATATTTTTTTACTGATGTTAGATCGTAGATGGTGATTTGAAATGCATCATAACTTATGTTTTGCATTGTAATGTTGAAATAATTCTATAAAATATCAAATATAAGTAGCATATAAAATATTGAATTGCTTGAAAAACTAATAATATAATTATTGACAAAATTAATAATATAAATGTATGTTGTTTAATTATTTTATTAATAAATACTTATAAACAATATTTGTATCCTAATTATTAGTTAATCATGCAAATTTTACCACCATTTAATTAATACATAATGTACAACATAAAGTTTTAACATCAATCAATTTATTTTGTGGAATATATAAAATGAGCCATTAAAGACTAGTGAGTTGTAGTATGAAATGCAAAGATATAAGTTACTTTCTTATCCATTTTATCACAACATATAATCCTTAACAATAAATATAACACTAATTTCCCATATTAAATATAACACTACCTTTTCAACACATAATGAATCACACACTACATATGTTCCTCCTTTCCATGTCTAAAAAACTCCTAATTCAAGTTCTAATGGGTGCCTCCTTATGGCAATTAAAATGAGAATGAGATTGTATACTATTAAGCAAGAAAGATGTAATGAAGGTGAAAGACTCTAATTTAATATTTGATTTTGTTGAATATAATAACTAAATAAATTGGTAATTCCCTCATGGAATCCAAGGGATAAGGCACACATAATGATAGGCCCAAGAAATAACATAAAGGCAAACATCATAAAAAGGTTTCCTCCATTCAAGGAGAAGTAGGAGGTATATTTTCTAGCTCATGTTCATTATTAGTTCTTGATGTAAAGGCACGGTACTATTGTTTTTGACTTCAACAAATAAATTATGCTGCTTGCAATTCATAGCTAATGGAAATTCACAATCGATAAAAAAAACCATATATTTCTGAGGGTATGTTAAAAAATAGTAATATTTTATAGATTTTGTAGTTATCACTAAACATACAATAATATCTATGAGCTATGACTAATGACATTATCTTATTTCCATTATGTTTCCTCATAGCCTTTCTGAGATAGGCAAACATTACCAAGATTTACCATAATTACCACGAGTAAGCAGGCTGCTCATGGTTACAGATGGGTTACAAGTGGAATCGACATGTTATCTACATAACATAAGTCTTGTTATGTGGTTTACATGCATTAAAATCATGGTTTCTATGTCTAACTCAAACCCTAGCACCACAACAGGTAGTTGCAAAATGAAACACTTTGCCAGTAGTGTTAGGCCATTTGTATGGTGAATGTAACACTGAGCGGTTTAGTGGCAGTGCAAAAAAATGGAAGGCCATTTGGAGGGAGTAGAAATGAAGACATGAATTAAGAACCTATGATAAATTATTATCAAATTAATGTTTAATTCAAATTTTGAATTGTTTATAGAGCATCATTATTCCATCCATCAAGTTAATTAAAGTAAGTGGGCTTCTGATAAAATTACAGTAAGTAGAGATAGATTTCCAGTTATAAGATATTTTGTAATTGTTTATTGAATTTACAGAGTGGAATTTCTCCACAAAATTTTTTGCTTGCACCTCTCTTTGGAGAATGCCCATATTTCTAATTGCAGAGATTGTAGCTAAAGATTTGCATGGAGTTGAATTGAAAATTTTCACAGATATAGTGGTAAGAATAGAAGTTGTAATTTATGTTCAAAACCCTAAAGCATAGGATATTTTAAACTTATCATTGCATTTTAGAATACATTCTCTTGTCAGCCACACATATTTGCTCACAACTGGGTGGAGCAACTTTGTTAGTCAAAAAAGGCTTGCATCTGGAGATGACGTATTATTTTTATGGTATGAGTTTCTTACTCCTTTTAAATGCCTTATGTTCCCTATCATTATTTATGTCTCATTTATGCCTCATAAGAAGCTATTTATAAAATTCTAAATAAATAACTGTCATGAAATCATGGCCAATGGTAGCAATGGAGAATTACGGTCAAGAATTCGAAGAACCGTTCAGCATCAAAAGAATATTTTGTCTTCTATGCTTCCTACCCAGAGAGTTCATCTGACTGTGCTTGTTTCTGCTGCTCATACAGTTGCCAAAAATAGTGTATTGCACATTTCCTACAGTCTAAGGTATTTCCAATGAATTGCACTTTATCCCACAAGGTACGTACTATAACTATGTCATAGCTCTTGTTTCATAGGACTTAGAACTTAGTAAATATTGCTTGTAAAAATGGAAACCATTTGGTATATTTTAACTTTAGCACCACAAATTTGCCACCAATATAAATATATTTTCTATTAAATAAATTTTTATTGGGTTGCCTTGTTGACTTTGTTGAGATGAATGAGGAGAGAGAAGGTTATATCGCTGAGTGGCACGTGGGTAGTACACATGTGTGATATTAATTTGATTTTGTTCAAATATGTTTGAAATGATTTCTTTGGTAAATTCTTTATTAATGTATCTAAAATAATACAAAATAAATGTTACGATTTGATAATTTGACAATTGTACATTATCTTTATTAGTTATATTAATGTTAAAAGAGTATTCTAAATTAACATCTAAGGAATATGATAAAATTAATATGTGAAACTTTAAGTAAAACTTTATAATTACTAACAAAAGTAAGGTAATTGACAATTGAATTCATTAGTCTCACCTTGATAGGGATTAATAATTGAACATATTCTCATGTTATTTTATATACGAATCACACTTTTTTGAGACTAAAATAAGCAGGGCATCAATGCAAACTTTACATCTACTATGGAATACTATTATTTAATTAAATATTGTTTGCGATTACTTTTATAAATTAAATTATATAAATGAAAAAAATATTCGGCATATAATAATCAATCACATCTATTGGTATTATTAAAAATAAATGTATATTATTATTATTATTATTATTATTATTATTATTATTATTATTATTATTATTATTATTATTATTATTATAAAGAACGGAAATAAAAAGGTCAAGTATAATCACTACTAGGTAAGTGCATGGAATTGGGGGCCAAAAGGGGGTCTTAAGTGGACATTTAAAAAAATAAAATGAAAAACCACAACTTGTATGGATTATTTGAGACACCTACATTCAAAATTTAAAGATGTCATAGGAACATGAATTGTAGAATTTCGAGTCTAGTCTCTAAACTACTATTTTTCTTTTGAAATAAATAAATATAAGTAGGTCAAACATCAATAATTCAAAAAGGTAGTATTTCTTTTTGAAAAAATTATAGTAGATAGCTTTCCATGAGACCCACCATTTTTTGAGCATAGTTTAGTTTTTTAAAAAACCCTTTGGTAGAAAGTTAGATAAGATCATATATATATATATTAATGAATATTTCTTATTCATTAATTTCACAAGACAATAGACCTTGAAATATGATCAATAATGTATAGCCAACCGTGCGGCCCCCCATAACTACCTCAAAAATATAATAAATTAGATTTTTTTAAAATTATGTATAGAATTAGATCTAGTTTGCAACCATATAATTATTTTTTGGTTTGATTTGATGAATTAAAAGATACATAAGCACATATGAACATGTATAGTTGTGGAATATAAAGTTATAAAAAGACTTACTTAGAAATAAATATAGATAACAACCTTAAAGTAATAAAAATATAAAAAAAGCATATATTTAGAAAGATAAAAGTTTTGTCGATATTTTACTATTATTTTCAAGAATTTTTTTGATAAAATTCATAGTGTTTAGCATGGCCAAAGTTTTATTTTGTTATTTTTAGTCAAAAATGCACATTCAACTATGTGTTTGCAAGTCTATGCCTTAGGCTCGATAATCTAAGCCATTTTTGAGCCTTCAAGCATGTGTTTCAAAAGTTAAATATAATAACCACGTATGTGAAATTGCTATGTACATGGAATATTTTAATATTAGTTATTAAAATAGTGTACGAGGTTTTAATCTTTAAAATTGCGTATGTGGTATTTCTATTATAAAAGTGCGTATGCGAAATAGTTTACTATTACATTGGCATGCATAATATATAAATAAAATAAAAATTTAAGTTATATTTTATTTATATGATTTTAGGATGTTTGAGAGTGGTTTTAGACCTCTAGGAGATATAATGCAAATTTTAGGTTTTTGAGGATCCTATCATATTTGAGACTTAGTCAAATTTTAGGGTTATAAGGTTTTAAACTTAACCATATTTCAAGGTTTCAAGATTTCAAGGAGACATCATATGAGCCATGAAGGCTGCATAAAGGGATTTAGGTATGATAAAATAGTATGATAACATCTCTCACAAAGTGCCACAAGTCGATCACACCCCATTCTCTTTGCACCCCTTAAGGCATACACTCTGGGAGAAATGCATCAACGTGCCCTTAATGCATGCATGAACCATATAATGCAAAAATCCATACATAAAATGATTTAAAGTTATGTGGTACATTTCTAATATCAATACCACAAAGAAAACACATGCATCACTTCTTTCATTCTATAGATCTTGGATATTTTAGCTATATTTTGATAAATGCATTAGTCAACTGGGGAAATTAATGATGTGATTTGGGCCAAATTAAGAAATGTGAACATAATTATTAATCTAAATAATGTTAATTAAAGTTAAAATGACTAGTTTCAGGTTTAAAGAGTTTATGATTTAGGGTTTAGGGTATAGGATTTAAGATATCTAGTTTAGGGTATAGGGTATAGGGTCCAATCACAAAGGCATTTGGGGCCAATTTGAGCTCATTGAACCTACTTATGACTATATAATGTGATTTTTGAAAAAAAATAGTCCCAATGTCATCACAAGTTGAGCCAATTAGTCAATTGAAGCAATAAGTGATGTAATTTAGGATAAATTGAGCCCTATGAAAATAATTATTACTCTAAAAGATGTTAATTGGGGTAAAATTGATTGATTTACGGTTTAGGATTTTACAATTTAGGGATTAGGTATTACATCTTGATTTCACCCTAAGTATTATAATCTTTGAATCCATGGATCATTATGGTTATCATCTAATTTTTATTGTTTTGATTTAAATGTTATGTCATATACTCTTTATGGGACAATGATATGTTGACTAGTTAGATGATGTGATAATTGTACTTTCTTATTTATGTACATTGTGGATATATAATTGTTAGTTATGCATCATTGATTGATGTATATATGATGACTCAAACTAACTGTCTACTTGTCATGAGGTAGATGCAAGATTGATCATTCCTTCAGAGTCTAACAGAAGGAGAGCATCATCAGAGAGGATGGCATAGATGGGATGATTGATGGATGAAAAAGGAATTGCTAGTAACCCACGTTCACACATCAAAGTAGAATAACTTTTTAAAAACTCTTTGTTTGATTTAGATAGTTAATTTATTTCTGAGTGCTAATATATTTTTGTTATGATCATGTTGTCAATTTTTACACTAATCTTGTTGCCTAACACAGTGACAAGTTTAAATGATATTTAGTAAATATCATTATCTTGATTTAATGTCTTTATAGTCAAGGCATTAGTATAAATATATGACTAGATGATGATAATGCTAGCATTATTATAACATCTCTGTGTATGATGAAAGATTCTCTTTGTGGTTGAAAGAGGGTTATTGATTTCTCTATAGTCACATTTCTATTTAAATTTATAAGGAAGTTAACATTTTTGAGTTAATACCAATAGTTGCATTGATATCCTATAAAATTTAACTTAGATAGAAGATTTAAATGTAAGTGGCATTAGTCTTATGTTTAAATAGAATTATTAACTAGTTTACTTTATCTTTTAAATAGATAATTATCAATTATATTTAAATTAAGGAAATTTACCTACACTAAAATACTAACTTAAAGAGCTAAATGCATGGATTACCTTTATTAAAAAGGTTTAAAATTATCATTTAATAAGAATGACTTAAGTGGAGGTAATCTAGTAACGAACTAGGATTTAAACACAAATTTTAGCATGCACCAGTTATAAAAAACAAATGAAACTCAAGATAAGTGGAGAGTAATAGATTATTAAGCAAAACAGAAAAGTAATGATTTATGCATGATTAAATAAACAAATGGAACTCATAGTTAAGTGTTAGTAATTGATTGAAAACATAACACTAGAATAATTTTTTTTTAAAATGGAATTTTGCATGGAAAAGGGGGATCTTTAAAAATATGAGTTTATAATAAGGTGAAAGAGGGAAGGCGAGACACGACTTAGTATGACATGAGAGGAAAAAGATGATAAGGTAGCATGGAGGGGAGATAAAATAAAAATCATAGCAGCGATGAAATATAGAAGAACATTGAAGCAAGATAAAAGAACAACAAAGGAAAGAGAAGAACAATGAACAAAATAAAGTTAGGAAGTAGCAAGAAGACATTATAGGAATAAAAAAAGGTTAGTATTATTTTCAAAATCCATGTATATGTCTATATAATTAATCTACATACATAAAAAGGAATTATGCCTGTGAAATAATAAATAGAAGACTAATTTTATATAACAAATCATAATTTATTAGTGATATGTGAATATATATTGTAAACTGAAAAAAAAATCCAAACTTGTGTATTTGTTCAACTAGATGCCTATTTCATATATTTAGATCTAATTAAATAAATTGAGAATCGATGGGTTTTAGATCTTTAGAAAATTATAATCTAGAAATTATGTCTGTTGTGACTTAGTATGGTGTCCAATTCGAAAATAAAAAATTGGAAATTAGATAAGCATTGACTTATTCTCTAGCATGCAATGATTGATATCAACATGCAATGATTTATTGGAATAAACCATTCTTTTTTATCTAATAGAAACTTAAATCATAGGGCAGTGATCTTAAATTAAATAGCAGTGGATTAAAATTATTGATATGTACAGTGAATCATGAGTGAAGTGTTGTAACTTAGTATAAGCTTGCAATGACTTAAACAAAGGATAATGTCTAAGATATTATCTGGATCTTGCTAATTGCCTCTTGAGATTTTAAATTGGTTAATAAATAATGTATATATACTAAGATCACCATACTTTTCCACCATATCACTGTACAAATTACTCTATCACAATGTGGTTTTATTGAATTAAATTTTAAGTATCTCATATTTAGTTATGCAAGGGAATTAATCTTGGCACCTCTCAAAACATATTTGTCAAATCTGCAAAGTTTGACCTATAATAATAATTTTTTATTATCATCTAAAGAAATTGTTTGCATAGTGTAATTTCTTCTACTGATGAAAATGGTCACACTAACAAAGGTGGAGACTACTTTTTGATATCTAGAAAAAATTTATCCATGATCCAATAAAAATAAGGCACTAAGATTATCTATAAATGATTTCATAATTATTATAATTATCTTGTTCTCTCATGTGTATTCTTTCAACATAGATGATTTTCTCTTTGCAATAAGTAAAGGTAATATTTCTTCAGTGAATCCTTGCACCATGTTCAATAAAATGTTGAACTTTGCAAGGAATGAGACTTGAAATAATTTATAGCAAATTATTGCTTCACCATTATTTATAAAAATATTTTGGTGGTTACTATTTTTCCTCAATGCTAAATAGGGAGTGTGGAAAGTAGCTTATCAATGTTTAAAGAAGGGATGATAGCAATAGTGGGAAGAAAATTGAAAGATTAATATAAATAAAGAATCATTTAAATTGGTAGAGTGGTGATGGACCTAATGTACACATAGTTTGATGATAGATAAATGCACAATAATTTTTTTTGATAAAACTAGTTAAAACTGAGATGTAATAACTAGTTGAAACCATGTTAAGTCATTGGTCAGAATTCTAATGACTATTGTACTTTGTAATCCATATTTGTATTTTGGTAAGTACTTTTGAAAACAAATAAAGTGTATGAGGGTATTCATATAGAAATATATCTATACATGGACTTGGGTATTTATATAATTATATAACTTGCATAGGTGTATTAGGTCATATGCTTATATCTAAAGTAATAGATTATTAATAAGATATAAGATTCTGAGAAATGGGAAAACTAAAACCATATGAATATTATCTCTTGAGTTATATTCATATGAGGTATAACTTGATTTAGAGTTATCCGATATTATGATAACTATTAGTGATAAAAACTTATGTGTGGTTCATAATATGAGAATATTGGTACATTCAAGTGTTTAAACATTATTAGCATTTAATAGTGCATTTTGATGTACATCTATAAGTTATATTTCTTTTAAATGATAGTATGTAATTTAAATGTAGGTTATATCAGGTGTTATAGCCCATACTTTCTTAATTATTATGCATGTTTGTGAGTATGGTTCATGACTAATTAGAGTGATCATGCACAATGATCTATGATATTATAGGATGTCATAGAGAGTTTTCATTTGAAATTTACAAACTAAATGCATGTTATACCTAGATGGTACATACATTAAATGTTATTTCTTAACCCACACCCATGTAAATGTATGAATGTTGATTTACTTGAACAATACATTTTTTTACAATTAGTAGGGCATTATATATGCGTGCATACAACCTTGAGAGTGTAAAAAATTATAGGTTATAATTTTATGTTTTGTGTAAGCTATGAATTGCTTTGTTATTGTAATGAAATTACTTAGATGCTTGCATAAAATGATTATATCACACACAAAATAAGCCAATATGAGAGATCACATAACAATAATTGATAATAGAGCATAAGATTGGATAATATAACAAAGCCACTTCAAGGGGGCAACCTACACAACGATGCAATAAGAGATGAATACTTAACAAAATGATTAAAGACTAACCACTACCTCCTATATATAGTCTACTTAGACATGATTATTCCATAGGCTAACCTATCTATGAAAATAGAGAAATGTAACATGTATATGAAAGAGGTATGTAAACCATAAGTTGGATACACATATCCCTATACACACCAATGGTTAAGGGTATAAAAAGCCCCTCCCATTTAAAACAATATTGTCTTCAACATTGAGGCAACTCTAGATGTTACTGCAAAAATGCTTCATCCTCCCAAGTAGCATCTTCACATGGCAAATTCTTCCATTTGATCAGGTATTCTGTAATAGCTCTAGAATGTAGCTACTTAGTGTGCATGTGAAGGATCACCTCAAGATCAATAACAAATATACCTTCCTCATCCAATTATGGTAATTTTGTTTGAATGGTAACTTTGTGTCCAATGATTTTATTCAGGCATGATACATGAAATATTATATGTATACGAGTGGATGAAGGAAACTCTAACTTGTAGGCCACACTATCAATTTTATGCAAGCTCTGATAAGGCCCATAATACTTAGAGGACAACTTGTTATCCTTTTTTAATTTCTTAAATGACATCTAATTATATGGCTGCAAGTGAACAAAGACCTAATCATGAATGTCAAAATTTCTCTCACTTCTGTGTTGATCTGCCTGTTGCTTCATGCAATTCTGGGCCATAGCTAAATTTTCACACAATCTTGCAAGGACCTCCTATTGATGGTGAATATGTTTTTCAATTGAACAAAAATTTGGATGGAACTTCAAGGTTGAAATGATGGATGGAGGGTGGTATCCATACGGTGCCACAAAGGGAGACATTTTTAAAGAACTATGAATAAAAGTATTATACCACCATTCAACAAGTGGTAACCAATGAACCCATTTATCTTGTTTATTAGAAACAAAATAATAGAGATATCCTTCTAGACATTTGTTGACTACCTCAGCTTGTCCATCAAATTGAGGATGATAGGATGAATTATGAGCCAAATAGGTGCCCAAACATGCAAATAACTCAATCTGAAAATTACTAATGAAAATGGGATCTCAATCACTGACAATGATCTTAGGGGTCCCATGCAATTTTTTAACTATATTGAGAAAAGCAATATCTATTGTACTAGCAACAAATGGTTATGATAAAGAACAAAAATGAGCATACTTACTGAGATGATCCACAACAACCGTGATAACATTTTGACCATCAAATCTTGGTAACCTCATAATGAAACCCATAGATACCTCTTCCCAATGCTAGCTAGGGATGGATAAAGGTTGTAAAATACCTAGGGTTTTGATGGTTTTGCCTTTATTTTATTGATAGATCATACATTCAGCCACATATTTTTGGACATCCCCCTTGATTCCTTCCCAAAAAAATCCTATTTGATTATATGATAGGTTTTCAAAAATCTTGAATAACCCCCAATTGAAGTCGCATGAAGTTCCTGAAGGATTTTTTATTTAAGAAGAGAATTCTTACATAGGTACAACATGTATTTATACCATAATGCATTACCCTTCCATGTGAATCTTTCAATTCCACCTAAACCTTGTTGAAGATTGTGAATCAAATCATGGGTAACACTATCATGTTCCCATTATAATTATGTTACATCTAGCCAATTTGCCTACAAAATGGTTATGACACATAGCAATGCCTCAACCGATTCAACCTTTCTAGATAGTACATCTACCACCACATTGTCCTTACCTTTTTTGTAAACTATTTCAAAATCATAGCCTAACATCTTAGTTACCCATTTCTATTATTCTTTAGATGACAACTATTGTTTCAAAAAATATTTGAGACTATCATGATCAGTCTTTACCTGAAAGTGACGACCAATCAAATAAGGTCTCCATTGTTTGACTACATGCAAAATGGCCATCATTTCCTTCTCATAGATGGGCTTGTGTTGATTTTTACCCTTTAGTTGATGACTTTCAAATGTAAGTGGTTTGCCTTTTTTCATGAGTACAACACCCATAACATACCTAGATGCATCACATTAAACTATAAAAGTCTCAAAAAAACTAGGAGTGGCCAATATTGGAGTGGTACACATAGCCAATTTTAATTATTCAAATGCCTGGGTAGTTTCATTAGTCCACTGAAAGGAGTCTTTCTTCAACAAAGAGGTAAGTAGCGCTGCAATACTACCATAATTTTTGATAAACCTACGATAGTAACCAGTTAACCCCAAAAATCCTCATAGTTGTTTGAGTGTCTTAGGAATTGGCTAGTTCACCATTTCTTGGATTTTTTTAGGATCCACTTCACTCCTTCATAAGAAATTAGATGACCCAAATATTCAACCTCACAAGCCCCAAAAGTACATTAGGAAGGTTTGGCATACAACTAATGTTGTTCCAAAATGGAGAGTACTTGTTTTACATGTTGCAAATGGTCTTCCCAATTTTTATTGTAAATGAGAATATCATCAAAGAATACTAGAATAAATTTTCTCAAAAATGGCCTCAAAATAGTATTCATCAAAATCTAAAAAGTAGATGGTTTATTTATTAGACTAAAAGCCATAACCAAAAACTCATAATGGACCTCATGAGTCTTAAAAGTTATTTTGGGTATGTCTTCATCATAGATTTGGATTTGATGATACCCAAAACATAGATATAACTTGGTAAAATAAAAATCTGTTAGGTTGTGGAGCTAAAAGCTTCAACTATGCAGACATGGAGGAGGTTGCTGAGTTCTAGGGATACTGACGTTGACAGTGTAACCGACGTCAGCCATCTACAGTGCAGAAGTGCAATCGACATTGGCAAAATGTCAGCTGACATCGGTCAACTCTAGGCAGACAGGGACCGACTTCAGTCACCTGTGCAGTTCTAAAACTTTTTGTTGCACGAACATTTAGTTCGTTGAACTGATTGCTTGCATGTAAAAGGCTATTTTTGGTCTTGAGTTGCGAGTCTAATTATTGTAAATTAGAAGTCTAAGTTATTGTTTAAGTGTGGGATCTATTTATAGACCCATTGACATGTATTGTAAAGTATGCTAGATAGCCAGTGTGCTAGTTAGAGTTGAGCAAATTTAGCTCCTTCTAGTTCCACATATGAGCAAATAGAGGAAGGCAAGGAAGATCCTTCCAAGTGTAAGATCATTTGAATTGTAGGTTGTTGCAAGTGCATGGAGAAGATCTACATGGTAAGTAAGATCATTTGAATTGTAGGTTGTTGCAAGTTTATGGAGAAGATCTACATGGTAAGTAAGATCATTTGAGTTGCAGGTTGTTGCAAGCTTATGGGAGATCGACTTGAAGTAATTTGAGTACTTGTGTACTGGCAGGGTTATTACTGACTGGTTGGAGGTGAACACCAATTCTGTGTGTGAGTTGTGTGTTGGGACCATTTTTGGTAGGAGAGTGAACTCTTGATTGAGAATTACTGGGAGCCCTTGAGGTGTGGGAAGCCTCATAGAGGTGGAAGAAGTGGCATCTTCTTTATTGTATTTTCTTTCTGGATGAGTATTAATACAGTTTGTGTTGTTTCTCATATTTTGTGTCATTTGTGAATTCTAGTTACTTATTGCTTCTGGTTAATTCCACATGTTTAGTTGCTAATACAAGGTAATCATATTGTGCTCTTATTGAGGAGCAAGATCCTAACAAGTGGGATCAGAGCTGTTTTTTGTTCTTGATTCTCCATCAAAATCACCATTAAATTCATCTAGAAAATCATCAATGATAGGAATAGGAAACTTATCTTTGATAATGTACTTATTGAGTTCTCTATAGTCAAGGCAATTCCTCCAAGTGTCATTTTTCTTTCTCACCAGGACAACTAGTGAAGAATATTCACTTTAGCTATAGCAAATGATTCCTGCATCTAACATCTCCTGTACCATATTTTCAATTTCACTTTTCTATGCATTGAAATACTTATATGGCCTGATGTTGGGTGGTGTACTACCAAGAATAAGTTTGATAGCATGATCATGCGTGCGACTAGGTGGAAGTCCTTTTGGCATGTCACTAAAAATAATAAAATGGGCATCAAAAACTTGTTGTAGATCAAGAGGTGGAGATGGCTGAGTTGACTATACTTCCATGGAAAACAAGCAAGCTACAAATCCTTCAATACCCTTACAGAGAATATTTATCATTTGATGAGAGCTAACAAGTTGTGGAGATTTAGCCCTTAATCCCCTTACCTCAAATATCCTTTTTTTAGAATGAAAATGCATGAATAATTCTTGGAAATTCATCTTAATAGTGCCCAAAGTGGTGAGCCACTCTACTCCTAAAATAATATCAACTCCACCATGAGAGTAAAAAACATAGGAGAATCCAACAAGTAGTCTCCCATGGCCAGCTTAATACTATGACATTTTCTTGAATAGTTGATAGTACCACCATTTGTAATCATAACCTAAAATTTTGGAGCTAGATAAATGAAATAGTTCAAATGAATAGCCAACTTACAATTGATGAAGTTATGCGTGCTCTTAGAATCAATCAAGATAATGACCTTCTATTTCTTAAAGAAACCCATCAACTTAAAATTTTGGGGAGCACTAATACCTAAAAGGGTATGATAAGAAATAGTAGGCTGAGAGTCTTTAGATTCCTCCTCAGGACCTTGTACATCCTCACCATGTACCTCTTCTTCATCATCATCATCATTGGCATCTTCAATGTAAAATAGATTCTTTTCATCACAATGTTGGTCTTTGCTCCATTTTCTATCATCATCATAACGCAACCCTTTGGCTCACTTCTCCTAAATTTGTCATTATGTTAATCTAGTGGGCTATGGAAATGATGGTGTTGGAAAGGTGCGATCATGACCAGTAGTGAAAGTTTTCCTTTTGACCATCTCTTTTTCTTCTACCATACATGCCCTTGGGATAGCTTTTGATACAAATGTTGGGTTAAAATTTCAAACCTCAAATTGGATTCTATCTTTGAGGCCACCTAAAAATAGATCAGTCAAATTTTCCTCAATGATATCTTCTACCCATTAAGAGAGATTCTAAAACTGATGAATATAATCCTTCACAATTTCTGTTTGACATAGTTTGGATAATTGGTTGAAATAGTTCTCAGAGATATTATTCTAATAATGAGCCAACAAATCTTAGTGAAAATAAACCATGTAATAAGAGCACCATTATTTTTATTTTGAGTACATAACCAATGACACCAAATGAATTATTTAGGTTCCAGATATAGAGACACCACTATCACCTTCTAAGAACTAGGGGTTTGATGTAGCTCAAATAAATTCTCAATTTGGGTAATCCAAGTGAGAGGATCCTTACCATTGAAATTATGCATGTCCACTTTTGGCAACATTAGTTTCATACTAGTATGGGAGTTTTTGGTGTTGAGAGGAGGATTGGAATGTTGGAGTGGAGGATTGTTGGGTTGAAACTGAGATGCAAGGGAAACCAATTGCATAGTGATATGATGAAATTTATTATGAACCCCATTAATCTCTTTGCACATCCATAAAACATTATCTTGTAATGTAACAAAGTCATCATGCCTCACCAAATTCTTTATGTCCACCTAAAGCTGAGAAATCACCAGATCTGAAGTTCTAGATTCCATGTCTTGGGTAGGAGTATTAGGAGTTTCTTGCCGCCCTTTTCTTCCTTGAGTACCAAGACCTACCATATACACACCCTAGGATGGTTTTTACCCCCAAAAAAGTGTACCAAGAGATGGTACCATTACGATCACCTTGTTAAGATGAATCTAATGAGTACCTTTATGTATTAGGGTAAAAAATTTGAAACCAAAAAAGTGTACTGATATAATATACCGTTGTGATTGTCTCATTGAGATGAATCCAATGACTATAATTATGTAAAGGGAATTTGTTTTCCAATTTTTTTTAAATCTTTTTTTTCAAAAAAGCGTTTCGAGCAATACTGCGTTGATGGACAAAATTAATTCTTCCTAGATTGCAAGTTATGTTTTTTCACTCCCACCGCTCCTAGAAGCCATGACTCACCATATCCAAAATAAATGCTACAATAAACTTATCCAAATTGAATCTCTGATACCAATTATAATGAAATTACTTAGATGTTCACACAAAATGATTATATCTCACACAAAATAAGCCAATATGAGAGATCACATAACAATAATTGAAAATGGAGCAAAGGACTAGATAATATAACAAAGCCACTTTGAGGGGGAAACATTCATAATAATGTAATAAGAGTAGAATACTTAACATAATGATTAAAGACTAACCACTACCTCTTATATATAGTCTACTTAGCCATGGTTATTCCATAGGCTGACCTATCTAAGAACATAGAGAAATGTAACAAGTATATACAAGAGGTATGTAAGCCATAAGTTGACTACACATATCCCTAGACACACCAATGGTTAAAGGTGTAGTAGTTATATATATTTGCTTGAATATAAGCTTATGGTTCCATGTATTTAAGACTACTTTGTATGATTGATTATAAAAAACTAGTAGTTATGTCTTAGAATACTAGACTATAGTAATATGGGTTATTATGGGGTGTAGTATGTTTGAAACTTTTTATGGTATTTGGAATTTATAGTTAAATGTGTTTTTTACTTGGGTGGTACAAATTGTAGGAATTATTTTTAGTATGGGTTAGATAATAATGTAAGATTCATTCATACATTGATGGAATAAACGTATACTTTGCTTACTCCTATATTTAGCATGTGTTGTGATATGATTGCTAGTAGGATGTAAATTGTATGAATCTTTGAGTTAAATTATGTATAGTGAGACATTATCATTTCATGTATATGATTTACATGTTGGTGTGATATCTTGAAATAAAATAAGTTTTCTTTGATACACTAGATGTTTGTTTTAAAAATTATACAACACATGGGTACTAGCTTATTTTTCTAGATTCTCACTCTGTCACTATCTTCTCATCTGTGAAGGGATGACCATTCCTTGATGGGATTAGGGTGGGGGATCATTGAACTGTGGTTGGTATGGAAAAATTCTCTGATGATGCTCTCTCTCCACATAATATTACTACTTTGGTGACAACTCTTGAGATTGCCACAAATAATGGAGAGATCGGGGAACTCATGCTCTAGGGAGCCTTATATCTTATTCTTATACATTATATATATATATATATATATATATATATATATATATATATATTGTTTTGGTCATTGAAAACATTATCATGTAGAATTGTAATTACCTATCTACAGTGGATTGACAATAGTGCCTGCGTATTTATACCAATAATGGCTGGCTATTTGTAATTAATATCTATGATTGTATATTAATTAATTTCCATATATTGATAGTGATTAGTGTCTGTTAGATGTCATGTGCTTATTTTTAGTTATGAATCTTTGAGTATTTTTTAATGATAACTGATTAGATTTTTGTGGTGTAATCTATTTATAATTTGTGTTTATTAAAAAAGAAAAAAGAAAAAAATTCATGATTTCTAGTTAACACTAAGTAGGGTTGTTACATTGGGGTTTAGGGCTTAGGGTATAATGTATAAGGTTTAGGTTTTAGGGTATAGGGTCTAACCACAAAGGCAATTGGGGACAATTTGAGCTTGTTGAACCTATTTATGACTATAAAATGTGATTTTGGTCTCAATTAGCACCAATGTCATCACATATTGAATCAATTAGAAAAATTAGTGATGCAATTTGGACCAAATTGATCCCCATGAACCTAAATTTTATCCTAAAGGATGTTAATTTGGACTAAATAGATTGGTTTAGGGTTTAAGGTTTATGATTTAGGGTTTAAGGTTTAGGGCTTAGGGTTTAATGTATAAGGTTTAGGGTTTATGATATAGGGTCCAATTTTAAATGCAATTAGGGATAATTTAAGCTTATTTAACCTATTTATGACTATAAAATATGGTTTTAGGCTCAATTAGCCCCCATGTCACCACAAATTGAGGCAATTAGTCAATTGGGGTAATTAGTGATGTAATTTTGGCTAGATTGAGCCTTGTGAATCTATTTCTTAATCTAAATGATGTTAATTAGGGATAAAATGATTGGTTTATGGTTTAAAGAGTTTATGATTTAGGGTTCAGGGTTTAAGGTATATGGTTTATGGTTTAGGGTATAGGGTCTAATCATGAAGGAAATTAGGGCTAATTTGAGCTCGTTGAACCTAATTTAGAATATAAAATGTGATTTTAGGCATAATTAGCCTGAATGTCATCATAGGTTGAGACAATTAGTTAATTGGGGTAATAAGTGAGTGATTTGGGCTAAATTAAGCCTTATGAAAGTAACATATACTCTAAAGGATGTTAATTGGGGATAAATCAATTAATTTAGGGTTCATGGTTTACGATTTAGGGTTTAGGTTTTAGTGCTTAGGGTATAGGGAATAATGTTTAGGGTTTAGGGTGTAGGGTCCAATCACAAAGGTAATTGGAGATAATTTGAGCTTGTTAAACCTATTTGTGACTATAAAATGTGATTTTGGGCTCATTTAGTCCCAATATCATCACATGTTGAGCCAATTAGTCAATTAGGGTAATTAATGATGTAATATGGGCTAAATTGAGCCTTGTGAACCCAATTCTTACTCTAAAGGATGTTAATTTGGGCTAAATTGATTGGTTTAGGGTTTATAATTTAGGGTTTAAGGTTTAGGGCATACTATTTAGGGTATAGGGTCCAATTACAAAGATAACTGGGGACAATTTGAGCTTATTTAACTTATTTATGACTATGGAATGTGATTTTGGGCTCAATTAGCCCTGATGTCATCACAGATTAAACCAATTAGTCAATTGGGGAAATTAGTGATGTAATTTGGGCCAAATTGAGCCTTATAAACTTAATTATTAGTTAAATGATGCTAAGTAAGGCTAAAATGATTGGTTTAGCATTTAAAGAGTTTAAAATTTAGGGCTTAGGGTTTAAGGTATAAGGTCTAATCACAAAGGTAATTAGGTCCAATTTTATCTTGTTGAACCTACTTGTGACTATAGAATGTGATTTTGGGCATAATTAGCCCCAATGTCATCAGAGGTTGAGCCAATTAGTCAACTAGGGTAATAAATGATGAAATTTGAGCCAAATTGAGCTCTTTGAAAATAATTATTACTCTAAAGGAAGTTAACTAGGGTTAAATCAATTGATTTAGGTTTTATAATTAAGGGTTTAGGGTTTAGTACTTAGGGTTTATGGTATAAAGTTTAGGTTTTAGGGTATATGGTTAAATCATAAAGGCAATTGGGGCCAATTTTAGCTCATTAAACCTATTTATGATTACAAAATGTGATTTTTGGCTTAATTTGATATGGACATATAGTTTATTATATACTATTTATATACTATGCATGCCAATGTAATAGTAAACTATTATATGTACATATTTCTAAAGACTAAACCACGTATGTGATCCTAGCTTGGTAATTATCAAAACTATGTGCCAAGGTCACATACACACTTTTTTAATAATATGCACATAAAAATGTTGAAATCCATTTAAATGCAAAAAATGTCCACTTTTTGACCCCCTATAATCACCTAAAAGTGGTATTTGAATGCTAAGAGTGCCACTTAAGACTACTTATCCCTAGCTTAGCCCTAGACCTATCCTATAACCTATTATAATACTTATCTAGCCTTCATGTAGGCCATAGATGTCCCAAATCATCTCAAATGTAATCCTAAACCCTTATTTCTTGATACTAGCCCTTTATGCCAAGTGTTCTACTAATTGGGCAGTAGTAACATAATAAGGACACTAGAGCCACATGGCACTAGTGTCCCCAAGATGGTGCCTATGTCCTTTACCCTAACTTTATCAAATAAATATATTTTCAAAATTGAAAGCCTCCTAAGGTTGTCATAGACATATTTTATTATCCGCACAAGCAATTAAACAC
Organism: Torreya grandis; assembly: GCA_037957365.1. Classification (NCBI taxonomy): domain Eukaryota; kingdom Viridiplantae; phylum Streptophyta; class Pinopsida; order Cupressales; family Taxaceae; genus Torreya; species Torreya grandis. The sequence goes on along the minus strand of JARHVA010001906.1, from coordinate 377,764 downwards.
TATAAATACATGACTTTTAGCCCTTTATCCACTACATGGAAATTAGATGAAAAATGCCTATTAAAACATGAATTTTTTTGAGTAAAATTAAGGTTATCAATCTCTATTCTACCCTAATTATACATACTACCATCTACAACACTCGTAAGCTCAATTTTTCCAAATTTCCAATCTCAATCACACTCAAGGTACTCAAGGCCAATATCATACTAGCATCACGTGTACTTGCACCAATACTTAGGTGGGGAGAAATACATCAAGCTTAATCCCTCCTCAAAGTATTAATATGTAGGAAAATCTCTTCACAGTAGGGTGTTGAGGATGTCCAACCTATCCTACTAATGAACACTCTTTTCAACTTATACCCTACTTGCATGGAGGATTAAGGTTTACGTCATAAATCAACCATTATAGGCATAATACAGAGTTCTAAAATTCATGTGTTCAAGAATAAACCCCAAAAATCTAGATATAGGTGCATCTAGAAGTTTGAAACAGTCTTGTACAAAGGACATTAACACCAATATCATGACACTAAAGCCATATGGTGCTATTGTCTAATTATGGTGCTATTGTCCAAGAGGGGTTATAACACAAGGATCTAGTTAAAGAAATTCATACCATATTCCATCTAAATTTCTAGTAGTCAGATCATCTGTATCAGGTGTTTTCTAGATAAGTTTCTATTTGCACTATTTATTACTATTTGTAGAAAAGTTAAAGCTAGTCAATTCTATAACAAAATAGTGTCTATTTTATGTATATTATTTACTTAATTTAATCTACGTGGCCATTTAATAAAACATAGGATCTAAATAAGTTAAGCCTTAAAAGGTTAAAACATTTGGTGACCCTAACTTACTTTGAACATTGCTCAAACCCTAACCCTAGAAGCTCTTAGGGTTTGTATCATTTTTGTTACTATGCTCATATTTTAGTTCCAAAATTTAATTTTGTTTTTTTAATCTTTCTTAGATTAAAATTATTTAAAGGTTGAAAATATACAACTTGTTTTCCTACTTCCCAAACTAGAATGGCATAATTTAACACCAATTTGATGAGACTGATAAGAAACAATTATAATATTTTGTGTCCAAACATATAGATATACAAGATGATCTCATCATTATTATTCAAGAATAACTCTAAAAATAAAATAATGGTCAATATTTAACTCCCCCAACTAATAACATTATTACACCTCCAGTGGGGCCAACTTAGTTAGCATAACCAGTAATTGTATTTCAACAACCTTCAGTGATATCTACACCTATTTTTTAGAGGTAAAATCATTGAGATTAGGGGTGAATAAGTGAGCCCAGATATTTCAATTTCAATTCCAATCTTTTCAAACTAGTAAACAATCAACATATATCAACTTGATCGAGAAACATTAATAAGAGAGCTCATTCATTCAATGCATACACAAGTTCAAACACACAACACATAGTTTTGGTGGGAAACCCTCATGGGGAATAATATCACTCTCAAACTTACAAAACATGGACTACTTTTCCTACAAGAGATTACAAACAAGAGACTAGTCATGTCCTTTTGATCCAAAACCTTGATCAAGTCCTCTTGACTAAAGGCCTTAAGTAAAACACCTATTTCACAAGGAGCAACTATCCTTAAATAATATCAAGTCCTTTAGACCCTCCTCTAAAGTGAATACCTCTACCTTAAAACTGATGTCTTCAAATTCTGATGATGGATCTCTAATTTTATAACTCCTGTACAAACTCCCTCTCTATATCATATAGGCCTCATTTCCTCAAACTACAACAACACTATTCTAACATTAGAAATATGACCTACAGGTCATACACATAGTCAAAATACTATTTTTCTCATCAACTCATCCAACATACACACTACCTATCCTCTCTTCTTCACTTGAACACTCACTCTATTCAAGCAAGCCTTGCACTCATCTAGAAACCATCTCATTTGGTTTCACCTTTTATAGAGCCTTCATGATTATCAACATCTTGGTCAGACATTAGACATGCCTTAACCCTTAGGGCATATCTCACATCAAGACACGACTCAAAACAATCTTCATAGGTCAGCCATAGCATTTATGGGTCACCCTTAACTAGCTACACCTTTCAATTAGGCCTTTGTAGCTCTTATAGGTCTCATTGAAACCTATTCACCCATCTATCACTTCATAAAGCAAACTAAGAACATAAAAACACTTTCCAACTCATGGACTGATGCCACATGATCTATAGTTCCCCTTTAAGTGCCAACATCCATCATAACACTCTTCTGTGAACCCCCAATTAGCTCAAACATCTCTCTATACACATAATCATTATGAACAAAAACATAGTCGACTTCTAACCATTTGTTCATACTGCATATGATTGGTTAAACATTCATAATGCACAAATATGGTCCTCATAGATTCTAAAACATACTCCAATAGCTAGTTCACCTTAAAACATCAAGATACCAAAAAACACAACTCAAATACCCTTCTTAGGTTACTTGAAGAACATGCATGAACACATAGTAAACTTTGAACCTCAATATATTTTATTGTACACATTTTCATATCTTCAAAAATATATTACTAAATGTGTTAGGTTGTGGAGCTAAAAGCTTCACTGATGCAAATAGGGGAGGAGGGTGCTGAGTGTCACAGTCACCGGCGTTGGTCAGGCCAACCGATGTCGGTCAGGGGTAGACAGGAAGGCAAATGACATCGACAGTATTCGGCCGACGTCGGTCATCTCCAGGTAGACAGGGACTGACGTCGGTCACCTGTGTGATTTGGAAATGCGAGTGTTATGGATAGTTTGTTAATGAACTAGTTGTTTGCATGTTGAAGGCTAATTTTAGTCTTGGAGCTGCAGATCTAATTATTGTAATTGGATGTCTAATTATTGTTTGCATGAGATCTATTTAAGAGACTCATGGGATGTATTGTATTTTGTTCTATTTTGAGTTGAGAAAGGTTAGCTCTTTCAGAGGGAAGAGAGCAAGGTGTGTTCCTCCTAATTTTACAAGGGTGCCGAGTGTGTATGATCAGGGAGAGCTGCAGGTTGTGCAAGTTCTGGGAGAAGATCCATCGGGGTACTGGTTGAAGAATCATAAGGACTTGGTGAGGCAAGGACAAGGGTTCTTTATGGTGTAGAGAGATCTACATGGTAAGTATGATCAGTTGATTTGCAGATGTTTGTGTGTGTAAGGTCTAAGGTGGATCTGCAAGATAGCAAGGTCAAAGGTGACGGGAAACACAACAGGTAGCAAGATCAGGGGAGATCTACTTGGAGTACGTTGAGTACTTGGAGTGCATGGAACACTTGTGGAGTGCATGGAGCACTTGTGTACTGGCAGTAGCGATACTGACTGGTGGTACTGGCATTAGTGATATTGACTAGTTAGAGGTGAACACCAACTCTATGTTTGAGTTGTGTGTTGGGACTGTAAGAGAGAGAGTGAGCTCTTGAAGAGATTTACTATTTATACCCTAGAGGTGTGGGAGCCCTAAAGGTGTGTAAGGAAGAAGACTGTGGCAATCTTCTTTGTTGTATTTCCTTCTGGAAGAGTATTAATATAATTGGGTATTGTCTCTCATATTCTTTGTTATTTCTAAATTCTAGTTACTTGTTACTTCTGGTTAATTCTGCATATTAAGTTGCTTGGTAATCAATGGTGCTTCTGCAGTCCTAATAGTGGAGTTAGAGCATGTTTGTTGTTCTAGATTCCTGACAAAGTGGTATCAGAGCTACGGTTGCAGGGAGCAGGTTTGTGTTTGATTATAGGTCACTCTCAGGGGTTTCTGATTGAGTGGGAGTATAACAATGGTAGAAGAAAGTACACTAAGAATGGAGGAATTGAAAATCACAAATGGTCAATTACGGTGTTATGGAAAGAAAGAGCAGGTAAAGAAAAAATTTTGGTTGGTAGAAGATCAACATGAAGGAACTGAAGAAGCAGATGTTGCAGGTGTTATTGCATAGGATGCTCTGGGATGTTCCTTGGATAAAGTAGAATCTTGGTTTATAGATTCTGTTGCCTCTTTCCATGCAGCCCCAAATAGAGGGGTTGGTGAGCCTTGTCAAAGTATTGGCAAAGGGGAAGTGTTGCTGAAATTGTAGGCAGCCAACACATGGGTGTTGAAGAAGGTCATGCAGGTCCCAGTCTTGAAGATGCGGCTAATTTTTTCAGGGAAGTTGGGTGATGAGAGATGCACAAGAACTCTCACAGCGGATGCACTTGAATTAGCAGGTGGTAAGAAAGCAGGTACTATTTATCTACTTGATTGTATTACTAATTCTTCTTCTGTTGCAAGGATGTGGCTTTGTAGGCTTGGTCACATGAGCAAGAAGGAGATGCATGTTCTTAAGAGGAAGTCTGATGTATTTGACAAACTTAAGAACTAGAAAGCCTTGGTGTTTATGGAGGAGATGATGGATAGAGATCAATGGATATAACTGAGTAACTCTGAGTAGGGCAGTTTGGACAGGGTTTTGATCCAAAGAGAGCTCGTAGGTAAAAAGTCATCACTCACAGGTGAACACAGGTACCAGCATTGGTCAGAGAAAACTAACATTGAACAGACAGGCACCGACATCGGTCATGTGCAGATAGGCAAAGTCATTGGTGTCGGGTAGGTGGAGACCGATGTCAGTAGGATAATCAGTGTCGGTGACCTAGATAGTCGTATGGAATTTACGTCGATCGGATGCAGACTATGTGGTGACCAAGGTCGGTCATTGGAACGGATTTTGGGCAGACAACAAGCTGTCAAGGAGTCTCAAATGCCCATGGGGAGGACTGAAAGGGTAAGTAAGCCTCAAATTCGTTATTCCTCTTCTTTATACTAGTTGCTCATTGCAGAGCAAGAAGGATCCAGGAAACAATGGGATAATGGCATGATTTCTTTGGAGAAGAACCAAATGGGAGATTTGGTAGAGTTGCTAGCCAGGATAAAAGCACTGAGAGACGAATGGATTCCTTAGTTAAAGAATAGAGAGAATGGACACGTGAGATAGAAGGCCAGGTCATATGGTCTTGAGGAAGCTACAGGACAGTGATACAGGTTTGACAAGTGGATGACAAAGCAGGGCTTTAGTCAGTCTCATTGTAACCCTTGTGTTTGTCTTACTAGGTGGATGATGGTCACTACATTACCTTATTACTGTATGTGGAGGATGAGCTTGTTACAGGTTCAGACATACAAGGTTTTGCTGAGCTAAAGGTAAGGTTAGTTCAGTGGTTTTCCATGAAGGATTTGGGAGCAGTGAAATTCTTTGGCATGAGAGACATGGAAGATCACAGGTTGATTTTGTCTCTACTAGGAGCTGATGTGAATTAGGTGTTGGCGAGGTTCAATTCACAGGATGTAGAACTGGAGCACATCAAGGGCTAGACAGTTTAGTGTCTGAAATCACATGAGGTCTAGTATAGACCTGAGTTTTTCCTAGTAGTGGGAGCTATCAGAGAGTTAGGAGCCAATTTGGGGAAGTGGGTTCTCAGGTATTTGAGAGGAACCAACAGTAGGTATACATGTTATGCAGGGTCAAGACTTCACTACATGGGTTTGTAGGTTCGGATGTGGTAGGTTACTTGGATGACAGGAGGTGCACCATATGTTGTGTGGTGGTTGGTCTTCAAGATTGATCTTGAAGAGGGATACAAGCCAAGAAAAACAAATTAGACGGTGTACAGGTACAGGTACAGTGCAGCTATTTATCTCCAAGTGGGAGATTGTTAGGTTGTGGAGCTAAAAGCTTCACTGATGCAAACATGGGAGGAGGGTGCTGAGTGTCACAGTCACTGGCATCGGTTAGGCCAACCGACATTGGTCGGGGGTAGACAGGAAGGCAACCAACATCGGCAGTATTTGGCCGACGTTGGTCATCTCTAGGCAGACAGGGACCGACGTCGGTCGCCTGTGTGGTTCAAAACTGCGAGTGTTACAGATAGTTTGTTAACAAATCGGTTGTTTGCATGTTGAAGGATAATTTTAGCCTTGGAGCTACGAATCTAATTATTGTAATTAGATGCCTAATTATTGTTTACATGAGATCTATTTAAGAGACTCATGGGCTGTATTATATTTTGTTCTAGTTTGAGTTGAGAAAGGTTAGCTCCTTCAGAGGGAAGAGAGCAAGGTGTGTTCCTCCTAGTTCCACAGGGGTACCAAGTGTGTATGATCAGGGAGAGCTATAGGTTGTTCAAGTTTTGGGAGAAGATCCACTGGGGTACTGGTTGAAGAATCATAAGGACTTGGTGAGGAGGGGACAAGGGTTCTTCAGGGTGTAGAGAGATCTACATGGTAAGTATGATCAGTTGATTTGCAGGTGTTTGTGTGTGTAAGGTTTAAGGTGGATCTGCAGGATAGCGAGGTCAAAGGTGATGGGAAACACAATAGGTAGCAAGATCAGGGGAGATATACTTGGAGTACGTTGAGTACTTGGAGTGCGTGGAGCACTTGTGGAGTGTGTGGAGCACTTGTGTACTGGTAGTAGCGATACTGACTGGTGGTACTGGCAGTAGTGATACTAGCTGGTTGGAGGTGAACACCAACTCTATGTTTGAGTTGTGTGTTGGGACCGTAAGAGAGAGAGTGAGCTCTTAAAGAGATTTAATATTTATACCCTAGAGGTGTGGGAGCCCTAGAGGTGTGTAAGGAAGAAGACTGTGGCAATCTTCTTTGTTGTATTTCCTTTTGGAAGAGTATTAATACAATTGGGTATTGTCTCTCATATTCTGTGTTATTTTTGAATTCTAGTTACTTATTACTTTTGGTTAATTCCACATATTAAGTTTCTTGGTAATCAATGGTGCTTCCGCGGTCCTAATAGTGGAGTTAGAGCATGTTTGTTGTTCTAGATTTGTGCCTTGGAGTCCTTTACAAATTTGCTTTTTACACCATGAACAAATTCTACATAAATCGAAAGATATAACACAAAAATTGAGCATTGGGTTTTCCATTGTAAATTTAAATTTTTAAATCCAAATGGCCACAATTAAACTTTTATCACTAAAAATGCATTTCATGCCCTTCATATTTGATATTAATCATGCACTGTTGATCTTTTTCAAACTTTAAGTCATAGTGCACCATTGTCCAAATGTTAAACTTTGAACACTTGGCATCATCTTCCTTCTTCCTAACATCCTAAAAAAAATGATCCATAAATCTCCATACATAGCTTGATCTTTACCTATTTTAAACATTGGACACTTTGAATTCATTTCACTCAATATGCATTGTTGATCTTGATTAGTACAAATACTCGCTTGTTGTTAGATCTTAGAAGTATCTCGATCTTTACCAACGCCTATCATTAAACAATTGTCACTTTGACCTATTTCACTTGATATGCATCATTAGATCATCAATTTGTATGATCACCCAAAAAAAATTAGATCTCCATCTGGTCCTGATCTTTAACATCGATCATAATAGACTAAGTATGGGGACCATTGCTATCTACCTGGAAGACCAACTTTAGACCTCAATAACTTTTGTTGCGCTAAGTCAAATGATATGAAACTTGGACCATATGATCTTCTCACATAGGAGAATCCAAAAATATATAAATCTACTCATATAAACATTTTTTATGTAAGATATAAATCCATTAATCTACACACTCAATTTTTTTTGCCATAGAGCCAACTATGTCAAAAATTGCTTGGGAGGCCAACTTTGAACATGCATATATTTTGATGCACTTCATTGCATGACCTAAAATTTAGTAAAAAAAATAGGAAAAAAAATAAACAAACCCATATGATCAAATCTTTCTAAAAATACCACACATGCAAAATATGACTACATCAAAATGCCTACTCAACTTTTCTTGCCACATTGCAAATTTGGCTATGGGAAAACACTGTCAAACTACCTGGGAGCCCAAATTTACACTTACATACCTTATGTTATGATTCATCACATGAACTAAAGTTTAGTTCATATAAAACAGACACAAATGTGATCATAACCATATGACCAACTCCCCTTGACTCATCCACATGTGGTAATGGTGACATCAACAAACTGCTTATTTAGATTTTCTGCTACTATACCCAAAATGTCTAGATGAAAACAATGATCAACCAGATGAAATCCACTAATGCACACAAGCACTCAAAGCATATAAAACCTCTTATATCACCCATTACACATGATCAAATCACCATACTCATCTCTGACCATCTCTAACTATGCCAAAACTGAAGATCAACTAAGCCTTCTTCAAGCATACTAGGACAAACACATTGCACAATTTGTCATTTTTACTTAGACTATCAAGGCACTTCATTCACTCACCTGGAAACCTCCATGACATCACCATGACATCATTGAAAACTCTACAATAATCTCCCTCTTTGTCATTGATGTCAACAACCATCATATAACAATATACAACTCACCTTCTTTTTATCTCTTCAAGCACTCTACAATAGTTACTTTCTCCCTCTTTGACACAATGACAAAGTGGGCACCAACTAATCCTGAGGACCTAAAAAGACTACAAATAGGAGAAGACCATCTTATAAATATATTACAAACCCCATCTTACCTTGAGCCTACCTCTTCTTGCCTTGACAAATTCCTCCTTCTCTATGCCAACACTCTCTTCAAACAAGCACAACCAATGAAGAAAGAACACAATTATGACTATATTTAATCAATTCATCATACCAAGCTTATTTAAATCTCATCTTCATTATATATCACCATATATTAAATATTACTGAAGCATCTCACATATGTTTCCCCTCACATCATGCAAAGCTCCTCAAAAAATTCAAGCTATTTGAGTTAACTCCCCCTAACTCTATGCATACCACCTTGTACTTCTCAACCATGCACTAAAATCTGATGTAACTCTTCAAGAAAAATTTGAATGGGACTCCCTCTAATATCTCTAAACCATTGCACCTCTTGGGCATCATCTAATCTTCACATACCATGAAGAATCACCACATAGGCTTACTAGCCTTCTCTCTCAAGCCACCTTTGGAGAAATGCTCATTGAACATGTTGCTTACCCTTAACCAAAATACCTTATACTAATTCACAAAGAAATGAATGACACCCATACTTTTTCTGAGATACTCAAATGTAGATTTTAACAAAGGCTTGGTCATAATATCTTCAAGTTGCTCTTTTTTAGGCACATACTCCAACTTAACACTTTGATTTCTCACTTGTTCTCTAAAGAAATGATATATAATAGGAACATGCTTAGTTTTTGAGTACATAAAAATATTATTGGAGATACTAATTGCACTAGTGTTGTCACAATAGATAGGACAAGGTCTATTTTATCTTACCTTATAATCTTCCAAAGTTTGTTTCATCCACATGACTTGCATGCAATAAGAAGTAGTTTCTATATACTCAACTTTTTTAGTTGATAGAGACACTAAGGCTTGCTTCTTGCTTAGCCAAGACACCAAGCATTCCCCCATGAAGAATACCCCACCACTAGTAATCCTCCTATCATCCACACATCCTACCCAATCTGCATTAGTTTATGATTTCAAAATGAATTCCTTACTCTTGGGATACCATAAAGCATACTCTATCGTGCCTTTAAGATACCTCAAGATCCTTTTGATTGCTTTCAAGTGATATTATCTTGGATCATATTGAAACCTTCTTACAGGACCAACTACTTGAATGATATCATGCCTATAAGTAGTAGAGTATAAAAGACTTCTAATCATGGATCTATAAAAAGTTTGATCAACTTTTAGTGAGTCATCTAGTTTACTTAACTTACATTCTATGATCGTTGGAGTACTCATAGGTTTACAATCTATCATGTCAAACTTCCTTAGCATATCCTTGATGTATTTATCTTGTGAAATGAATATCCCTACATCAAGTTGACTAATATGTAATCCTAAGAAGAAATAAATTTCTCCCAACATTAACATTTCAAACTCAGTCCTTATAGTATCTACAAACTCTCTACTCATATTATCATCTTCAGATACAAAAACTATATCATTAACATATACAACCACTATCAATTGATGATTGAATTTAGTCTTAATGTATAAATTACTATCAACTGCCCCCTTTTCAAAATATTGACTTAAAAGATACTCATCTAACCTATCATACCAACTCTAGGAACTTGTTTAAGACCATAAATAACCTTCTTTAATTTACATACAAAATCTTGATCATTTGACATGAAGTATTCTTCAGGTAACTCAATGTAGACTTCTTCTAAGTTTCCATTAAAGAATGCAAATTTTACATCCATTTGGTATACATTAAATTTTTTGAAACATGCATATGCCAAGAAGAGTCTAATTGCTTCCATTCTTGCCATAGGAGCAAAAGTTTCATCATAATCTATTCCTTCAATCTGACCATATCCTTTACACACCAGTTTAGCTTTATTCCTTGTGACGTCTCCTTTCTCATTCATCTTGCTTTTGGAAAGCCACTTGGTACCTATCACATTCTTATCTGTTGGCTTAGGAACTAAGTCCCATGTTTCATTTTTTAAAAATTTGATCAAGTTCTTCATCCATTGCATCAAACCAACTTTCATCTTTTCTAGCTTCCATGAATGTTTTGGGTTCAATCATGGACAATAAAGCTGAGTCTTCTTGATTCTAATTGTTCAACATTTTCTTTCTAATCTGCAATCCTACACTAATATTTATAATAACTTGAGAGATTAAATTATCTTTCTGAACTCTTCTATATAGAGCTTTAGAGTCTTGTCTTTCTTCTTTCTCTTCATCTTCATCATTTATTTGAATACATAACTCATCATTTTTTACAATAAAATTCTAAATTGAGTCACTTACCTAAAATTTTGACTTCTTGAATTTACTTGTCTCATCTACCCTTACATTTGAACTTTCAACGATCTTGTGAAGTCTCTTGTTGAAGCACCTATAGGTAGTAATAATATAAGATTAACCTAATAATATGCCCCCATTAGACCTTGAATCAAATTTTCCAATATTTTCTTGATCTCTTTTGATGAAGCACCTAATTCCAAACACTCTAAAATGTTTGACATTAGCTGTTCTATTCTTCCATAACTCATAAGGAGTCTTATCACCATTTACTCTAATTTGACACCTGTTTATTATGTAAACTAATGTGTTGGCTGCATCTTCCCAAAAACCATATGATAGTTTGGAATCTTGAAGCATGGTTCTACTCATCTCTCAAATAGTCATATTCTTCCTTTCAACAACATTATTCTGTTGTGGTGTTCTAGCAACAAGATATTGTCTCCTTATCCCTTGTTTTTCATAAAAACCATCAAATTCATGAGAAAAAAACTCACCTCCTCTATCTGATCTTACACACTTGACATTTGACCCTTTATCATTTTCTACAATCACTTTGAATGCCATAAATTTTGTGAAAGCTTTTGATTTTTCTATAAGAAAACATATCCAAGTCATCCTAGTAAAATCATCAATAAGAAGCATGAAGTAGCTATTAACTTGAAGAATTTGGGTTCTCATAGATCCACATAGATCAGATTGGATCAAATATAATGGATTTGTAGTGGATAACTCCTTGTATTTGTATCTTCTTTTCGTTTGTTTCCCATGAAGACATGCCTTGCAAAGAGAATGAGGAATCTTATAAATCTTGGGCATATGCCTTACCAACCCATTTGAACTGATGTTTATCATGTTATCAAAATTTATGTCTAAGCCTTCTATGCCAAGTCCAACTTTATTCCAATTGGCTCATGAAGCACTCCTCCTTCTTAGATTCATGGAATTCATACATGTTATTATCTATTTTATAAACATTTACAACTAATTTGATAGCCTTTCTTACTTCATATACATCATCATGAAAGGTTACAACATTTCCTTGCTTACACATTTGGCTCACACTTAAAAGATTATGTTTCAAATCTTATACATATAAGACATTCTTAATCCTAGAATGACCATTATCCAAACTCATAGTACCTTTGCCAACTATGTTAGCAGATTTGTTATCACCAAATCTCACTGAACCAAGGTTGGTCTTCTTGAGAGAGATAAACTTGATCTTGTCTCCTATCATATGATTTGAGCATCCACTATCTATGAACCATCTTTTATTCCAATATTATTGAGTATGCAAGGTTGTTTAAACAAACATTGAATCTTCCTTTGGTGGACCGCTTGAATTTTACTTCTTTTCTTCTTCAATCTTAGACGTAGTCTTCTTGAACCATTTGATGGTGTCAATGACTTGTATATCCTTTTTCCAAAAAGCTCTTTTGTAGTTTTTGGCTATATGACCTTGTTGGTTACAATTGTATCATATAATATTCCTTTTGATCTCTAGAGAGAAAGTACAATCCCTATATCTATGGCCAAATTGATTACATGAGAAGCAATACTCATTGAAGACATTATTCAAATTTGAAATTCCTTTCTCTTGATCATTACTTGTCAATGAATTTTCATTCTTGACCCTTTTGGTGGAGCTAAAATCCCTTTTGTCCTTGGATAATAACATATTTGAGTAAGTCATGACTTTACTTTCCAATTGTTCCTCCCTTTGGTTGAGACCTTTAACCATCATGACCTACATATTCTTGATTGTTGCTTCTAGATATTTCACTTGCATTTTCACATCATCTATGCTTAAATTAACATTTTATAAAGCACATACTAGTTTGTATTGAAGACAAGTCATAGCCTCTTTGTCAACCATTGTACCTTTGATCACCTTCAAGTGGTTAAACTTGTAATAAGGACCTACTCTAATACCAATCATTAGAGGTAAAATCACTAAAGGGGGATGAATCAATGAGCCTAGATATTTTAATTTTAATTCCAATCCTTTCAAACTATTAAATAATCAGCATAGATCAACTTGATCAAGCAACATTAATAAGAGAGCTCATTCATTTAATGCATACACAAGATCAAACACACACCACATAGTTCTTATGGGAAACCCTCATGGAGAATAAAACCCACTCTCAAAATTGCAACACATGGACTATTTGTCCTATAAGTGATTAAAAACAAGAGACTAATCAAGTAATTTTGACCCAACACCTTGATTCCTCCTAAGCAAAGGCCTTTAGTGAAACACCTATTTCATAAGGAGCAACTACCCGTAAAGAAGATCAAGTCCTTTAGACCCTCCTATGAAGTGAACACCTCCACCTTAGAACTAATGTCTTCAATACCTAATGATAGATCTCTGATTTTCTAACTCTTACATACAATCCTTCTCCATATTATATAGGGCTCTCACATAGGCATGCCATAATCTCTCTCCTTCTTCATTCAAACTATCCTCATATGTACACTTAGACCTCTTCACATATCCTCAAACTATAACAAAACTATTCTAAAATTAGAAATATGACCTACAAGTCATAAAAATAGTCAAAAAATTATTCTTCTCATCAACTCATCCAACAAGCACACTACCTATCCTCTCTTCTTCACTTTAATGCTCACTCGATGAAAACAAGCGTTGCATTTATCTAGAAACCATCTCATTTGGTTTCACCTTTTATAGAGCCTTCATGATTATCAACATCTTGGTCAGATATTAGGCATGCCTTAACCCTTAAGGCATCTCTAACATTAAGACATATCTCAAAACAATCTTCATAGGTCAGCCATAACATCTATGGGTCACCCTTAAGCAGCTAGACCTTTTAATTAGGCCCTTGTAGCTCTTATAGATATCATGGAGACCTATTCAGAAATTTAGCACTTCATCGAGCAAACTAAGAACAAAAAACACTTTCCAATTCATAGAACCATGCCACATGATCTATAGGTCCCCTTTAAGTACCAACATCCATCATGGTACTCTTCTGCTAACCCCCAATTAGCTCAAATACCTATCTGTACACACAATCATTATGAACAAAAACATAGTTGAATTCTAACACTTTCTCCATATTTTAAATGATTGGTAAAAAATTCATAATGAACATAGATGGTCCTCATGTAGTCTAAAACATACTCTAATAGCTAGTTCACCTTAAAACATCGAGATACCAATAAGCACAACTCAAATACCCTTCTCGGGTTACTTGTAGAACATGCACAAACACACAGTCAAATTTGAACCTAAATATATTTTAATATACAAAATTTCATATCTTTAAATATATATTTTCATATGTGCTTTGGAGTCCTATACAAATTCACTTTTTACACCACGATCAAATTCTACATAGATCGAAAGATATAGCACAAAAATTGGGCACTAGTTTTTACTTCAAAAATTTGAATATTTAAATACAAATGATCACAGTTAAACTTTAGTCACTAAAAATGAATATTGTGCCCTTCACATATAGATTAATCATGCACCATCTATCTTATTTTAACTTTAACTCATAGTGTGCCACTATCTAAAAGTTAAACTTTAAACACTTGACATCATCTCACTTCTTCCGGACATCTTGAAACAAACACACTTTGTCGATATCCTATAAGTAAATTGATATTTATATGTGTTAAACATTAGACAATTTAAACTCATATCTCTCAATACACACCATTTATCTTGATTAATATGAACACTCACTCATTGTCAAATCTTACAAGTAGCTCGATCTTTACCTATGCCTATTGTTAAACAACTATCACTTTGACCTCTTTGACTTGATACACATTGTTAGATCAATTTGTATGATCACCCAAAAACCATTGGATATCCATTTTTTCCTGATATTTAACATCAATAAAAATAGTCTAAGTATGGGGATCATTTCTATCTGCCTGGAAGGCCAACTTTGGACCTTAATAACTTTTGTTACGGTAAGTCGCATGATCTAAAACTTGGACCATATGATATCCTCACATAGGAGAATCCAACCATATATAAATATGATCCTATAACCCTTTTTCATGTGAGATATAATTACATTAATTTTATCACTCAAAATTTTCTACCACATAACCAACTATGTCAAAAATTGCTTGGAAGGCCAACTTTGAACATGCATATCTTTTGATGCGATTCATTGCATGACCTAAAATTTAGAAAAAATAAACTAGGAATAAAATTGAACAAACCCATATGATAAAATATTTTTGAAACTACCACATGTTCAAAATATGACTACATCAAAATGCCTACTCATCTTTTCTTGCCACATTACAAATTTGGCTAAGTATGGGAAAACACTGTCAAACTGCTTGGGAGCCTAACTTTGTACTTGCATATATTATGTTGCACTTCATTGCATGACTTGAAATTTGGTACATAGAAAATAGGAACACATGTGATCACAACCATATGTCCAACTCCCCCTGAATCATCCACATGTGGTAATGGTGACATCAACAAACTACCTATTCAGATTTTTTGCTACTAGATCCAAAATGTCTAGATGAAAACAATGATCAACCAGATAAAATACACTCATGAACACAAGAAATAAAAGCATAAAAAAAATATTATAGGACCTCTTAGACATTATAAAATCACCATACTCATCCTTGAAAATTTCTAACCATGACAAAATTGAAGATCAAGTAAGCCTCCTTCAAGCATACTAGGACCAGCACATTGCACACTTTATCATTATCACTTAGACTATCAAAGCACTCCATTCACTCACTTAGACACCTCCATGACATCACTATGACATCATTGATAACTCTATAACACTATTGTGGCTAGTTAATCCACTTCATATTTACAATCCCTTATGCAGGAGGTTCATACTCTGCAGGCTAAGGTGTTACATATTGAGAAGAGAGCCACTAGGCCATCACATGCCTTGGATTTTAATATTTTTTTACATACACCTTTGGCACACCACATAGTGGCAACTCCCTCGCTATCCATATTTTTGGCATCTAAGCTTACATTATATGATGGTAAGTGTGACCTAGAGCACCATCTATAAATTTTTCATGCAACATGTTTGGACTACGTGTCCAACAATTAGTTTCTCATAAAGTTATTTCCATGTAGTTTAAAAGATTATGCATTAAAATGGTTTTATGACTTACCAAATCAATCTATCACAACATTCAATCCTTTATAAGACATGTTTTTATCACACTTCTCCATCAATATCAGTGACAAGATCTCATATCCTCAAGTTGCACAATTGAAACAAAAGTCAAATTAACCTATCATAGAATACGTCATATGATACAAGACTATATTAGTTAAATTTACTAGCCCATGGCAGAAAAATATCTTCAAGACATCTCCAAACATAGTCTTTTATTGAAAATACACAAAGCTATGTTATTTAATAAGTTTCCAACATTCAAAAATATGTGCCACACAGTAAAGGAAAGAGAGGTCAAGTTTCTATTAATGGGCAAACTAAAATATAAAAATTGATCAACATCAATTGATAAGAGTTAAAATATGCATCCATACAAGGTAAATGCCACCGAGAACAAGAGTGATCAAAAGGCCATATTTAGCATAGCTTCAAAACCATCTCCTCATTTGGTTTTATTAGCTCTTCCATGTAGAGTCTTCACCAACCTTTTACCATCACCAACATGGGTTTTAAAAAAGATATTAGAATGTAATGTCATATATATCCCTCCCATCAAATAGGTTGATATGAAATAACCTCTTCTAAAGAAATATGATTTCAACATATTCTGTGAGTATCATAAACCACCGGGCCATTAAAAAAATAGATGGATTAGCCTAAAACATAAGATACATGACTTGATTGAGGATAGAATTATTGATGTGGGCACATACATAGATGCACCAAAATTATAGAAAATAGAAACTAAGGTGGTAAATATATTCTCATATCTCTTTCCAAAGCACATAGTGAATGAGGTAAGGAACACTTTAGGGGTTTACTACACATATTAGGCACATCCACCACCAGCTTTATATCATACTATTATAGAGGATGCACACCTATTGCACAATATCATTGGTATGTGCCACACTAAAATCCCAATTAGACCACTCATCACCTTCTCAAACCAAGAGATAGTTTATGATGATACATATTTACATACACTCTTTGTACGAGCTTATATAGATCATCATCCTATCTAAAATGTTATGGTTGACAATGGGTCAAGCATTAACATGTGCACTATGACACTTTTACAAAATTTGGGGTATATAAAGTAGGATATATTCCCCACAGACATAGTTATTAGTGGTTTTAGTGGTCATGTTTAAAGTTCCATTAGGGAGATTATGAGTCCTTTACAAGTTAGACGACCACATATGGCCATTCAACTCTTAGTAGTACCTAGTGAAAACATGTTTGATATTTTATTGGGTAGGATATGGATATAGTAGATACAATCCATCCCATTCATAGTGCACAGATGCATGAAATACATATATGCAAATCAGGTGGTCAAAGTTGAGGGTATTCCATATGAGTATCCTCTACCTATTCCATAGGAAGTTACTTTATAGTTATCTATTACAGTTCCAACATAGCTACCAAAATAACATAGTTATCAGTTACAATTAAGAGTAAAATTCTTATTGATGCATCATTGAGTTCAGTAGGGCCACAAATGTAGGCAAGGTCTATACCTACAATATCGACACATATGCATACTCTCCCATGGAGATCATTTTTAGAGAGACCCCTACATATCACATATTCTAGAGGGCTTTCCTCCACTCACATTTTTTTGAGATCAATATTATTGGGTTCTCAAGGTTATTAGCATAGGGAGCCTATGTCACCTATAGATACTTTTATCAGATGGGTTCCTAAGACCCCTACAATTCATAGGACACCATAGTCAGTGCCACAGATTCCTAGCACCACTACACAGATAGATACAAATACATATACAAATCACTTAGTATAATAGATTATGGGATCATAATTGCCCTTTCACACAACGCACATGATCATACTTCCCTTATTTGACATAGTTCATAGTGATAGTGAGTCTCCCATGAGACTCATCGGTTATTATGGTTTCTCTCTTCTTGTACATATTTTATTTCTCCCTTGCTACCATACATAGTTCATTTTCATATTGCTTGTACATGACTTATTTATAGAAAATACATAAAAAAATTCAAATTATTACTCAAAAAACACAAAATTTATAGATTGTATGCATTGATACATTTACATTTCTTATATTTTCCAGACACTACATATGCTAGTTATCTTACTATAATTGATTCTATAATACTACAAGCTTCACTTGTTCCTATTGAGTGCTTGTAGATTGCTTACAAGATTTAGGTCCACTACACTGATCTAGACTTACTATTATTTACCCATTAGGGGAATACACACTGATTCATGGTTATTTACTTGATACATTCACCCACTTGGGGGTATCTTATACACAGTTTCTATTACCAAGTTCTATCCTTACATTCTCTACATTCTAGCTTTAACATTATTATAGCTAGATATTGAGCAATGCTATTCATACTCAATTTTTTTTATCGGCTATTACTACTTTAGACTCAACATATGTACATCCTATCTCTTACATAGATTTGTATTACATATTCATACATACTTTCATTTCTAGCTCACCTAGTTTAAAATTGATTGTATTTATATGCTTATTATATTCAAGGGCATTTGAATATGTCATTGTTGTTTGGATCTACACCACTTCTATTCATAATATGCATGCCTTGGGCATGTGCCCATGTCCCTTGTCTATTATTTATTTATTGTTTATGTGAACATTTGAATATGTCCTTTTATGTGGCTCTAATCCAACTTGCTTATTGCTTGCATATGTAGACATTTGAACATGTCTTTATATGTCTTATTTTATCAAATTTAGTGATATGTACCCATGTCCCTTGTATTGTGGCCCCTTAGCCTAATTTACATGCCTCATGTGTTTCGTATGTATGCTTTATTATATGTGTCATGGCCATGACACTTGTCTTTACTTATTACGCACACTAGTTTATGATGCCACGAGGGACCTCATGCATCTACCCTCCCTACTTAGATGTCATGATGGACATCATGCCCCATCCTCCTAGGTAGCTACTAAGTTATACTTAGATTTGATTTCATATATTGATTACATCTATCTTGACACTCTTGTGCAATGTTAGACATGATAGACATCTTATATTACATATTTATGCTTAGATCATTTTACATTTCGATGTTATGTATGCACATTATGTTGGATTATCATGTAATTACCATATGTACTCTGACTAACACACATTTTACATAGATTTTTCTTTTGAGGATAGTTCTTTTATAGGGTCAACAACTACCTAGGGGTTTATCATAAAGAACAAGCTCCTATATTACACTCACAATACATTTTTTAGCACACAGGCTCAATTACAAAAAAATAGACATAGGGAAACACATTGAAAAAATAGTGACTCAAAAAGTAGTACAGTGACATAAAATTTAAACCAAAAGGAAATTATCACCCAAATGGGGACACTAGTGCCATATGGTGCTACTATCCAAGATGTGGTGCTACTATCTAGTAGCCTCAGTTTTAGAATAACTCATATTAGCCAAAATAATACAATAGGTACAATATATGTTTTCACAAATCTAGTTACATGTTTATTATTTATACTCAATTTTTACTTGGATTCATACTAGATCATCTCAGATTCATATCGGTTACTTAGATTACGGGCATCATGCATAACATGACCATTCCATATTTAGTACAGATACTTATATACATTTATTACAACTCAATCCAGAATCAATATATTTAGATACCAGATTAGGGGCATGTACATGACCCATTATTTCCATATGCATAGTTACACATCAGTTGATCAGATGGAATGACAAATTCCATGTCATTTTATATGTTATATACACTTGACATCATATTCTAGGTTATCACTAGTTTTATACCTTATTCTATCTATAGTGGTTGGCATTCCTAAGTGACCCAAAGTTGGATAATGTACTTGAGTGGTCGTAGAGCTGACATATAGAGTTATATATACTCAATTAAATAATTACAATACTTTTTTTAGTTCAATTTTAGATGCATCTACTACACATGGGTGGGAAATGATGGAGTCATATCATACTTAAGTTCTTGAGCCACCCACATTAGAGGGTTGGACACACTATCAATCTAATCCAAGCTATTCATAGGTCATGATATACCAAGTAGGGGTGGATAACGATGGAGTTAAAACTATATTGGGTTCTTGAGCCACCCACATATGAGGATTGAGAAAGCCATCAGTTTCGTTCACTGATTGATCACTATATACATACACATATAGGTTGTCACTAGGTTTATGCATTGGTTCACATACCCAATGAGGTGTATATGTTCATTTCCTCTTTCCCATCTCTTTACTCAGATTTACTCAGTTTTACTTTTTTATTCAACATAGTCTTTTGATTTTGATATCTCTTAAGAAAGGACTAATTTATGCATGCTTCATTTGTAGGATATACATTGGATCATGTTTCACATATGTGGACCTAACTTCACATTCTTAGATTCAACTTCATAGGCTTCACTTTTTGGGTAAGTCCAAGTACACTTCTTTTTCCTTTATACTAGTCATTTCACCTTTTTGCATTTCTAGCATGGGGGGGGTGGGGGGGGGGGGGGGTAAATGCAATCACCTAAAAGTGGAATTTGAGTGTTAAGAGTGCTAATTGAGACTACATATCCATAGCTTAGCGCTAGACCTATCTTAGAGTCTATTATCACACTTATCCAACCTTTATATGGGCCATAAGCATCCTAATCAACTTAAATGTAGTTCCAAACCTTCATTTCTCAATCTTAGCCCTTCATGCCCAGTGTTCTACCAACTGTACAACAACACCATAATAAGGACACTAGATCCTCATGGTACTAGGGTACCCAAAATGGCGTCTATGTCATTTACCCTAACTTTTCTAAATGAATATATTTTCAAAAGTAAATGCCTCCTAAGGTTGGCCTGGACATCTTTTATTATCTGAACAATCAAAAAAACACTATAAATACATGACTTTTATCCCTTTATCCACTAGATAGAAATTATATGGAAAATACATATTCAAACATGAAACAAGTTGAGAAAAATCAAAGTTATCAATCCCTATTCCACCTTACTTATGCATACTACCATCTACAACATATCTAAGTTTAGATATTCTAGATTTCCAATATCAAGCACACTCAGGGCATTCAAGACCACTATCATACTAGCATCACTTTCACTTAGACCATCACTTAGGTGGGGAGAACTACATCATGCTTGATCCCTCCTCAGAGTATTGGTATGTAAACAACTCTCTTCATAGTGGGGTGTTGATGATGTCTAGCCTATCCTAATAATAAATACACTTTTTAGATAATACCCTATTTGCATGAAGGATTAGGGTTTGCATCATAAATCAGTGATTAAAGGCATAATATAGAGTTTTAGAATTTGTGAGTGTAAGAATAGACCCTAAAAATCTAGACATAGGTGCACCCAAAAATTCATGATAGTCTTACATAAAGGACATTAGCATCAATATCATGATACTAGAGCCACATGTCACTACTATCCATGAGGGGTTTTGACATAGGGATCTAATTGATAACACTCAAACTAACTTCCATCTCAGTTTCTAGTAGTCAGATCATCTATATCAAGTATTTTCTAGATAAGTTTTTATTTACAATATTTATTACTATTTTTAGAAAAGTCAAATATAATTAATTATATAACAAATTAGTGGCTATTTTATGCATATTATTTTCTTGATTTAGTCTACTCATCCCTTTAATCAAACATAGGATCTACATAAATTAAACCCTGAAAGGTTAAAACACCCTCCAACTCCATGCACTTACCCTACCTTTGCATTACATTTAAATTAATGTCAATGATAATAAAATAAATAAATTATGTAAAAAAAAACACAACAATATGAATTATGTAAAAAAAACACATGGGTAAGTGCACCAACTTGGGGGACAAAAAAGGGCTTACCCGTGGACATGATTTTTTTAAAATTTCAAAAATGTGAACTTCTACAGATAATTAGAGATGGCTACACTCAAAATTAGAAAATGGTATTAAAACATGAATTGTAGAATTTTGAGTCTAGTTTTCAAAAAACTATTTTTTTTTGAAAAATGGTTAAGTATAAATAGGTCAAACATCTAAAATTTGAAGAAGACCTATTTTTTTAAGAAAATTTGAATTGTACCATTCCGTGCGACCCAACATTTTTTGAGCATCGTTAAATGTTTTTAGAAACCCTTTGGTGAATATTTATATTATATATTCTAGTGTGTTATGAAGTTTTTTATATTTTTTTGATGAATAATTTTTTATTAATTTTTCAATTAAGTATATCATAAAAACTGACAAAAAAATAGATAGCTGTCTGTGCAGCCCATCGTAACTACCTCAAAAAACAAAAATTGATTTTTTTTAAATGTGTGTATAATTAGGCCTAGTTTGTTGCCATATAATTTGTTTTACATTTGGATCAATGAAGGACAAATTAGATAAACATGAATAGGCATGTATGGGTGAGGCATGCAATGGCTTAAAAAAGGTGTTGTTAGAAATAAATATAGTTTGAACCCTTAAAATATCCCAAAAATTATAAAAATCATACATTTAGAAAGAGGACAATGTGATCGCCATAAAAGTAATAATTTTTTGAAGTTTGATGTTGAAATCCATAGCATATTTAGTGATTGAAGTTGAAATTTGTTGGTTTTTCCTAAAACTCTTGATCTCGGTTATAGATGCACAGTCCCAAGCCTTTGGCTCAAAAATCCAAGCCATTTCTGAGCTTAAAGGCTCAATTTTAAATTCAAATTCAAATAATGCATACATTTTATATAACACATACATGTTATATAATATAATAAAGAATGTGTACATGTTATATAATGCATACACATTTATTTAACATAAAACACAATAATTTTTTTGTGTGTTTGTTATGGGGAAAAGGTCCCATTAGCTATGCATCCTTATAGGGGAAATGTTAAATTTTGTGTTTCTTATAGGATAAAGGTCCCATTAGCTTTGGACAGTGAATTAAAGTGCCATAAGATCGCATTAGAATTTAAAAATTTTACCTATTTTAATATGTCATCTTAACTACTTATAACTAAGGTTTCAAGGTCTAACACATCATACATTTGACAATATAACTAATTTTATCATGAGAGGTCATAAAATGAATTTTTTAAACCTATGATCAAAACTTAACATTTAGTGCACCAATCGTTGTGCATTAGAGTATCAATACTTGACTCTTACTTGTCAAGATGTGATTGGTTACTTTTAATTTTATAGAATAAATGTTAAACATGTATTAGATATTACATATTCAAATTCTAGTGCACTTTAATATTTATATACACCATTATATTTCATCAATAGAACACATGTTAATAAAGCCTTGTTAAATAATTGAAACATGCAAAACTATTGGGATCTTTCCCCTAATAGGGCACACATATACCTTACCACCTTACTTGCCTAAAATCCTACTTGCCCTTAAATTTTGTGTTTCTTATTGATATTATCCTACTTGCCTAAAATCCTATCTTAACCTTTTGTTGTTTCTTTGATATCTTTGACCAGACCCCTTTATTTATAAATTTTAAACTAATTTGTTTAAGTGGTAAACTCATTGAATTAGACTATGTAGTATAGATAATCTTGTGTAAGTAGAAATAAAAATTGAGCCCTTGGTGTAACATTGCATCTCTTGGATATCTATTTCAAGAATTCTACTTAATGGAGCCCAATACCTATGAATCATGCCTTGGATTATCCCAAAAACATTCCTAAAATGTGTTGAATAAAATACCTTAAGTTTCCTCCAAGGTCACTTAGTGCATCTAATTCAATAGGTGCATTTTGAGGTCCCAATTGAAAGTCTAACAAGAGTCTTCTATATTTAAAATTATTCAAGTTTGATTCCTCTAATGTATTCAAATACATTATTCAAATTTTGCCTAAAATTAAGATCTCTTGTGAAAATATGGTTAATCATCCATTCTGTACACCTCCTTCATCTATCCCTCCATCACACATGGAACAACCATCAACCACTCCATCCATTCCCACATCATCTAAAGAGTGTGTCTTTGACATGGGACTAATCCTAGCCACACCATGGATGCAACAATTGCAAGCTCAAAAACAAGATAGACAACACTTGGTGTTTATCAATACAATAGAGTTCTATACCTTATTATGTAATTGGGATAGTAAGATATGAAAGTAGGATGATGGACCTACAATGTATATACATGTTAAAATCTTAAATATTTTGGTCAAGTTGGGTACACATTTTATTTTGTATAAAATGTGGTTTTGATCTCAATAAACTTGAAATGGTCACATGTATCCATTAGTGATGATGTGGTTTTAAGATGTGTTTCTAAGATGCCATGTCTGTAGTGATGAATGTATAGCTTAGAAAATATCTAAATGCACTAGGGACTTTATTTGAAACCATTAAGGGATGGCGTAAACTTGGCATTGACCAAGTATGACATATGTATAAGCTACCCAAAATCAAACTCTATTGAACTTATTCAAGATACATTAAACTTATGATAATTTCCCCTAAATCTGAGACCTACTTCCCCTCAAGGATGATGTTGAGCAGAGAGACCCAATAATTATTCATGTGGATGATGAACTGCTCACCTCATATAGATGGTTGATCAGAATTGAATAGTAGTGTGCACCCCCTCACTGAAGGTTTCAATATTATATATATTTTGTACATATATCTTCAATCATATTATTCATATTTCATTCTAATGAGCTTAAACCTTATGATGTGGATTGCAAGAAAGTAGTACATGTCTCAGAATTCTTGTTGTAGCTTGGGATTGGAGGTTGAGGCTCATCCATTGATGAATTGTGTTCTCTCTTGCATGTATGACTTAATATGAATGTAAGTTTTGGGATCTAGAGGTAATTCAAGGCAAAGGGCTATAAATAATTTGAATACATACATGTATAAAAATGATAACGTTCAATGATTGCTCAATTCGGATGGGACCTTAAAGGGATCTACATGACAATTTTCATATAGTAATGGCAAGTCGAAGGCTCGCATCATGTGAATTATTTACTAGACATGAGTTGATTGGATTGATGTCAATCTTTAAACATTATTGGCTTCTATGTATGTATGATAAATTTTTGAATAGGCCTTAGTTGTATTGGTTGGCTCAGTGATGGAACATGTCTAAGTATCAAAGATATACATATCTAACAACTCTAACACTTCTTTAGGTGTACTAAACCTATACATGTGGAAATATTTGATTTGATTGGGCATCCTAATGCTTTGATAAATCTGATGCTTTTAGGATAAGTGACAATTAGATCTCTAACACAAATATGTGTGTGTACAAGATACACATGTGCATGTATCTAATTGGATCAGGCCTCATAGGTATTTGATAGAGCTCTTTAATACTTTTAACACCTGACACCTCTAACAGTGTTGACACTTACGAGCATGTATGAGGTACATGTGGTGATATGTAGTTGGATTTGGCCTCTTGGGGCATTATCAACTCTGAATCTGCTAGGAATTGATGCATCTCTGATAAATTTAACACTTTTAGGTGTATGAGTTACACACATGGCACAAAAATGTTCAATTATAGGGGAAATTCAATTGAGGAGGCATGGGAGGCCAATTTGAACCCCTTATTGACATAAATATAAGATCATGATATATGATTTGGGACAAAATTAAGTATGGTTATATCTATCATGAATTGAACCAATTAGTTGATTGGTTCAATTAGGGATGTGATTTGGGCAAATTGAGCCCCTAAGCTAGATTTATGACCCAATCGATTGTATAATCTAGATGTAACATGTATGACTTAACTGACCCTAATTTAATAAAAAAATGTAAATATGAATGCAAATGTGGCCAATTTAAACCCATTGAACCTAAATTGGAGTCTACGATGTGATTGAAAGGGCTAAATTAGGTCATGTTTCATGACATGTTGATTGTAAACCCTAATTTTATCACTTGAACACGTAAAATTCCCCTAAACCCTAATTTCATGACATATACACATGTACAAACCTATTACACTAAACCCCTAACCCTAAATCCTAATTTTATAACAAACACAACCCCTAAGTTCCTTGATTTCATCACAAATGCATAAATTTGTGAATGTGATTAGTGTTAATTTGTGAACCTATTATTCACCTAGTTTTGTAAGGACTCATGATGGGATTTTGAGTAAAATTATCTCATTTAATTTTATATATTGAGTCTTATTACATCATTCATTAGTCTTATCTCTTCATAGTCTTATCAAGAGTCTTATTGTATCATGTATTTGAGATTTATGCATCATATTTAGCCTTATTGATTCATATGATAGCCTAATTACATCATATTGAGCCTTATTTCATCATATGATAGACTAATTACATCATATTGGAGATTTATTGCATCATATGATAGTCATATTACATCGCATGATAGTCTTATTACATCACATGATAGACTTATTACATCATATTGAGCCTTATTGCATGATATGATATCATTATTATAATTTATGATAGTCTTATTACATCATATTAGGGATTTATGCATCATATTATAGTCTTATTGAGTGTTATTGTATCATATTATAGTGGAAAAAATGTTTGAATATGAGCCTTTTTGCTTGTTTGTATAATATATGCCTATACTTCAAGGAATGCATACGCATTATAGGACATGTACATGTTACTATAATGTGTATGAATTCCCATAATGCATATGCATTCCTTAAATTAAAAACAAAAACTCACTTTTTTAATGTCTATTTTTATCCATAATCGAGATTACTATCCCCATAGACATTCCCTACGTATTTTCTTGATTGTAGTTTTATTTGGACCCCACATTTGAAGTACTTTCTTGGTTTATTTTGTCAAAATGGGCTTTGTTTTGCATTCAAGGAAGAGGAAGAAGTTGAAGAATAAAACATCAAAGCAATTAGAAGAGTTGAGAGAAAAACAAGGTACGAATGCAAGCAATTCATTCCAGACAAGGTACAAACACTAACCTTGATGAGCCAAATGCCTTAGATAATGAGGAAATTAAAAATAATAAATTGAATAATGATGAAATTTATAATAATGAATTGAATTATGATGAAATTCACAATATTTAATTGAATTATGATGAAAGTGACAATATAAAATTAGATAATGTTAAAAATTCACATTGAAAGTTTAAATTTTTTAACTATGTTGATGAAGAGCCTATGCATGATACTTTACCCACAAACAATGAAGAAAATTTAATGGATTAAAATAATGATGAAATTAACAATGAATAAAATTTCATGGAAACATATAATGAAGAAAATTTCATGGAAACATATAATGATTTTGAAACACCATTTGAACGGATTCCACCAATAACAACACCTCCAAGAATTGTGTGTAGAAAAGATAAGTTGATCCAAAACTAGGAAGCTTTGGTTGAAAGATAATTCAAGAAACAAGAACAACATAATTGTAATAATGCTATCTCTGAGAAGAGATGTTTTATTAATCAAATTTGCAGACCCAAACATATGTCTATCTCTGAGAAGAGATGTTTGATTTCCATTTCGGGTTACATCTTTATTTATACATATTTTTAAGGTAGGATGAGGATGTGTAATGTCACCAATATCGATGGAGATTAAGTGGTTCAACTTCCATGATTTAAAATAATACAAAATTTGAGGAATTACTATTTTTAAAAACTTACTATTTTTAGATTACACTACTAAAATTGAAATTTGGGGCACTTCCATTTGGTTTTTAGAGGTCAAAATCTACTGAGAAAAGATCATTCAATCTCAAGGTTTTCCCCTCATTGTTAGCTTTTCAATGGTTTAAACGGGGAGTCAAACGGAGCTATGGTGCAAAAGTCATGGCTCCCAAAAGTTTTGCCACCAATTGGGGTAGAACCGTCACTTGAATTGTCCCCTGAAATATTGCTCAGATCATAAGTACTTAATTGAAGTTGATAAAGATATTTTGAAACCAATGCATAAAAAAATGTCTAACTGCCATTCAAGAAGATTGGCTCAAGAAATTTGGGATAGTTTGTTTCATAGATTGGAGTATGATAGTCAAAAATGTCAATTATTTATTTTGTTGATGAAATTACTAAAGATGAGATCTATAATGTATACATTAGGAATAATAACATCTAAAATTGATAATTAAAATGATGAAATTATTAAAAATCTACATGATGCATATCATATTGTAGGCCTGAAATCATGAAACAAAGATTGTAATGCTGCCTGACATATAATGATAACTTGTGTAGTAAGTGCTAAAACATGAAAAACATGGTTGATTTCAAAAAAAAGTTGAACACTTGATATAAATAGAAAAACATTAATGAAAGAAATTTCAAGACGTGAAAGACTTAATGAACCCAATACGAAAGATATTTGGGCATTTTATGGTAAACTTCCATGAAAGGAAAAGGCTGTAACCAATGCTTTGAAAGACTTACTTGCACAATTTTGGAAAGATAATACAAGAGTTTCACCCAATGCAAGAGATGTAGTGAAAAGAAGAGTTGGTTTTCATAATCGTGAACCACATCCAAAACATTTCTTGGATATGACTCAAACAAAATTATACTCTAAGTTTTTGGAAAAACATCCACAAATTGCTATTAGTCAAAGAATTTTTGAGATGGTCAAACATTTTTATGTAAAAATAAATCACACACACACAACTTGTTGTTATAGGTATCATGTTGAATTTTAAATGTACTATGATTTTTTTTACCATATTCGTTGTGCTTTATATATTACTAACATTTTATAGGAATGTGGCATAGAAGTTCCACCAAAATTAGCTAGGGAATTTATTTCAAATATTTTTTATGAAAGACTAGATGGATAAATATTTTATAAGAAAGCATGTTTGGATGGAAATTATAGCATTTGTGGTGGATTGACAAAATTAAAAAATGTATCCATGAGTGCACAAGTGCAATTGGACAGGAATTAGTTGGTTTGAGCAAATATAAATCTATGACTTATCAAGTAAAAGATGGTAAAGAATCTAAAAGGTGTGAGCTTATTACGAAAGAGATACCTATTTAAAAATTTATGGTCAAATTCATGGAGAAAATTGTTTATGAATATGAAAGGCACACACAGGGATGAATGGTTGGATAAAAAATTCAAGCTAAGTAAGGACACATCTCACTTGATTCTATTGTTTTAGTCATCAACTTTGTTAAAAATTACACATTCAAACCATAAATAGAAGTTCAATCATAGTATTACAACTCAACATAAATTTCCATATTCATGTATATATCATTCATGCATACACCTGATAGTACAGAGAAAGATAAAAAAATTAAGAGAGTGCCATTTCTATATCAGTAATGACCGATCACATTGTATAGAGTATGTGCAAGATTGTTTTGATAAGTTCTATGGACAATTGACTCAGAGGAACATTATTTTCAAATGACATTACATTTGGTCAGACAATTGAACATCATAATTTAAGAATGCACAGATGTTTTATTGGTTGAGTAGGATGCATGATATCACTAGTGTAGAACATATTTGTAGTTTCACTGAGGCTAGCCATGGAAAAGGGGAGCATGATGGTGCTGGAGCATGTGTAAAAAGAGCCATTACAAGGGATGAGCTAAAATATGATAATGTTGCTAATTTGATTGACACAAAAATTGTGGTTGACTAGTGTAATGAGAACACATGTCATGGTGCTTAGGCAAATTCTATTATTCATAGACATTTTTGGTTAATGGAGGAAAAAGACTTGACAAACTATTAGTATTGTATGACTCTAACAGGTTTAAGTGAGCTCCACTCATTTTATAGCTCAAATGCAGGTTCTTGGACTATTCATACATGACATTTGGCATGATTTTATTCAGCATGCATGGATTTTATTTGGAATGAGTGTTAGTCACAAGAGTGGGTGGATGACTAGAGTTCCAAACCTCTAATTCTAATGAACACATATCAGGGTTTACTAGCATTGCAACTTACTGACATGACATCCTCATATGACTTTGACCATATATCCAATCTAGTAAAAATAGGTAGAAGATTAATATTTATGTACTATTTATTCTCATAATCTATCTTCATAATGTCATTAAAAATTGTTTTTTGTGATGTAGGCCATGTTTTTGTAGTTATTGTAGACAGGGCAATGAAGAGGGAATGAATTACTACTTATATCAGCGTGTAGATGGAAAGAAAAAAATGACTTCCCTAGTTGTAGATGGAGAAAATATTGATTATCCCACTGGGTCTATGGTAGTCACTGGAACTTGGCTTTGATGATATCTTATAAATTTTTTAAATGTATGATTGTTTGACGACTTTGAAACTCACAAGAAGATTTTACACTATTCAAATTTGGTTCTTGCAATGAATATTCAATTGCAAAAATATCATGGGGGCCAAGAAATAAGAATCTATAGAAAGTTCATGAGTCAGACCATGAAGTTATTCTTCATAAAATCAAGATTAAAGAAGATCCAAGTCATTCATTGGATTGAAATATGTAGGTATGTTGACTTGTAAAATATAGATGTAATCAATTTTACCAAATGTTTTTTATTTTATAGGTAGTACGTGCATAAATTTCATCTTTAATTACTTACTAACATTTTTTTGTAGGTTAGTGGTACCAAATCAGCTTCCACCTTCATGTGGTTGGCACCATTAGTAAAGAATTTTATATTATTGAAGCTAAGATAAGCTTACTAAAATTACTTGGCATTTCCACACTCCTGAACAATTGCTCATGACAAGTTTATTTCTCCTTGTAGCCTTCCAAACACATTTGTTGTCAGTGTTTTCATGCTCTAGAACAGTAGTGAAAATGCACTTATGGGTGGAAGTGGGTGTCATGGTTGTTGAAAAAAGTGTAATTTTACTATATAGATGTGTTTAAAGTGGTGTATTTGCACCTACCGATTCCGGAGGCAAAGTTGTTAGTTGGAGGTTAAGAAGTTATCTCTTCACTGCCAAAGAGTTACATTTTAAGACCCTTTACTACAACTTCTACCATGGATTACTCTTAGAGGTGCTTCAAACTAGATTCAAGGTGAAATAAGATGAATTTCCATACACACAAGGGATCTTATGATTCTTCCATACGACTTACAATTTTGGTTTTATGCATGCCTAAATTTAGGCTTAAAATTAACATCTTTCTTGTATTGGGAAGGGCATTCTTGAGCCTAGAATGGGTGGTGGGTTTGTCATTTGGGCTAGATAGGAGGCTAAGAACTTGATCTTAGATGTTATTTACCCCTCTTGACGTGTTGGTAGTGCCAATTTTTAGCCAACAAGTACCAAAAACTTGAGTTCATCGATCGTAACTTCAACTTTGGCAACATTTATTGTCAATGTTTTCATGCTCCAGAACAATAGTGAAAATGCACTTGTGGGTGGAAGTGGGTGTCACAATTTTTGAAACATGTATAATTTGAATATATAGATGCATTTGAAGTGGTGGATTTGAACTTGTCTATCCCAAAGGTAAAGTTGTTAGTTGGAGGTTAATAAGTTGTCTCTTCATTGCTAAAAAGTTACATATTAGGACCCTTTACTACAATTTCTACCATAGATTTCTCTTAGAATTGATTCAAACTATATTCAAGGTGAAATTAGAGGAATTTACCATGCACATGAGGGATCTTATGGTTCTTCCATATGACTTACAATTTTGGTTTTATGCATGCCTGAAGTAAGGCTAAAAATCAACATCTTTCTTATATTGGGAAGGACATTCTTGAGCCTAAAATGGGTGGTGGGTTTTTCATCGAAGCTAGATGGGAGACCAAGAACCTCGTATTGGGTGTTATTCACCCATATAAATTTGTTGGTAGTGCCAGTTTTCATCCAATAAGCACCAAAAATTGAGTTCTCAGATTGTAGCTTCAACTTTGACAATATTTGTTGTCAATGTTTCCATGCTCCAGAAAGGTAGTGAAAATGCACTTGAAAGTGGAAGTGAGTGTCATAGTTGTTAGAAAATGTGTAATTTTACTATATAGACATGATAAAATTGGTGGATTTGTACTTATCATTCCCAGAGGCAAAGTTGCTAGTTAGAGGTCAAGAAGTTGTCTCTTCACTACCAAAAAGTTGCATTGTAAGACCCTTTACTACAACTTCTACCACAAATTACTCTTAGAGGTGATTCAAACTATATTTAGGGTGAAATTATAGGAATTTAACACACACAAAAAATATCTTATGGTTCCTCCATATGACTTACAAATTTGGTTTTATGCATGCCTAAAGTTAGGTTAAAACCAACATCTTTCTTGTATTGGGAAGGGTATTCTTGAGCCAGGAATGGGTGGTGGGTTTGTTATTTGGGCTAGATGGGAGGTCAAAAACCTGGTATTGGATGTTATTTTTCCCTATGTATGTGTTTTTAGTTCCATATCTTAGCCTAAAAGCACCAAAAATTGAGTTCTCAGACCATAGCTTCAACTTTCACAACATTTGTTGTCAGTGTTTCCATGCTCTGGAACAGTAGTGAAAATGCACTTACGGGTGGAAGTGGGTGTCATGGTTGTTGGAACATGTGTAATTTTCATATATAAATGTGCTTGAAGTGGTGAATTTGCACCTACCAGTCTTGCAGGTAAAGTTTCTAGTTAGAGGTCAAGAAGTTATCTCTCCACTACTAAAAAGTTGCATTTTAAGACCCTTTACTACAACTTCTACCATAGATTTATCTGAGGTGATTCAAACTAGATTCAAGGTGTAACTAGAGGGATTTTCCATGAATATTATGGATATTATGGTTCCTATATATGACTTAAAATTTTGGTTTTATGCATGCCTGAAGATAGGCTAAAAATCAACATCTTTCTTATATTGGGAAGGGCGTTCTTGACCCTAAAATGGGTGGTGGGTTTGTCATCTGGGCCAGATGGGAGGTAAAGAACATGGTAATAGACATTATCCTCCCATTTGGACATGTTGGTATTGTCATTTTTTATCCAAAAAGCACCGAAAATTGATTTCTTAGACTGTAGCTTCAACTTTGCCAATATTTATTGTCAGTGTTTTCAAGCTCCAAAACAATAGTGAAAATGCACTTCCAGGTGGAATTGGGTGTCATAGTCATTATAAAATGTGTAATTTACCTATTTAGATGCATTAGAAATGGTGTATTTGTACCTACCAGTCTCAGAGGCAAAGTTTCTAGTTAGAGGTAGATGATATTATGATAGAACTTTTGGTGATGATTTGAGCTTTTCAAATGTTGTAATATTTTAAATTATGAAAAAGAGGGGATTGTTTATGGAGTTAGACCTAAAATCAAGTTGTCATTCAATTAATTGGACAAAATAGGTCAAGGTGTGGAAAGATGGATAAATTATACCAATCCACTGAAATTGTACCCACAAACCCTCTTTGCACACAACATACAAACTTAACATAATGCAATGACAATTATGATAACTAAATGTATGGCTTCTCTAATTTAAGTGTTGAAGGTGGTTTGGAGGTTGGGGAAAGTATATGGGAGGAGATATGGCCAAATGTCAGTCCTAAAGAAGCCTAAAACCCTAGTGGGACAAGTTTATAATAGAGTGTAGCTATTAGACCTAGTCTTTGAAGCCAACAAGGGGTAGTAAGTGGATAATTTGGAAGAGTGGATGTCTAAGCTTGTGAGAACAATTGTTTAATATTAAAATAAGTATTATAAGTGTGAGTGTGGGGTGAAGAGTGAGAAATAAGGTCACAGGGGGAAAAAAAATCTTTAAGAACATGAATTAGGCCTACTAGGCCTTATAATCCTACTTGGGCAAAAGTGGGAAATAGGTACAAGGAAGACTTGGGGTCTTTAATGAAGGTTGGTTGGCATGTTTGAGGATAAAGTAGGAGGTTGGAAGCTATTGTAATTGAATCTAAGTGTATATAGATAAGGTATATGATAATAGGCCTAGACAAGCCTAGAAGGTGCATTGAGAGAGTGAGATAATATTGATTGTAAAAGGAGAGTGGAGATTTTAGAGTGAGTTGAACCTTGATAGGTGATTGCTCATTCAAGATATAGAAATTTTGGTTTGAATAGGCCTAATTAGGCTTATTTTGGGGGTTTATATCAAATCAAGTGATAACCAAGAGAAAATTAAAGTGTTGTAACTTTGTGAGGAGTTGAAGGGTGATAGAGGGTGCCCTAAACTATTCTTACATCTTCAAGAAAGGACATAGGTGCCCTAATAGTGAAAATAGGGCTACAAGCCTAGACATAGTATTATGACTTTGAAGTGTAGCAGGAATGGAAAAGAGAATTTGGTCACTTAGTAAGGGTTTATACAAGTGTTTAATGATCACTTAATACCATCAATGTAATGAATTTTATTCTTAGCAACTTAAACCAAGGAATGGTCCTAGAGACCTAATGGGCTACATAGTGTGAAGGATAGTGAACACCCTAAGAGAAGTATTGAAAGGTGAAGTAGGTTTCAAAACTTTAAATAGGTTTTTGAATACATTTTTTTACCATTTAAGACTATTTAAGCATTGTGATTTTACTCTTGAAACCTAAAGTGAGATTTGGTCCTTGGAACCCAATGGGTTGTGTCTAGTCAAAACTAGTGAAGAGACTACAAGCATCAAGTCATCAAGTACATTGACACCAGTTGGAATGATGAGTTTTATACTTATCCTCAATTATATGCATAAAAAACTAAGTCAAAATAGGATGATGACTCATTTGTGAAATTTGACCAAGAAGACATATATCACTAGCTTTTGCCAAATTGGGCCTACAGGCCAAAATATGTTGATCTAATCACAAAATTTGGTGGAGAGGCTCATTACGACCTAATATACCCATTAATTAATTTTTTTTTTGGATTTTTGACAATGGAAAATATTCAGTACATTAAACCCCCTATGTCAAATCATGGTCAACATTAAAGCCTACCTTGGAGAAATTGGTTAGTTTGGGGCATCTACAGGCTGAGTCAAAGCAAAAAATTTGGTACATATGGTAAAAATGACATAAAATAACATCCCATTCCATCCTAAATCTAATATAAATAGTGAAAAATCCCACTCTTTTGGCATAGTCCTCTTGCAATCAAGAAGGCAACCATTGGAGATTTTTGGAAGTTTTATCAATTCTGGATGTTAAGAAGCAGTTTAGGCCTTAAAGAGCTCTTAAAATCATATAACATGATGTTGGAAACCTATAATGTCCTATATAAGTGATCACATTCAGGTTTTTCATGAATTTTTTTGAATAAATACAAGTTTTAGCATGAAGGAAGCATGCAGGTAGCTCAAGGTAAATTATGGTAAAAAGGGTCTACATGACAAAGTACATATCCAAATGACTTGAAACTTGGTACGATTGGTATTTATGACCTAATATACTCATATGTAATCTTGGGAAGGTCATATGAAAAGTTGAAGTGATCATACTAAAACTTTTTAAGAGTATCTTGTTCCCCTATACATGTACAAGGT
The DNA here is from genome assembly GCA_037957365.1 of Torreya grandis. Classification (NCBI taxonomy): domain Eukaryota; kingdom Viridiplantae; phylum Streptophyta; class Pinopsida; order Cupressales; family Taxaceae; genus Torreya; species Torreya grandis. The sequence continues at coordinate 342,337 of JARHVA010001906.1, read as the reverse complement.
GAATCAAAAGGTTTTAACCTGAGATTGTATGGATGTGTATGGATTATAGGACTGAGGGTTTGGAATAGGGATAATTAGGCCTAAATGAGGGTAGGATAATGAATGAAGTGATAGTTAGAGGTGGATTTGGGCTATGAAATGTTACATAGACATGAAAAAAATAGAGTGTACCTATAAGTGCCCCTATAATCTCTTGAGCAATCATAACATTTCCGTACAAGGCAAAATACAGTAAAAAGGTTACAAGCCTTAAGAGAGCATTGTGTCCATAAGGTGTGGAATGAGATTATTATATTGTTTGAGTACTTTAAGGGGGTTATACCAGGTATGTTATGGTCATCTAAGACCATATGTGATAACAAATTGAGCTCTTGAAACATAGACCAAGATTTGGTCCTTGAGACCCAAAGAAGGTGCCTACGAAGAAACTAGAAAGAGATTGAGAGGAAATTTATCAATGGGACATGAATGGAATGAGTTAAAGGATGTATGGATAGAGGTCAATGCGATCAAAGAGGTGCTACTAAGAGTACAAGGAATAAGTACTAGGTGTAAGAAGCTAAATTAAGTCTAAAGACTCAAAAGAGGAGCTAGCTTGTGAAAGAAGATTCAAATCAAACCACAAGTGAATGTCATTAGTTGGGTTTCAAAAAAACTAATGATGTTTTTATATACTTCTCATCCATACCTTTGCATAAACATACAAACATAATTTAAATGTAATCACTGATATTCTTAATCTCTTATAAGGGTCTGATTTGCAACATTATCCTAACAAGTTATTCTCAATCTCATAACATTTGTAATCCTTAAGAATACTTCAAAACCAATCATTTATAATAATTTAAACACAAGTGATTCAAATAAGATTTAATTGATTGGTTTTATTAAATATTCTTGTACAAAATAATAATGCATGTACGAATGTCATATATTGGTATACAATGTCAATAATACATGCATTTCCATTTATGCATACAAAAAGATACATCATGTCTAACAACATAGTATCTAATGTCAAGTGAATGAATCATATATGCATTTACAATGCCAAAAATGTGTACATTGCCATATAATCATACAAAAAAGTACATCATCTACAATATCCTAATCATCAAATAATCTCCTTCTCCTTGCCTTCTTCAAAGAAGACTCTCCTTGGGATGCCCTGCTTGTAGATAGAGATATCATGAATGCCTTGGATTGCTCCAAGGTTCGATTATAGGTACTATGCTCATAGCTCACTTGCATCTGAACCTGTTTAAATACAAAAATTATTATAAAATTAACAAGTATACATGAAACCAAGTTAAGAAACTCATACTTTAAACTATAATAAAAAAAATCATTTAAACATGCACTTACTGCAATCTTATGGTCCTCCTCAATTTTCCATTAACACTCAACTAGGTCAGTACCAAGTTCAGTTGCATGAGTAGGCATGTCAAATGTTGTCATCTGAATTAGACTATCAAATGTCATATGACAACCCTGCATACACAATACATTCATGCATATAAGTTATATTTGCCAATGTATATAGTAAAATTATTAGAATAAAAGTATTAAATTACATTTCAAAATTACAAGTGAATATACATACCTTAGTGAGTGCCTATGTATATGACATTACAGTAGAAATTCTTGAGTCTATCTTAAATTTCAATGATGGAGGAGTGTCCACCCTAGTCATCAGCTAAATAAATAACCTAATAATTAATAACTTGGGAAATTCATTAATTAAACAAGTTAACAAACTTAGTCTTGCATAAGATATAAAAAATCTAATGAGGTCATAGGAATCATGAATGTGACAAGTGGATATGTGCAACATGTGACTTGTAACACCACACTAGAGACAAGAAATGTTAGTTTCATAAGGGATAATGACAAGACAATGAGGGAGGATTTTTGAGTGAATTTTTTGAATTTAAGTCATTGAATGTAAGTTAGGTGTTGAAACATCCTTGATATGTACGTATATACACTTGTTTGGATGCTTGTATAGCTTTGTCTGAGGTGTATTTTGTATTTTTACCTAATTAATTGGTAATTAGGCATAATTTTCTTAAGGTAATGACTTCGTATAGTTGAGGATAGTCTTATGAGCATTGGTGTGATAAAAAATCCCTTAGAAATAGTCATTATGATAAGACAAGTAACATGTATAGGTGTTTGTTGAGAAGTTTGTAAATTGAGTTTTAATTAGGTTAAGACACCTAGAGTGATAGATTTCTTTTATTGGGGGAATTTATACTTGAGCCTTTGAAGAGTGTCTAGAACCTTATAAAATAGGTCTCATCAAAATCTAAAGAAACATATAGAAAATTAGAACTAAATATTGTAGAGATAAGAGTGAGTGGGTAGTCTTCTTTATAAGTGCATGATTTTGGTTGCCCTATAGGTGACATTAGGTTGACTATGTATCCTTAGATTTCCCTCAATTTTTTTAAGGGAAGGTATATATGTATACAGTGCATAAGTAGGTTGAGGTCAACAAAGGGTGATATAGTCTTGTTGACACTCAATATTCATTTTAGGGGGACTTTCCTAATGAAAGATGTTATAATCTTATAGAGTTGGCATGTCACTCGAGTGATGAAAGTACATGGATATAGATAGGACCTCTTCACCAACTAGATATAGTAGGTCTTTAGGCCCCCTAAGTAGGTGGTGGTTAACAAACTACTCAACCCCATCTATCTATATGGGGTTGAGGTCCCCTATTTATATATGGTTGCATAAGGCTTATGCCATATACATATATATATATATATATATATATATATATATATATATATATATATATATATATATATATGCTATAGTTTATAGTTGATGCTCTCCTAATAAACCAATGGGATCTAATGGACACTTTCCTAATAAACAAATGGAATTGACTAGCTACAATGGGATCAAGAGGCTATGCCATCTAATTTTATAACTCTATAGATAGAGATCAAATTATTATGCTCCGATGGAATCAAGATGGGAATTGAATTGCTAGCTATGACCATTTTGGATATCTGATCATAGAGATTGAACTGCATTATATGTGATTAGGATAATAAGGAATAAAGTGCCTGGCTATGAGGATCAGTATTTAAAAGAAAGGAGTGGTGTGCATATTGATGAAGACATGCTATGATTGATTGGGAAATTGATAAAATATATTTATTATACCAAATAACTTTTATCAAATGAAATACACACACACATCCAATCCTACTGATTGGGATTGACCCACTATGGGAACTACATATAATGGGATATCAAGCAAATGTTTAACTCACTATTTTGGTTATTGAAAACATAGTTGAGATGGAGGATGAATTTATAACAAGTTATGCCAATCCATGTTAATACATCAAACAATAAAAATTCCAACAAAATTATATTAGGTATTTTATATTTTCTTACACAAAATCTACCAAGGATGCAATTAAGGTGTATGAATGTAAATCTAGAGTATATAAGATTCACTTGAAAAATTTCTTTTGTAAATGTATATGGTGTCATACTAACATAGATAAATGTAGTAGCCTGGGTTGGCCTAATACCTAGTTGTGATGTCAAAGGCAACATCTCCTCCTAAAACACAAAAAAAGACATATATATTATTCAATTTAAATATGTAAATTAATTTTACCTTTTTAATTTGAAAATATAACTTAAAAAATTAACATTAAATTTATATAAAAGATACCTTGCCATGTGTGTAGAGACTCCCATTCTATCCCTAAACTCAAATCTCTGTGTCAATCAACACAACAAATCTAAGACCCTGTAGTCCTGCTATCCCTCCTTGAAGTGCTTCCAGTTGATCATCCTTGACCTCTAGCTAGCATATCAATGCTTAGGACTTGCGGAAGCTTAATTGATTACAATGTACATGCAACTTAATATGCAGTCTTTAAATAGGAGTCCCATGCTTACAAAAATTCAGAAATAACACAGAATATGAGAGACAATACGCAATTGTACTTAACTGACTATTCGTCAACAGCAGTTCTGAAAATACAACAAAGCAGATGCGACAGCCGGTCTTCCTTACACAGTCTGGTAGGTGCTCCCACACCTCGACCGACTCCCCAGTAAATCTCGTCACTGAGTTATCTCTCTTCTAATACTGCAACTACAAACACGATGTCGGTCATACTGCACAGACGCTGGTGCATCTGGTTCAGTAACAGCACTGCCAGTACACTTGTGTCTGCAAACAATCCAAAGCTGAGTAACTCCATGCACCTCCAAGTACTCCCACTTGGAGATAAACAGCTACAACTTGTACCTGTACCTGTACACCATCTATTATTGTCACCTTAGATCTTGCTACCCCGTAGACCTCTTTTGACCTCACACACACACACCTGCAAACCTGTGATGCTTACTTACCATGTAGATCTCTATGCACACTGAAGAACCCTTGCCTTACCTCACCAAGTCCTTATGATTCTTCAAACCAGTACCCCAGTGGATCTTCTCCCAGAACTTTGCCCTTAGCACAACCTATAGCTCTCCCTGATCATACACACTCGGCACCCCTGTGGAACAAGGAGGAGCACCTTGCAGTCTTCACTCTCAAAAGGAGCTAACCAATCTCAACTCAACCTAGTACAAGTTACAATACAGCCCATGAGTCAATTATATAGATCTCATGCAAACAATAATTAGACATCCAATTACAATAATTAGATCTGCAGCTCAAGACTAAAATTAGCCTTTCAACATGCAAACAACCAGTCCCTCTATCCAGTTGCTTTCGTGTAAGCTGAAAACTCTTGGAACCACACAGGCGATCGACCTATTTGGTTCCTATCTGGCAAGAGACTCACTGACGTCGGTCGATCCTTGACCGGTGTCAAGCTTTCTCTGCACTGGATTTGACTAATGTCAGTTGATTAGACCGACGCCAGTTGCTCTACAACTCAACATCCTCTCAACTACATCCTCATGACTACATCAATGAAGCAATAGCTCCACAACCTAAGGTGAATCTCCCACTTGGAGATAATGAGGTTCACTATACCTGTACCTGTACACTGTCTACATGGGTGTTCCTGAGACTTATTAATTCACTCTTCAACATCCGTTCCAGAAGACCAATATCAGCCATCTCCCAGTTGTGCTGCACCGCCCGTCATGTCAAGTTCCCTGCCACATCCAAACCTGACTACCGATGTCATTGAAGTCCTTGGCCCTGAATAGCCGGTGTCCCTCCTGCTAGACCCTCTCAAATACCTTATGAACCGACGTCCTCGACTTGGCTCCTAACTCTCTGACCTACTCGACCACTGCTGGGGAAAACTGCACATGTATACCAGACCTGTCATGTGATCTCAGATGACTGAACGTCGGTGCCAAGCGATCGACATCGGTGTGCTGTGGTTCTACATCCTGTGTAGTGAACCTGACCAACACCTGATTCATCTGTGAGCTCCCACTTGAGACAAAATCAAACTGTGATCTGTCCATGTCTGCTCTTGCTCAAAGAATTTATGCTGCAGCCCCTGTGACTGATCATGGCTGTCCATTGAACAAACCTTACCTTTAGCTCAGCAAAACCCTATCTGTTTGAACCTTCAGCTAGCATACCATCCACATACTTTAACTGCATAATGTTACGACCATCTATCTAACTTGCTAAGATAAACATAATGGTTGAACACATGACACTGACTAAATTCAAGAACTTTGTGATCCACCTGTCAAACCTGTACCACTATTCATGTAGCTTCCAAGACCATATTAGACCTAGCATCTTCTGAATCTACACCAGAAGTAGAATCAGTCTATATAAGTAGACAGATAAAGAGTATCTACTTTCTTACTCTCAGTGCTTTTATCCCAGCTAGCAACTCTACCAAATCTCTCGTTTGGTTCTGCATCCTATTCATGCCATGCTCCCACTGTTTCTTGGATCCTTCCTGCTCTGCACTGAGCAACGAGTATAAAGAAGAGGAACAATGAATTTGAGGCTTACTTACACTTTTAGTCCTCCCCATGGGCATTTGAGACTCCTTGACAGCTTGCTGTCTGCCCAAAATCTGTTCCAGTGACCGACCTTGGTCACCACACAGTCTGCATCTGACTGACGTCAGTTCCATGCAATTGTCTAGGTCATCGATGCCAGTTATCCTATCAACGTCGGTCTCCACCTACCCGACACCACCAACTTTACCTATCTGCACATGACCAACGTCGGTGCCTGTCTATTCGATGCTGATTTTCCATGACCAACACTGGTACCTGTTTTCACTTGTGAGTGATGACTTTTTACCCGTAAGCTCTCTTTAGATCAAAACCCTGTCCAAACTGCCTTGCTCAGAGTTACTCAGCCTTCTCCACTGATCTCTATTCGTCATCTCCTCCATAAACACCAAGGCTTTCCAGTTCTTAAGTCTGTCAAACACATCTGACTTCCGCTTAAGAACATGCATCTCCTTCTTGCTCATGTGACCAAGCCTACAAAGCCACATCCTTGCAACAGAAGAAGATGCAGAATTACTTACTGCCATAACCATACCGTCCCAACTTTCAGGCAAAGAACATAAAATCAAGAGAGCCTTTACCTCATCATCAAAAATCCAATATTGACTGAACCTAGTTGGTTTACCAAACCATGGAAATCACTGAGATGAGTATGTACCGATCCACCTTCCTGCATTTGCAAAGTAAATAGCTGCTTCATAAGATATACCTTATTAGAAGCCGAGGGCTTTTCATATAAATTTGCCAAGGACTTTATCAATTCTTCTGTTGTCTTGCACTGTGATAAGCTGAAAGTCACAGATGATGCAAGGCTCAACCTTATGGAACCGATAGCCTTCCGATCAAGAACATTCCATTCTTCATCCTTCATATTATGGGCTTGCATGCAACCCCACCCAATGGTAAGTACAAATCCTTCTGATACAGATAGTCCTCAATCTGCATCCTCCAATGTTGATAATTCTTGCCGTTAAACTTCTCCATTCGTAGCCTACTTTCTTCTACCATTGCTGAACTCCCACTCAATTAGAAAACCCTGTGAATGACCTGTAATCAAACAATAATACCCTGCTTCCCACAAACCGTAGCTCTGATACCACTTGTTAGGGGATCTATAGCTCTACCAATTAGAGCACAATTGATTACTTTCTTATATGCAATTAAACATGGAATTATACTAGAATGATAAAGTAGCTAGAAACTTGAGACAACAACATAATTTGAGAGACAATACACACTCTTGTATTAATACTACTACTAGAAAGAAAATACAATAAGGAAGATGCCACAGTCTTCCTCCACCTCAAAGGCTTGCCACACCTCAAGACCTTCTTCCACTCTCTCTCTTGCATCAACACAACTCTAAAGCTCTTCAAGTTGCTATCCCTCCTTGTAATATCAATTAGCAAATTTCAACTCAACACACAGAGCTGTCAACCAGTCAGTAACAAAACTGCCAGTACACAAGTGCTCCACGCACTCCAAATTTGAGTACTCCATGCACTCCAAGTACTCAACGTACTCCAAGTAGATCTCCCTGATCTTGCACCTTATTGTGTTTGACTGTCACCTTTAATCTTGCTACCCCGCAGACCTCCTTTGACCTCACACACACACACACCTGCAAATCAATGATCTTACTTACCATGTAGATCTCTCTACACCCTGAAGAGCCCTTGTCCTTGCCTCACCAAGTCTCTATGATTCTTCAAACTAGTACCCCGGTGGATCTTCTACCGAACTTGCACAACCTGCAGCTCTCCCTGATCATACACACTCGGCACCCCTGTGGCAATTAGGAGGAGCTACTCTTGCTCTCTTCACTCTCAGAAGGAGCTAACTAAGCTCGACTCAAACTAGAACAAGTTACAATACATCCCATGAGTCTATTATATAGATCTCATGCAAACAATGTAATTAGACATCCAATTACAATAATTAGATCCGCAGCTCAAGACTAAAATTAGCCTTTCAACATGCAAACAACCGGTTCGTTAACAAACTGTTCATGCAACTGACAGTTTTGAAACCACACAGGCAACCGACGTCGGTCCCTGTCTGGCTGGAGATGACTGACGTCGGCCGATCCCTGACTGATGTCAGTTTTCTCTGCACTGGATATGACCGACATCGGTGTGATCAGATCGACGCCCAACATTGCTCTACAATTTAGCAACCTCTCAACAACCTCCTCCATGTCTGCATCAGTGAAGCTTTTAGCTCCATAACCTAACATATAACACCACAACATCTACATGGGTGGGGTTGGGTATGACCACTAGCTAGAGTATCTTGAGCATCTGTCTCTAAAAGTCTACTCGTATGATGAACAAGTGTATTAGTAAGCACATTAAGTGGATGCAAAGTGTCTATCTCTACAACCTTTGTTATTGTATAGGGAATCTCCAAATGAAATGGCTTTTGGGTAGGGATCCCTGCAAATTGATTAGGTACATGATGTACACTTGGTCGATCTTATGCGGAGCCTTGCTCTTGGCCCTAAAACTCATCATAGTCAAAGCAGTTTAGAATTTGATTGAGGATAACTCGCAATAGAGTTTCTTCAAAAATTACAAAGGGACCTCATGGTTATTACAAGGGGGATAGTCAAACATCATCCACCATCACTCTCAAAAATTAGCTTTAATCAAATCGTGTTGGCATCAATGGATTGGAAAATGTTTGGTCGTTATGGGAAATTGGGCATTAGTGGTTAGGTCGATAAATAAGGCATAAATTTGATCTTTTGTTATATTTTTGTTCTTTACCTTAGATGCTAAGAATTTGTCAGCATAGTAAGCCCTAAAACTATCCCTATATGATCTCCATCTATCAATTTGACTTGTTATCGAGTCAACTTGACCTAATACTAACTCTAGGTTATTTGCCAAATAAGTGCGGTGGGTGTTCGTAGAAGTGGGCTCCCTCATTCTCCTAATTATCTGCTCTATTTTAATTTTGTTCTCCACTATGTGAGCAATTATATCCTCCTAACTACCTGGAGGATCTAGGGGAACTATAGAAGGGTTAGGGGGAGGATTAGGAGGGTTAGGAGGGCTAGGAGGGTTGTGTGGAAGGATTAGGCGGAGGGTTAAGCAGAGCATGCCGACCTATTGGAGAAAAATTAAAAAATAAAACTAGATGCAATTCACATTCACAAAAAATTCAAAAAAATAAAAAAAATGATTTAATCTACAAAAAACCTACCTCTTCTTTGCAGCATTGTCGATTTCACAAATGGAGGTAAAATGAAGATTTGCAAACCAAAACATGAGTTGGAGGGTAAAATGAAGTTTTGTAGGCCAAAACGTGAATGTGAAGCACCAAAACGTGATTGTGAAGCAGGAAATAATGATAGAGGTTGAGGTTTTTTGTTTTGTTTTATAGTTTAAAGAACACATATGCATTATATTAACTTATAGGAACTCGTATGTGTTTTTATAAGTTAATATAATGCATACATATTATAACGATAACACACACATATTATGTTATAACGCATACGCATAGTGGTTTATGTCCACGGAATTGTCCTCCAACTCCGTGCACATACCCACATCTCTATGAAACAATATATAATAGTTATGAGAGCGAGCATGATACAATCAATTATTTTGGTAGATTATATGAGATGAAATTAATCATTAAAAAAATCTAATGAATTATAATAAATATATAAATTATTTAATATGTTTCTTTCTTTTATTATAAGATATATTAATATATGAATAATAATATTGAATAAATTAAGGTCGTGTAATAGCTAGTCCCTATTTATATTATCTTGAGACATCTTAAATCATAATGTTTAATACATTCTCTTGAATTGTATTTTTCATTAAATTTTTTTTATTAACAATTTTAAAATAAAATTATGATAAGACACGTATGTGACATTTTTAATATTTTAGTTTTGATGAGTTGGTTTGATTGTAATATATATTTTGTAACTATTTTTATGTATAACAAGTGAGCGATGACAAATTTGAGAAGATATTTTGTACATATATGATATATGTACAAGGTTTGATTAACATATTTTCTACATTGATAAAAAAATGAGAGAATATTTTGTAAGTGGATATAATGAATGAAAAATATATTTAAATAAATTGATATATTAATATATTTTTCATCTCATTAATGTATTGTATATAATTTTTATTAAATTATAATTTTTAGAATAATTTTATATTTTGAATATATTCGTCAACATTTATCTAACAAATTTTCTAATATTAATAAAATTTATTCATAACTTATAAGTTATGATAATTTCAAAAATCATAAAAAATAAAAGAAGATGGTAATAATACATTGACTAAGAAAAAGATGTGATTACAAAGAAGGTGCATCAAATACTATTGCCTGTAATTGAATCTACTACATTTGCATTAATATAAAAAGAACAGAATTTATTGAAATATTTTTATATACAAATAAAAATGCACAACCACATATTTTATACAATGAGAGAAAGTCTCAAAACTGTACCTCATCCTCTCGTATTAATAAAGCCCAAGTACACATAACATCACATTTCTGGTTGATGGAATATTTGAGATTAGTTCTAAATTAGATTTTATAAGAGCATGGGCATCACTGGAGTGGATTTTATCGCTAACAATGAATGATTTTGTTAATATATAAGCGTCTTCAGAACTTTGAAATGTTGACGTGTCCTGCAATGAAATATTTCTTTCATTTCTCAAAGAGGTGAAACAAGTGTAGTACATTTATGCCTCGAAAATGTATTTCCAATATTCTGTTTTTTTTTCAGATGGTCTGGCCATGGATAAAAAGTGTAACATAAGACTTCATTTTACAATACGGTTTACATTTTCACTTTAAAATTTTGGAAAACTAGAATTTCACGAAACACATGTAGCTTGGGAAGTTTTAGTTGTAATACAAGTTGAGTTAAAATTTTATATGTATTAGAAGAAGAACAAATGTGATTTGAGTTTTTTTTTTTTTTTTTTTGGTTCATTCATATAGATGTAAAAGATGATGATATGGACACTCTCTAAATTATTAGCTGGGAGCTTATTTTAGATGGGAATAATTTGTTAAGTTTGGGTTGGGGTCTTGATGATATGGATTTTCCGTCTTTTGACCTTATTTTTACTGCATAAAAGTTATCTTTTTTAATGACTTTGTGATTTGTTTCTAGGCTTTGTTTGAATTATGATACTTTTGTACGATACTTTTGATTTTATTTCTAAGCTCTACCTAGTGTGACATGGTGTGCTTTCATACCACCTTTATTTTTTGTGAATTATTTATATATTTCTATTAAGTTAATATATAAATATATTTTATCAAAAAAAAAAAAAAAAGAATTCATATTTATAATGAATTTTACTAATTATTAATATAAATTAATTTAGAAATAGATATAATCACTTTAAATAATTATTCATGTATGATCTAATTAGTTTTAAGTATTGAAAAATGAGAAACTCTCATTTTATAGTGAATTATATATGTAGTATTGAAAGGGTTGTAATCTAATTAGTAAGGATGATTTAATTGTTTATATCCATTCATTAAGGTACAAATTCTTATAAATATGGATACGAAGAGTCAAATGATTAATATCGAGATTATGTTGTGAATGTTTTTAAACCCTGACTACTTAATCAAAGAACTCACTAAATTAAATATATGCTTACTCAACATTGTAATAGATACTATATATTTACTCCAAAATATAAATAGAGCCACCAACATTTTATAGAATTCAATGATTCTAGACATTCAATAAAAAAAATAATACATACACAATTAAATTTAATTATTTTAATGATATCTCATATTATTACATTCTACTAATTAACATAATTAAATTTCAATATTTTATATATTGTTAAATATTTTATGAGCCCTTCCCTTATCAACTCCAAAATTTAAAAAAAATTACAATTTCACAAATCGATCCCCTCAACCTCAAAATATAAAATAATTAAAACTTAAATCAATAATTAAAAAATATACAAACATTCTAAATCCATAAAATTCTGAACAACTAATAATTTGTCGGAGGTAATATCTTTCAATCTTCTTTACCGATGATAAGTTCCTTTGCCTTTGATATTTCGAAGTGTATTCTTTCATTATCGGTCGTTGAGGATATAATTCAAGTATAATAAATCCGAAGTTGAATTATGTTACTAACAATGTCACCCGCCTGTTTGCCTTGTTTATTCTCAGCCTCAACAATAAATTTAACACGGCTATCCTATTTGTAAGATACTCGTATTGAATACCTCAATAATAAATTCAATACGGCTATCTTACCTATAAAATAGCCGTGTTGAATTTATGGTTGAGGTTGAGAATAAGCAGTTGTTTATGTTGTGGACTTTTTCCCATTATAAATTTAAAGAATAAACAATTTTTTTTTGGTTTCTAGGGATAAATATTTAATCTTTTTTTATAATTTAAAAGATAAACACTTTTTTTTTTTTGGATATATATATATATATATATATATATATATATTAATTTTTTATTTATTTGATTGAAATTTTGTTTTTACATAAATAAAATATATATTATTTGATTGAAATTTTGTTTTTACATAAATAAGATATATAAAAAAATTATTCAACGTAGTATCAAGGATTAAATATAGAAAAGGAGGCATTAAAAAGTCATTAAAAGATCCTCTTAATTTAATATCAAACATTCCAAAATATTTTTTCTATATTGTTACCTATATTTGTTTTCTCATTATTTTTTTAATGAAGAAAAGGATAAAAAAGGAAATCTTATTGATTTACTCAATCTTACGGAAAAATAGGAAAAGGCTCGAATGGTATGATTCCTCCGTTACCCTATAATGGGTGATCTTATAATTCTTGCTCTGTGAAGATGCATTGTTAGTTGCTTTTTTTACATATTTAGGTTGAATCTTAACTTCAGCGTGTGCTCGAGAGATAGGCTTCCATACATTGATAAAATATGTATGAATTCTCGAAAAGAAAATATGTATGAATACTTTGGCTATATGGGACCGCCCAGATCTCACGAATGTGTAGAAAATTTGATTTACATTCAGGTATCCATTCTACTAAATTTTCCTAGGGCACGATCCTAACCTCATCTCTTTTTAGTATCTCTTGGAATTTGTACTTTGTTGAATGGTTGGGCAACACCTTTTACACCATTATCCTCACCATTAAACTACAACCCACTTGATGAAATTAATATTTAAACTAACATACTAATATAAATTTCAGCGAACTATAATAGTAATATAAATTTCAAATTATATAATAATAAGGGCAACATAGTGGCTAGTCTCTGTATTTATATTAAAAAATGTTTATAGTTGAATTTGCACATAAATTTGTAATGTAAGCTCAACATATCAATGAATGATACACAAAGTTTAATTATGATTAGTTGGAGCCAAAATATTATTCGCTCGGATAAAAGTTAAACTATCCTTGCGTTGGCAGGGACTAACAAGATGTTTGTAAGCTTTTTTAGTTTATCAATTTGTAAAAAATTAAATTCGAATGTAACTTGCATCTAGTATAAAACTAAAAATTGGGGTAATGTTTACTTGAAATAGGGTAGATGAAATTATACACATATTTGACTAAACATGTAATGAACATGAATACTATCAAGATAAATAAATTACCAATATACAAAGCTTATGAAATGATAACTTGCATTGATTTATATTGAATGATTCAAATAATTACAAACCATGCATAAATAACCCTGAACTTGGAATTGGAGTTGACATGTAAAATTCAAAACTTTAAAAATAAATAAAACTCAACTTGCTATTTTTAGTAAGTTTCACATACAAGCGCGCACAATGCTAAAAATCTTCAAAAATAAATTAAACTCTAAAATTATTCTATCGAATGAATTTCAACTGAAGTTCAAGTTCTGTTACAAAAATAGATAATTTCTAAATTTAAAAAAACTTGAAAATAATATTAAATGATAATTTCAGACCTTTAGATGGTCACATATGGCCTCCAAAAAATATCAAAAATATCTATAATCATAATGGCGGGTTATTATAGCATTTAAATTTTCTAGATGGTCTTTTTGGCATGAATATGGGCTCAAACGAAGCTATGGATCAAAAGTTATGGCCTTTCAAAGTTTAGCATCTTTTTCTGTATCATTCTCCTCTAGTTGAAAACAACTCAACTCTTATGAGTTATTCTGATTGTACTGCTACCATTTATTCTTATCAATCTTATTTAACTCCTATTATATAATCTTAGTGTTGTCTTCTTGTTGTAATCCTCCCACTATACCAAATAATTGCCATAACTTCCTTACCTTGTGTTTACTGTCTTCTTATTTAGAACCTGCACTATCTTTTCTTTCTTTTTTTTTGGCCCATGTTACTTTTAATCTACTACTTCTTCTTCTTTACCTTTACTATATTCTCCATGGAAATCATATAAATCTAAAACATTAAATACTTGAGAGATATCAATATTCTATGTTAATCTCACCTCATAAGCATTGTCATTAATTTTTTCACAATTCTACATGGTCCAATTTTCTTGTACTTCAACTTGTTATATGTGCCTTTTAAAAATCTCTCTTTCCTCAAGTAAACCATCAATAAATTTTATTCTTCAAATATTTTTAATATTCTTTTGACATCTGTTTTTGCTTTATACTTCTCATTACTTTCATACAATTTTTTTCCTATTTCTTTTCGTAATTGTTGTATATGCTCTACAAACACTTCTGCATCATCACTAACTTGTTCTACAATTGATAACTGTATCAAATATTAAACACTCATAGGATTTCTTCCATAAACAATCTAAAATACTAGTTTTCATATTAATCTTTTCACTTAACTATTATATGCAAACTCAGCTTGCAGTAAAGCCAAGTCCCATTGTTTGAGCTTCTCTCCCACTATGCATTTCAATAAATTTCTCAAGTTCTTGTTTACAAATTTTGTTTATCCATTTATTTGGGGGTGGTATGCACTACTTAATTGTAGCTTAGTCCCCATCTTCCTTCATAAAGTTCTCTAAACATTACTTAAAATTTTTGTGACTCTATCTGATGTAATAGTTTTTAGAATACCATGTAATCTCACAATATCTTTAAAAAATACTTTTGCAACTCTAATGGCATAATTGGTTTTCTTACATACAATAAAATAAACCCTCTTAGAAAACCTATCTACAATAATAAAAATTAAATCATTACATCTTTGTGTGTTTGGTAATCCATACTCAAATCTGTCTATAGTCCTCTTGGAACCGATAATGGCATGTACAACCCTATATTTTGTGCATGTCCTTTTACCAATTGACATATCCTACATCTTGCAACATATATTATCACATATCTCTTCATCTTTGGCCAAAAATACTTCTCCACCAAAGTTATTATCTTTGTCTTAACACAATGTCCATCCAAACCACCACTGTGCAATTCTTTTATAATATTGTCTCTTAGAGACCTAATTGGAATACATAATTATTTCCCTCTGAAGAGATAATCATGTTGCATAATATACTCTTCATAAACATTACTTGTATCACATGTCAATTAATTCTTTCATTGTTCAACTATCTTGCGAAAATATGGATCAGTATCATATACTTTTTTAATAAATTCAAATCTAACTACTTCACTCACTATAGTAGTTAATAACCTCATTCACCTACTCAAAGCATCAACTACCTGATTCTATTTTCTTGATATGCACTTCAACATAAAAGTATAACTCTGTAATAAATACACCCACTTTACATGCCTACTATTTAACTTCTTTTGAGTGTTCATATACTTCAAAGCCTCATGATCAGTAAATAGGATAAACTCCTTAGGCACCAGATAATGCCTCTAATGTCTTAATGCTTGTATAATGACACAAAATTTAATATCATAAGTAGAATACTTTGTTCTGACCTCATATAATTTCTCACTGAAATATGCTATTGGTTTCCCTTCTTGACTCAACACGACACCAATTTTCACAAATGAAGCATCATAATTAACCTCAAACACTTTGTTAAAATATGGTTATGCTAAAATAGGCTTTCCTATCATTTTATTCTTCAATAATTCAAAGCTTTCTATTTCTACCCTTATCCATAAATTTTTTTTCCTCTCATACAATTTATTATTGGTGTAACAAGACTACTAAATTTTTTAATAATTGTTCTATAAAAAGTTGTTAAACTATGGAAAATTCTTACCTCTGTGATGCTCTTTAGAATAGGCCACTCAACAATTGCATTTAATTTTTCTTCATCCATTCTTACACCATCTACTGAAATTACAAATCTCAAAAATACCAAAATATTTTGCATAAATCTACAGTTATTCAAATTCACATAGAGCTTATATTTTTTTAATAATTCTATTACCATTATCAAATATTGTAAGTGCTCTTCTTTACTCTTACCGAATATTAAAATATTATCAAAACAAATCACCACACAATTATCATTGTATTTTCTTAGCACTGTGTTCTTCACCCTCATAAATATGTTGGGTGTATTACATAACATGAATGACATAACCATATACTCATATAAACCATCTCTAGTCTTAAATATTGTTTTCCACTCATCTCCTTCATGCATTTGAATCTGATAGTAACCACTCATTGGATCAATCAGGATAAAATATTTTGCTCCTGCAAGAACATACATCATATTATCTAAATAAGGTATAGTAAACTTGTACTTTATTGTAATTTTATTGAATCTACTATCCACACACATACTCCACTCTCTATTTTTATTTAGAGTTAACAATGTTGGTGTTGCACAAGGACTCATGCTCTCTTTTATTACACCCTTCCTCACCAATTCAGTAATCTACTTATTTAATTTTGCATGTTCTATTGGACTCATCCTATAAGTTGATTGATTGGGTAGAGATGATCCTAGAATTAAATTTAATACGATACTTAATATTTCTCTTTGGTGGTAAACCATCTGGTAATACATCAAGTATAACATCTGCATATTCTTTCAACACTACTGCTATCTCTGCTAGTACTTGCACCACTTATTTGTCTTCTTTATTCGTTACTAATGCATAATAACAACATATCATATTTATGTCTTTGATAAATTCTTTTGCAGTCAGCATGCTTTTAGCCTACCCTTGTTCTTTAAGAGGTAACAAAATTGCCTTCATATCACATTTCTAGAAACTATATGTGTTCTTTGCTCCATCATGAATTAATTTTCTATCAAACTATCATGGCCTTCCTAATAACACATGACATGCATCCATTGCTATAACATCACAACATATTTCATCTTTGTAAGTTTTACCTATAGAAAACTTGATTAAACATCTTTCATCTACTATAACTTCATTCCTTTTTTTAAACCATGAAATTTGATAAGGATTGCAATGTTTTTCACACTGCAAACCTAATTTCTCAATCATATATTTATAAATCATATTTTTATAACTACCACCATCTATAATTACCTTGCATATCTTACCTCCTCCTGAAGTACACTTTGTTTGAAAGATATTTATTTGCAACCATGCATCATCACCTTTTTTATTCTGCACATCTTCTTTCATTGAAACAATCATTGTTCTTCTCATCATGAGATTTTCTCCAATATCTACTGATGCAACTTTAATATTTTATTCTTCTATTTCAAATTTAACTAAATTCACTATTGAGTGATCTTTTTATCTCTTTTCTTGATGTTGGTAATCTGGAAACTAAAATGCTCTATGGCCTTATTCTCCACATCTATAATAAACATAAGACCTGCATTGATTTGGAAACCATCCTATACCACCCCCATAGATTCATCATCTTTGAAATCATCTTCCTCTTTGTTGGTATTAAAACCCTTGTCTATTATCTTTTTGTCTTTTTGGACCACGTGATGATTCTCCTCTAGTGGTATTAAACCCACCTTTGTTTGTATTAAATCCATATCATCTCCTCATTGGAAGGGATTATCCTCTTCTTGGCCAAGTAGTTGTTCTTTTAGAATTATGTCTATTTTGTTTTTCTTCTTCCTTCAAAACTAACTAATAAGATTTTCTATGCAAAGTATTCTATGCATGCTTAATTCATCTTAAATAGAAAAATTCAAACTATTTACACACCTTGCATCCATCTTCTCTTTTGTCTCATCATGCTTCACACATATGGAAAGCTTGTAAAACTTATCTATATACTCTTGTATACTGTGATCCTTTTGTCTTAAATTTTGAAATCGTTTGTATAATATTTGTGCATAATCCATAGGAAGAAATTTCTCCCTTAGCTTCTTCTCCATATTTTTCCATGAGTTGATCTTCTCTTTACCTTTTCTCTATCTTTTTTTGAATTGGTGATCCCACCAAATCATTTCATGACCCTTCAATTTTGTACATGCAAACTTTATCTTCTTATCTTATCTCATAGTTATCCATTCAAAAAAATTCTCCATGTTCATCATCTAATTTATCAACTCATATGGTTTTAAACTACCTCCATAATCTGGAACATCAACCTTGATTCCTTCATTCCTTATTTCAAAATCTCTAATCACCCTCTCTTCCATTGATATCACCTATTCTTACTGATCTTCTTATGAATTTTATTCTTCATGATATGTGTCATCTTCTACATCATCTTCTACTCTCTTTTGTCTTTGATTCACAATAATTTTGGTTAATTGTTCTATTTGCCTCTAAATCTCTTGCATAGTAGAGTTCATCTGAGTGATTCCTCCTCATCCTCTCACCATCTCTTACATGTTCAAGATTCAAACTTGCTCTGATACCAAATAATGAACCTAAATACTATCAAGATAAATAAATTACCAATAAGCAAAGCTTCTAAAATAATTACCTATATTGATTCATATTAAATGATTTAAATAATTACAAACCATGCATAAATAAGCCTCAACTCAGAATTGAAGTTGACATGCAAAATTTGGAACTCTAAAAATAAATAAAACTTGACTTGCTATTTTTAGCAGCTATTATTTTTAGTAATTTTCACATACAAGTTCACATAGCTCTAAAAATATCCAAAATAAATTAAACTCTAAAACTAACATATCGAATGAATTTTAACTTAAGTTCAAGTCTGGTTACAAAAATAGATAATTTCTAAATTTAGAAAAAACCCAAAAATAATATTAAGTGATAATTTTAGATCCTCAGATGGTTGCTTATGACCTCATAAAATTATTAAAATCATTCCATAATCAAAAGGGTAGGTTATGGTAGCATTGAAATTTTTGAGATGGTCATTTTGGCATGAAGAAGATGGTGAAAATCTTGCTATGTCTAACTGATACCAAATGGTGCACCTTATCTAGTCTGCTCAAAATTACAAATTGATGCGCTGTCATAGTTTGCTGTAAACAGGGTAAACTATTTCTTCAAGGCCCATATTCTGCTGCTCTCCATGTTCCTCCAGCCACAAGTTTTTAAATTAACCCAAGTAAAAGAAGATATGTCGCTTAGACATTTGCATTACAAATCACTATCAGTTATTCTAGCATTGACATTTCAAGATGTGCAGTACATATAGCATCAAGCAGACATTTCAAGAGACAACGTTGCAAACAAGTACTGTATGCCTATTTAGACTGGATCTACCAAATCCGTCTCTAGAAAATTTTCCTGTTGACGATCACTTATGATTAATAACAGGTAGAGCATCAATAATATCTGAGTTTATTCATGTTCTGAAAGGTATGGCTTGCCTTACTTTTATAACTGTGAATATTCTACAAATTACGAAGCTTTATGCCTTCTGCCTATTGGACCCAATCTTACAAAACCATATATCCCCATTTATGCAACAGAAATCTTCTAACAATATATGAGTCAAACCAGCTGAAAGACAACAGAAGGCTACGCTTGGCCTGGATATTAGAAAGATTGACTAATAATAATGGTTGCCTTGGTCCGATGCAGAGACATCACGTTTTCAAACAAGATTCAGAAAAGAATGAGAAGATACAATCTATACATAAGTAATTGAACTCACATCTTTTTTAGTTTTCCAAGTCCATGTCGTTTTGCAGCCTTGGTCCAACGCTGCTCAAAATTTGTCAGAACGTCATACTCTGCAGGCCTATCTATTTTGCGGTGCAAATCATGCCATGGCTCTCTTGGTCCACCATATCAATGCCTGCCGTAGAAGTTGGGTTATGATAATCATCCTTATGGACCGTTTGCAGAGAGGCCAAATAGAGAAAGTTTTGCTTGCCGTCCGCAGGCGGCCACAGACATTTATATTTCAACGGTCTCATAAAACTATGCATTTATCTTTATTCATTCCAAACTAAGCCCTCTCTCTCTGTGATTATTATGATTTTATCGGCTTTGACGCATCACTTACACCCTTCAAAGATTCTCTTGTTTGGCAATCATCTCTCGGAATGGTATGTTTGCTTGAATGGTCGACGATATCAACATTTGAAGGTTCAGCAACAATTCTTCCCTTGACAGAATTATCTTTATATCCTGGGTGAAAAACATTTAGAAATCCCCCATTCTTATCAAAAGCCTTGACACGTTTGACCAATGGCTCTACTTTATTCGCAGCTTCTTGGAATCCTACTTTCAACAAACCAGATTCACAGCTAATGCTTGTAAACTTTGATTCTTACGTGTATTGCGTCCATACACCATGGTTGACGCCTTTTACAATTTGAAGAATTCATAAAATAGACTCGGGTTTGCATTCCTCTCTCTCTCTCCCTCCTTACAGTAACTTTTCTTTTTATGAGAGGTCCTTACCTCTCTTCCTACGCCCTGTTTTTCTTCTCTTCTTTCTTCTATATATATATTTTTTTGTTTTTGCTATATTTTGGGATTAAAAACCTCCTTCAAAACCTCCATGCCCAACTTGGGCTCAGGCAAAACAAATACAGTTTTTTTGATTTTCCAGCATATTCTAATATGAGAAAATTTATCTTCAATGTTATCTTACAGTTGAAAATCTTTCAACCATTCCCCTCATTTCCTCAACAGCCCACAATTACCTTTTTACTTTTACTTTTATTTTTACATTTTATTCCTCAACAACATTTAGGAGGGAAAATATAATGATTTTGAAATTTGAATTCGAACATGCTTTGTAGCCATGTCTTGCCTGAAGATGCTCCTGCATCAGAAGAGCTCAAATGGAGCTATAGATCAAAAGTTATGGCCTCTCTAAGTTTGGCCTCTTTTTCTGCATCAACATAGTAATAATAACTATATTTGAAAGTGATTGTGATAATCATTGAGACATGGATAAACTACATTCAAAGGTATTGGATAATCATTGGGTGATAGGTATGTAGGCCTTCACAAATGATTATTCAAGAATAGCTTTGTATTACTTATAGGTAAATTTTATAATGTTCAAGAGTTTTGAAAGGTTAATAATCATATAATAATGTGACAATGTAGAATATATTTATTGTGTTTTCACATTGCACATATATATTACTAATATGTATGACTACGTGAGCAACCAATATTCTACCATATCTTTCACAAAGTAAATGTAGCTGCATATCATAAACGTAGTTATTTACACATGATCTCACAGTTAAAAAAATTACATGGCAATTTTTATAGATGTACCCTATCATAATGGTAGTGGTGAATATTTAAATGTGATTTGTAAGGACATCTTTTGATTTATTTGAAGTTATGTTTTTGCTTCCTCCAATACCATTACAAATCACACATGGTGGGTAGATGAATAAGTATATTAATATTATGTTAGTCACATTAAATATTAAATTTTAGAATGTTTAGGAATAAAAAATAAATAAAAAATAGACTAATCATTGATAAGTAGATAGAATATTCTATAATAACATCTTAAGGAATATTCAAATATATTTGGATTCCAAACTTATAGTTGGTAAAATAATTTGTGACTTCAATCCCCTTGATTGGTTAGAACGAATAAATTATTTTGTTGGGTAGAAGCTATAGTATCCTTCCTTGGCATGGACTAATGTTAGTAATTAAATTTAATGTGAATACACCTAGAATTTTATTCTTCTAAAATATGGATCTTATTGGTGTACTATATATAACTTGTGATTAGAAGTAAATTAAGTACACTTATTGTGTTTTGAGATATGAAAGCATATATGGACACATGTCTTATGATTATTGATTTTGTACTCAATATCATCACAATGAAACAAATGGATGAAGATATGGGAAGAGTAAACTATTTTTTACAACTATTGAGCATTCAATATGGGTGTGGGTTAAGGCCTTGTATTGAAAAAGCATTGGTAGTGGCTAGTTTCTATCATAATTAATTGAAAGTATTTATGTGAAATACACAAGTTGGCATGGAATTTATTATTAGTACAAATTGTTTCAAGACCAAAAAAATGCATATGTGGGTGCTTAACAAGCTCCCATGCTTTTTGTGGCTTTGCAATGGCTGTATTAGTTGGACTGTGTGGTTAAGTTACCAAATATTATTAATATTTATTTGTAACTTGTAAATTTTAAATTGTAATAAGCAAAAAAAATGCATATAATTAATAAAAGTGGTCCGATCTTTGGAGTTCTTAATTATTTTCATACTTAATCAATTTTAATTATTCAATAAAAAAGGTTAAATGATACACATAAAATAATAAGTAGATACTTAATATGGACACGAACCAACATGAAAATATGTTTATGTACTTGTGTGTCACAATACACTGACATCGCATTTTCATGTTGTCAAACTTCCAACATCAATACATAATGCTCTCTAAATTAGAGGTAGAGTTATTCATCTAATATAAAAATAAAACCCATCCTATTCAGCATTGGGGATAACATATTATTTAAATATTTTCCTAATTCTTATATCAATTAAAAATCATTGTAGTTTAATTGAGGTAAAAAGTGTCGTGGAGTGGTTGTAGTACTTGTCAGTTTGATATAGCCTAGGGCATCAAGTTGTGACACAACTCTGTCAGTGTTGTAATACGGGGGGTTGGGTATGCAGAATTTGGTTTTACTCTTAGCACACAACCAAAATTTAACATGGTCAATTGCATACTGCAAGATATAGACAAGTTGATATGTATATAGTGTTTTGACAAATGATTTATAAAATGTCCTAAATTAGGGAAATTTTTGAATTTTGATTTTTACTATGAAACCCTAGTTACTGTAAATAAAATCAGATTGTTGAAAGTGGTCAAATTTCCACTAAAATATTATTCAAATAATTTTTAAAATTAGAAAAATTTCACAAATAATTCCAGGCACTAAGTGGCTCAACAATTGAATATTTCCAATGAGTAATTGCCATAAAAATATTAGTAAATTACTGGATATATATATATATATATATATATATATATATATATATATATATATATATTTCATATTGAAAATTAAGCCTTGAATGACCACCAAAACCCTTTCAAATGGCTTCCCAAGGGGCTTACCCAACTAAAATAAAATGTATAAAATTATTAATATTTATCTAGCCTTCCAATGGCCTCACAAACCCTCAATAGGCAAGTCGCCTAGCTTCAAATAATGTCAAATAATTTCACAAACCCTAGGGGAGGGTTTGCAAGTGTAATGCAACCCTTTGATGGGGTTTTCAATGCCTCAAGGAAAGTTCCCACCCTCATATTCCTTAAACACTTTGGAAATGACCTCTAAAAGTAAGCCATCACTCTTCAATGCTCAATTCACTCGCCAAATCAAGTTGTTGCCCTAGGAGAGGGTGAAATTAAGCAAAAATCAATTTTGAAGCACAATTACAACCCTTGTGTAGAGTTACTCTAGATGGAAGCATGGAGGGTTCCATCCCTAATCTCTTTTGTGTAATTGAAGGGTTTCATCCTCAAGTCACTTTTTCAATCTCAACATACTCAAATATACAATTCAATATATAATTCAACATACATTCAAATGAAACCTTCCTTTGCTTTTATACAACTTCCCCAAAGGGGCACACCCAAAAGGGATGGAAACATATAATCAAATCATAAGTAAGATTGATTTTAAAAATATTTTTTAAGTCAAGTGGTGCTCATAACCCTTAAAGGGCCCCAACTTAAATGGCATTTATAACATAAAGTACCTTTTGCATATATTTATTCGAAACCACTTATTTCCCTTTCTTTTATTTCTTTTCCCTTATCCCCTAGGAAATGGGTTAAGGTAATGGTCCTTGAGGATGTCCCTAGAAAAAAAGGGACATGAAAATCCTCCCTGCCAAAAATTGCTTATCCTCAAGTAATTGAAGTAACCATAGGGTTGTTCCCACCATAGATTTTGTGCACAACTTGACCCTTGGTTCTTACCATGTGGGAGAACCCTCTTAGTGGAGCCTCCTAATGTTGTATGTGAGGATTATTTATTGTTCATGAAATCTAGAATTGAAAAAACAATGGTATCGTATCCTCTTTCCTTTTTCCATTGAGCCCATGTACTTCAAAAATGCCAGTAAGATGATGAAAACAAAGAAATTTTTAAAATTGGCATTAAAATAGGGGTTGGAAAAATGCATTCCAACAATGTGATCTTCAAACATTTAGGATTTGATTGCATTTATATCAACACATGCATAAGAAACAAACACATTAGTCCAAAAAAAATTCTCCTTTGTGTTTTTTTGTGCCTTCGATGGGCTAGAAACCCTCTCCACAAGGTGACCCTCCAACACTTGGCCCTCATGCCCTTAGGTCCTCTGATATTAGCACAGATTGTTTTGTAAGGAGACCTATACATGATGATTTTAGGGTTGTATTTTCATCTTACAACCATGTAATTTCTCTAGGAGATCCCCTTTCTCACTTCCCTCTTTCCCTTTGATGTATCAAACATGTGTGCTACTTCAAGAGGAACAAAAATGAAATTATGCTTTACCTTAGAAGAGTTGGATTTATCATAGTAAGTATGACAAGAAAAAGTGTGACAACTTCCTCTCACATTGGATTCCTTATGCCATATAATACAACATTTATTTCCATGCCTCAAACTCTCCAAAACATGCCTCAAGCTTCCCTAAGCAAGACCCCCAAAGGTTGGAAGTTCCCAAGTTGTAGCCAAAGTCAATTGTTCCTTAATTAAGGACAATGTCATCATGTCACCCAAACTAAGCTTGCTATCATAGGGGATATAATTGTGATGTACAACTTTATAATTTCCCTCAAAATATAACATGTTCACTACTAAGTCGACCTCTCATATGCTCTCCATATCCCCATACTTCAAGGGTGCCAATGTGAAGACAAACATCATGCAAAAAGAGTTAGAGTTGTCAAATGAAATATATTTGGAAAGTGGTACCTTATTGCCCCAAGTGTAAAGATATTTTTGATCTTCATTCCTCATGTGCATACTCATGTGACTACCTTTCAACCATTCCTTGATAGCTCTTAAATTCCATGGTAATATTCTCCAAGATTGAAACAAAAGAAGAACAAAAAATTTCTTGCGAAACATACCTTGGAAATCACTTTCAATAACTTGCAAACCTCTTAGATGGTCCTCTTCATGCGTGTTATATGTTCACCCATGGGTTGTCCTTTATTCACACCCTCATGCATGCGTAGGACCCCATGTGAGTTTAAAAGTAACTCATTGTGATAAATGACATAGTGTTGTTCCTTCACTTCCTCCTTAGCCCTCCTTTCATGCAAGTTGTGTCCCTTGACATAGACACCTTCTAAATTTGATAACAGTTGTAAAGTTTTAGATTTCTTACCCATGTGAAGTGGTTGAAACAGTGTTCCAAGGTCTGATTTTTTTTAGAGATAAAATTCATATCTGATTCGTTGACTTTCCTTTCCCAATGTGAGTTGTAATTTGTCCATAAAATCAATCTTTATGGCCTCAATAGGTGGTTGGAATCTTCCTACCGACTCAAAAATTTCTAAGAAAATTTAGACTCTGCATAAACATTTACAGAACTTACCATGGGTTGTATTGTACCTTTTTCCTTGCTTTTTTTAAAGTATGATAGCTTCAGTTTTTGCAAAATCAACTCATAATTTCCTGAATGTGAATTTAGCCTGTCTTTTATCATGATTTCAGTCTTTCTTCTCTTTTATACAAACCTATTTTTAACCTCCTTGATCTCTTGACTCAAATTATTATTTCCAACAATCATTGGGATCAATACACATGGAAACAAATAGTGATTTTCATACCTTGAGGGTTATTTCAACTTAGGAAAGACCTGGTTCTTTGTTTCCTTTATCCATTTATTCTTGGGAAAGACTCTTTCCATAGTTTTTGATGTCACCTCCAATGCACAACAAAATTCACATTTAATCATACTAACTGATTTAGTAGAAGGCCAAATTTTCTTTGAAGTCATTGGCTGCCCATGATCAAAATTTGTAGCCTCTTGCCATGGCCTAAAAATGATACTTACATCCCACAAAAAATCAAAACCTTGATCTACCTCCTTATCCATTTCAAACAATGGAAATCTCTTGCATTCCATAACAAGTTTGAACCTCGATATTCTTCCATATCCATTTCAAATAATGGATTGTCCATACAATGCTCAATTTCTATCTTTGTAACTTCCAATTTTTTGGAAAGCATTCCAAATCAAAGTCTTCTTGGATCCTAAGGAGATCATCAATCACTTGTTAAATTTCCTTACCCTTTGCCTCATCCTCTTGCTCCCTCAACTGCTTTACCACTTCAATCGATTACCCTTGTTTAGAAATCACCACATTCATTGTATTGCCCTTGGCTTTTGCAATTGATCTCTCTAATTTTCCTACACATGGAAAAAATAAATTAGTGAAAACCATGGTGTCTTAAAAAACACCCTTTTGATTCCCTTATCAATAGATAGGATCATGAAGTGCATCCTTTCTTGATGCCTTGATTCTTCCTTGCAACTCCCCCATATTTAGAATTCAAAAAATAGGCTCATGTTGCTTTTGAAATGGATGTAGCAACTTATTTTCCCCTCCATTCTTTCCCTTATAGTGGCTATAAATACACTTACACATGTGTGAACTATTCCCATGGTGTTGAGGTGTAAGAGGCACACCTTCTGAGGGCCAATACTCACTATGACAATGAGAAAATTGATGGAAAATAAATTAAAAATGGGGAAAATAGCAGTTAATGTGATACTTATAATCATTCTTTTGATCCTTGGATCATGATACTTATTTTTTATATGCATTTACATGATGGTCCAAGCTTTGTTCTTATTTCAAAACATAACATAATAAAAAAATCATGCTTGTAGGGCTCACCTGGATCCCACAACCATGTTAGAAACTTGTCATGCCCAATCCTTGAAATTACATGGGAGAATTCCCTTCTCCAATTAGAGCTCTTCATCTCTTTTTCAATGTTGGCAATATCAATATCAACATTTGCCACTTTGGTTTTGTTACTTCCATGGCATACTTGATTGTAGGCAAATCAATATTAGCAACCATTGCCTTCAAGTGTTCCCCATTTTTATTTGGCATCCCCCCTTCAAGGGATCCCTTTGCCTTGTCCAATCTTGTTAGGACTTGGGCCTCCTTTTCAAGATTTAACAAGATTTATTTCTTCCAAGCTTCCTCTTAAAATCTAAAATTAGGCAAAGAAAATGATTTCTGATAAGAAACAATACAAAAATTTTCTTTCACAACATACCTTTTTATTATGGCTTACTTATCCATATCCAAAATTTTTTGGAGCTTTTGATTGCTCATGAAGTTGTTAGACAACTTCTCCTTGCTCTACCCTTGTAAGTTATAAATTTTTTGTTACTTTCACCTTAGTGTTTACCATTTGCAACCCTATTGGTTGCTCCATAACTTGCTGAAACAACTCTTCTTGTTGCTCAAAAATATTTGTATTATGAAAATAAAAAAATTCACTACTTGACTGCCCCAAATTTTCTAATTTTTGAAGCTCATCATTCCCATGTAGTTCAATATTGTCTTATTTTAAGAGAGATTTTTGAGGTCTAGGGATTAACACCATATACTTTCCCAAAACCTTGGGACTTATTTCCTTTAGTTTCCTCTGATAATTCTCCATGGCTTGCAATAAATCCTCTATGGCTTCATCCATTGACCTCTTCTTCATCCCCACTTTTTAAAGGGCATCTTTGTATTCTTATTTTGGAAAACACCTAGGTTGTCAATCTATTGAAATCCATCACACCCCAAAGTTGGCCAAGAAATTGGCTTTGATACCACTGAAATGTCCTAAGATAAATTTTCTAAATTTTGATTTTTACTATGAAACCCTAGCTACTGTAAATAACATGAGACTGATGTAAGTGGCCAAATTGCCACTAAAATATTTTTCAAATAATTTTAAAAATTAGGAAAATTACACAATAAATTATAGCCCCCAAATGACTCAATAATTGAATATTTCCAATGAGTAATTACCAAAAAAATATTAGTAAATTATTGGAAATATATATATATATATATATATATATATATATATATATATATATATTTTAGATTGTAAATTAGGCTTTGAATGGACACCAAACCCTTCCAAATGGCTTCCCAAGGGGGTCACCTAACTAAAATAAAGGACAAAAAAATATTAATACTTATTTGGCATTCCAATGACCTCATAAAATCTCAATAGGCAAGTCACCTAACTGTAAACAATGTCAAATAATTTCAAAAATCCTAGGGGAGGGTTTGCAAGTGTAGCATAACCATTTGATGGGCTATTCAATACCTCAAGGCAATTTTCCACCCTCAAAGTACTTAAACATTTTGGAAATGACCTCCAAAAGCAAGCCACCACTCCTCAATGCTTAATTCACTTGCCAAAGCAAGTTAGTACCCTATGAGAGGGTGAAATTAAGCAAAAATAAATTATAAAGCACAATTACATCCCTTGTGTAGAGCTGCCCTAGATGGAAGGATGGAGGGTTTCATGTCCAAACTCCATTATGTACTTTAAGGGTTTCATCCCCAAGTCACTTGTTCAAGATTGACATAATCAAATATAAGTTTCAATATATAATTTAACATACATTTAAATGCAACTTTCCTTTGCTTTTATACAACTTCCCCAAAGGGATATGCCCAAAAGGGATGGAAACATATATTAAAACCATAAGGAATATTGCTTTTAAAACTCTTTCTTAAGTCAAGTAGCACTCATGAACCTTAAATGGTCCCAACTTAAATGACACTTATAACATAAAGTACCTTTTACATATATTTATTTGAAACCACTTATTTCATTTTCTTTTATTTATTTTCCCTTAGCCCCTAAGAAATGGGTTAAGGATAAAGGTCCTTGAGGATGTCCCTAATAAAAGAGGGACATGACAATTTATGCCAAATGGAAACCAACATTGTTCTACTCTGATTGAAATTGTTGACAACTAAAGCTGCGCATCCAATTTAGGTTTACACCATGGTAAATTTTTGAAAGGTTATTTTCAAAATGGAAAATCTACATCATACTCTAAATATATTTAGATGATTAAAATATGTTTTGATGATATTCAAAACAACAAAGACAATATAAGGGTGAGATAGTAATAAATGATAGGCCATTGCTCTATTGTGGCACATTTTCCAACTAAAATGATTACCATAACAAGATTTGATATGTATATAATTTTGTTAAAGAATCATAAGCTTGAAAATAGATGTATTACCATTTGACACTGTCGATTATCAAAGATACTATGAACATGGAAATGGATAAGCACAACAAAATTAACCTTAGAACCATAGAATATAGCAGGAACTAACTGGAGTAGCAGTACAAATGTAAGACATATAGACATGGAAATGTGATTTACAACCATGTTATTATAATTTTAATTCTAAAACAACCTTTATATCCAAGGTAGAAATGCAATTCATGTTAAAATTGGAAACTATTATGCATGTTAAAACTGAAATATACTTTTTGGTATTTAAAGAGTCTTTAGAGTGTTTACATTTCTGTATAATCTGATATGAAACTCTAAACTTATATTGAGTGTTGTTTATTCAAGAACAAGGTTATCTATTTATATGATGAACTTGAGAACCTTTCTTCCTAAAATCTATTGAAATTGTTGTTCTTTTAAGCATTGATTTGTGTGAACCTAAAATTGTTCACAGAAAGGATAGTGTTATTGGAACTGAGGCATTGCATCTTGATTAGGAGCATATATTACATTAGACATTTTTAAAGAGTGCTTACCTTTACAAGGATGGGGATTTTGTGGTTCAGATTAAGCTTGCATGGCTGCTTTATTGGGACAGGAAAAAGTCTATAGCATTTGTAATTCAATTATGAGTATTACTTGTAGAAATAAAATTATTTATTAATGTTGAGGATTTTATAAATGGTAAATTGTTAGGAAGTTTCATACCTTCATTAATTATTTGTGGAATAATATGCTAAATGTGATTATTTTTTTCAATTTTGAAAGTGCCTTACATGGTGAGTTATGATAGCAGATATATTATGCTTTATTTGTTTTGTATATATTCTGCATGTGTTTTTATCTTTAGTGTAGGCAATAATTCATCTAGTAGTTGATCTTTTTCAATGTATTATAAGTTTCTACTGTCTTTGGTTTTTATATTGCACAAGAGCTAGTGTGAATATAAGTATGGGCATTCTTTCTTGTCGTTGTTATTGTGATTTGTGGATTCTTGCATGGGATAAAAGTGGTCCACCATCAGATTAACATTCATGCAAACAAGTTCAAATGGTATGGAAGTGACAATTAATAAAGTACCATGCACCTTCTTCACTACAAATGGCAAATTTTGTTATTGGTATTTGATTTATTTAAATACAGATTTATAGAGCAGGTGCATTTATAGTGTACCTTGATAGTTTTATCGAGCAGGGATTGTACGCGATGGAAATATTTTTTAACATTGATGCTAGTGATAAATGTAGATTGGGCATTCCATAATGTTCTATCTTCTGTTTGGGTCTATTTTTCTATGTTTTTGAAGAGGAAAATAATTGGTTCCTTTTTGTGTATTTTTATTTCAATGTCATTATAGTCATGTATGAGTGTGTGGAGACACCTGTTATTTGAATAACACAAAAGGATTTTTTTTGGAAGGTGAGGATGCAATGTTTTTTCCATAATATAATTGTAGTATACAATTTTTCACTTATCTTTGTTGTGTCAGTTGGTGAATTACCATCTGTTATGTCCACGATGAGCTGGTTGCTTATTTTCTATGTAGATTTATAGATGGATGCTATTGTAGTAGTGGTATAGTGATCTATCTTGCTTATAAGCTAATGTATTATGGAGTTAGGAATGAACATATGCTAAAAGTAGACTTGGTTAATGTGTTCAACTGTGGTGTGATCATTTACTAACAATATGAAGTTTGAATCACCTTTGTCATAATCACTTTTTAGAGCAATTGAAAAGTCTTTGATAGATATTAAATTTTATGGTAGAAGGTTTTTTTCATGTATTTTATCCATGTGTTAACTACATTTAGTGTTATCATCATTTCACTTTTTGCATATATCATGTCAATTATAAGTAGTTCTTTTACCTTTTGCTTATTAAGTACTTTCTTGTATACGAAGGCTTGCCCACTTCTATAACTATTTATGTTGTTAATTATTAGGGGAAAGTTCCCTCATTTTTTGAGCTTACATGATATAAAATTAGACAACACAACCAATCATAGTCAAAGAATAAGCATCCATTTTGCTATGTGTTAATGTCATTGTTAAAAACAAACATGATTTAAATCTTAGGAAAAATATAACACACCGCAAAAGATAATAAAACATTTTTTTAAAAATTACTAATTATCATATTGTTAGTTGTGAGATACAAAATGCAAACAATCTTACAATTAAAAAGGATGGATATCAAGGGTAACACTTAGCCTAGTTAAAATAATTCCATAACTATGTTCATAATCTATTTTAAGACCAAGGCAAGTTAATTTTACCAATGTAGTAATAAAATGACTAAAAAATATCTCATTGTTCTAGCCTAAAAGCTTTGGGAATCATCTTTTACATTGGAAAAAGGTTGTTTGGATAATGAGAACCCAAAGATCATTGATCATTAATAAATATTGTTTGCACTGAAATTTAGCAAATTGTAGGTAGAAGGGCTTAGTCATTCATGCAATTAATAGTTTCATTCTCATGGAGTCATTTGTCTATAAAGATCTAATAATAACATTTATGGGTCTTAATGTCATGGATAACCATAGTCGATAAACTTCAATATGAACCTAGGCATCTTTGCCTAGGAGGGAGAAGACATATAATGGGTCCTTTTAAAATGTTTTGGGCTCCAATTGATCTCTATCATGTAAGAAACCATTGGAGAAATAAAAAATGGAAGTAAGCTAAGCTACTTGGAACATATAGATAAATTTCCCTATTATATAGATAGGCAGTCCAATAATTTCTCAAAATCAAAGATTTTTTGGTGTTATTAAATATGTACACATGATAACAAATATTACAATTACGATCAACGATCCCATTAGAAATTATGATACAATTTAGGGTTAGAAAGTAAACTGGCAAACCAACATGGTAGAAGTGCCAAGTGAAAGTGATAGTTATGCCATCTTACCATTGGCCTATAAAAACTTATACTACAATTCAATGTCAACAATTATATTTCCAAACTAACATGGTGGAAGTGCAAAGTGAAAGTGCTAGTTATGTAGTCTTACCATTTTGGCACAATAGCTTTAAGTCTAGCTCAGTTAAGTGATATGAGTAGTAAATGTAATGTGGTGCCATGACTCTATTAAGTAATGTAATTGTTTTATAATGTTTGGGGAAAAAAGCAATGGGCAATGGAAATTGTACTATCAAGGTTGTATTAGAACTGATGAGCAATGATAACAACATCTCTAATTTTTTTATTATGTAATTTTGCAATTCTAAATTTTACTTGATGGAGCCAATAATAGAGGAGACATGCATGAGCTAATTGGGGGTCCATGAATAGACACAATACTAATTTATTGGAAGGATTAAGGCTTATCAATAGCAACTAGACAATGAAATTTGTTTTACACAGAGGAAAATGAGGACGCATGAGATATGGATGTTTTTTCCATGCCCAATGATCAGTACGCCACCTTAAATGCAACCTGAGATTGAGTAAGAAACTAGGGAATTTTCGATTGCTTACTAAATACATATAACTATGGAAAAAGAATTGAGGTTAAACAGATGAAGGTATATTTTATCTGTATATATTTAATAGTTAGAGACAAAAAGTAAAAATAGATAACTTGACATAGGGATGTTTGAGTGAAGAAAGAGACCCTCTTTGCAGTGCACAAGTTGCAAGGTTTGAAATACTGCTACAAGGTTCAAAGCATTCTATTTAAATGAGATTACAGGGGAAGTGTTGTTTGATGGAGGCATAACTACAAACCTATATATGAAAGAAAATGACAAGATAATATATGCAAACCATTTGATGTAAGATTAGTGTGTGCAATTATAAAATGATGACATTTGTGTAGTCTTATATAAGTATGCTCTTACTAGATTTGTGTGTGGGCTAAAGGATTGTGAGTGAAATATTAATGTGCATTGGAAGTGAATTTAATTTATGTTTAATAGGAGAGTATGATTGAAGTAACAAAATTGTAAATGGATACCTTTTTCGTTTCTTGTTTGTATCCATTTCTTTAGTAGATGAATCCCTATCAATAAAATGGCAAGGGATATTATAAGTATATGTAGTTTGTGTTTATCAATAAAGTATGACTATAATAATGAAATTATAGATGCTTACCTTTTTTTTTGGCTTGGTTGTGTCATTTTTTACAGGTTCATCTTTAGTTTGTTATTCTACCTTTGATGACATGAGTGGTAAGTTCATGGAAAGTAAACATAAATTATGCATTATTTTGGTAGGATTTTGTGATGGAATTATGCATTGTAAATGTAGATATGCTTTGTCCTTGTGTAAATTACTTTTCAATGAGATGTTGGGTTTATGTTGTTATTGCATTTTTTAATTTGCTTGGCAATATATATTCATATAAGCTTTTTGTTTTACTCTGGAAGGTTGAATGCAATTGAAATTATGTTGTGGTCAATCCAGTATGCATGGAACATAGTCAATTGCATTTTTTCTTTTTTGATATTTATCTTGAAGTGGTTTATTCTGGTACATGCTTCTGTTATTGTTGCCCTTGGGAGTAGAAACAAATTATGTTTTACCATGAAGTAGTGTGAATGTTGTTGGGCACATTTGTTTTGTTCCATGTCAATATTAAAATCCCCAATTATAACCATTTTCATGTTCGGTTGTAGAGTTGAAGTGATTTTTTGTGTGAATGTTATCTGGTCTACAAGAGGGCTCTTGGCACCAAATAGATGTTTGATATTCATATTGGCATATTTAAAAAAATTAAGTTGATTATGATTTTTTATATGTTCTTTGTTGCAAATGTTTTAATGCTTTGATATGAAGTTATTTTCTTAAAACATGTCAAGATAATGTGAATCTTCATTACAACAAAATAATTGAATTTCTTAATTAATAGTTTGCTATTGTTTGAGTTTCTTGTAGGCATATGACAATTGCTTCCATGAGTTGGTAATCATGTACTATATTATTCCATGGGGTTTAAAATCTAAAGCATTCATTGTTAGCCCTTATGACTTATGAATTATCCTTGCACATGCTATTCATACAAGAAATTGCTCTCATATTGTTGTTTTCTTCTTTGTGTTTACTATTTTTGTAACTCTTGTTATAGGAGTCCATGATTTGTAAATTTATGTAGTGTATGAGAATTTAATTATTTTTCATTATACTTTGCCTACATTGGCATCATGGAATTGTATCCATACAATGTCGTGTGATGTGTTTGTGCAATATGGGAAAATTCCATCTACACCATTCACTAAGCCATCATGCGTATTGTAATTTCTGGCAGTTAGTTCAACTAGGATGTATTTTTTTAGAGATAGTTCTTGGCCATAATTGTTTTCTTAATATGTGTATAGTCATTTTTTATTTCATCAATTTATATATGGTCAATTATAGTTAACATATATGTTTCTCCCTATAGAATATTGAACAATTTGTTGTTATGAATTTTGACATCTGTGTTTCTATGAAATAGGTATGGAAATGTTGGGTCAAGTGGAGGATTATGTGGTATTTTTGATTCAAGTATTCAATGTCTTTTGTTGTTATGTTTTTGGTTCTGATATGGTTTAGAATTGAGGTGAATTCCATATCTAGTTTCCTCATTACTTGTTGTAGTTGAAAGCATTTGACATTATCGATCCAAAATGTGTATGGTATTGTTTCAATATGAATTTTAGGTTTTTTAAATATCCAATTGTCAAGAATAGGTTGTGTCTAGTAGAAATCATCATAGAAAATGATATCCATGTTTCTAAATGGCTTTGTCAGTGTGTGCATGAATTCACAGAGTCTTTTGTCTATGTTATAAAGTATTTAACTACTTATTAGAGATAACATATCAATAAGCATTACAATAAATTACTCACACTTATTGGTGACAATATCTAGAGTGTTTGAATCTAGTGGGAGCATTTTTGACATTTTACATGATAGTTAGAAAATAGAGTGAATAGTTGCATCATTTATGTTGTAGGAATCTTTGCCAGTATACACAATGATCATGCCTTTGTACTTCAAAGGATCGCTATCAATTTGTCTATTATATAAATGACATAATGCGTGGTATATTGATTTTGATGCACATATCTTTCTTGTTCCATATCCCGCTATTAAAAACAAGTGAATTATTTTGCTTGGAGCAATTTGTTTTCTTATTGTAACATCTTTAAAAAAAAAAATTTGTTTAGAATTCAATTGCTTTTGTGAATTGAAGTAGTCATCTTTGCTTATAAGAAATGGTTGCTTACTTATTTCAAACTTGCTCTATGTTTTTTTTGTAATGTGATTCATATCAGCACTGATATCATATTCATCATTGCTAACAAAACATTCAACAAATTCATTGTCATTTTTAATGTCATATATCATATTTTTTTATTTATGCATATGGGTGGCAGTGATGATGATGTTTCCCCATTTTTTTTGCAATTAAACTATGAAATTGGCCTCTGTATTTTCTATGATTTTGAAATGTGTGAGGTAAAGATAAGAGCCAAGTTTTAGAATCTTTTTTCAATGATTCTTTTGGTTCTTGATATGGTATGAAAAACATCATTTTTTCTCTGTAGTAGTTTTTAGGGTCAATATGTTTATTATACCTCACATAGCATTTGATTTGTGGATTTTGGTGCATCATCATATTTATAGTTGTTCCTATATATTATGATGCCTATTTTGTTAAGCATACATGTTCTAGAGATTCTAGTATTCCATTGTATTTGTCCATCAAAAAAGTGCGTATTAGATTTTCAAAGTTGTCATACTCCTGTGCTAACAATTTAGGGATTTTCAAAACAAATGTTTTATTTTTAAATGGTGATGTGTTTATGAAAATTGTTTTCCTACACCCATAATGCAATGTTAGTGACAACACTATGTGCACTACTTATCAGCTAGATATTTGTTGGTAGTTAAGGAGGGTGTTACCAAGTTTTCGTACAAATTGGAATTTAGTCTCTCTTTTTTTTAATAGTTTTTCCTACACTTGAAAAAATACATTATTAGTCTATGGTCTAATTTAGTCATATAAGATGTGCAGTATGTTGCAGATGAATATGCATCAAGAATGTACTACATATTTGTATTTGCATACCAAAGCTGGGGAACACCAATTGTAAAAGTGTTTGTTCACATGTATACTGGGTGTGTTTTTAAAATAATTATAGGGTGCATAATAACTGATCACAATAGATTCAGATACATTTCCTTAGTTAAGTTTTCAATTTTTAAGAACATGTTGAATGTTGTATTTATGTCATACTTTTTTTAATTTTGTGGCGATTTCAAAAACTTTGAGTAGCACTTTTGATTTCTTATTTGGTATTTTCTGAAGGATCTACTATTATTGTTTTGTCCATTAGAGGCAGTGGGAAATTGAATCTATAATATGATTTATTGTACTTTTTATGTGTATGATGATGGGTTTGCATTTACATTAATGGTTCATCAAGTAATGATGAATCATATGATATGTATTTGGTCATAAATGATTCAATTTCAGCATTTGAATAATGGCCATAGATCGGTGCATTGATTATATACAACATGAAGTGGGTGTTCATTTTCTCTATTTTGAAATTTTGTTATGAAAAATTAGTCGACAACGTCACCAAACAATTATTTATTTTGTAACATCATCTTCTTAAATTCATTTATTTTATGATTAAAATAATGGTTGCAACTCACTCGATTCTTTCTTATCATCATATCAATATTGTTTGAGCATATATTCTCATTATGTTGGACTATTTTTTTGTTAAATATATTTTCTAATGCCTTGAAAAGTGGCTTCTAAATGTGGTTTGTGCTTGTTAGTGTCACAAAAAATATGGGTGGCCCTGATTGCCTTATCATTGCAAAGATGTTTTTTTATAAATAGTCAGGTGGAATTCGAGTCTTTTTTAAGTAGTGAAAACCTATTGGAGATTTCAAAATATTTTCTACATTTTCCTTTTTTTAAGGTCTATTGCATATAATATTTTCCCTTTCAGTTCACCTTTTCTTATACATATCCACGTGGAACTGGAAATTTCTTGTAGGATAATTTTAATTGCTTTGACAAAGAGATTTATGATGTGAGTTGCAATGTCATTGTGTTGATGTAAGAGTTCCTAGTTTACAATCTTTTGGTATGAAAAAGTTTCTATGACATCATTTGGGCTGGTAAAACTATAGCATAGAGTTGGGAAGTTCATTTTTTTGAATACTTGTCCTTGAAAATACCCAATAGCTTAAATCCTTTAGATGGTGCTATTTCAATAATTTTCTCTTTGAAGTCTTTTATTGAATGTGATTTTTCAAATCCATGAACAACTGATTATGTAATTGGTTCTAGTTCAATTTCAGCTAGAGCATGGTCAATATCTTTAGCATTTTGAATGTCTTTTAAATTTGGTCCATTTGATCCTAGAAAACATGCAACCAGTCACTGTTAATGGTCACTTTCTCTTTTATATACAATGACATTTTTCACATCTCAACCAATGAATTCATGATGCATGCAATTCTGGCATTTCCACTTAAATATGCATTATCGTATTCCAATTTCCATTTCACTACAATTGATATTATTTGATTTTCATTTTTAATTTTCTTAGGAAATGTTTTCTAGATATGATCAAAACTAATAGGCACATTTATAATTATTAAAAGAAGGCCTATTTGTGCTCGTTTATATCCTAGCTACCTTATTTGTGCAAAATACATACGCATGTAAACTAGTCTTTCTTATAGAGAACTTAGGGTCTAAACTGATTGTATTGGTTGATTTCTTCATATCTGAAAAGGTAAGACAAACATAGGTATTTTTCCATTTTTGAGATCTTGATTGTATTGTTTGCATAGATTTCCTTCTAATTATTTTCTATCAAAGTCTAATCTAGTAGTAATTGAAGAGAAAATGTCAATGCTACTATTGTCAATATAAATGAGGTCTTTAAAAAAATGTAAACATTCACATAGACAATAACTATAGACCGATGTGTCATTTATTGCTTGTAGATATGTTGTAATTTATCTTGTAGTTTGATCAGTCTTTATCTTCATTTTATGCTCAATGTTTCTGACATTGCATATTGTTACTTTCAATCAATGTAGTCATGTATGTTTATTAATTTTTTAATGTGTTATCATTGGCATCAAATTGTCATATTCTTCCTTTATTATCGGTGGGTCTATTGACATGCCTCCAATGTTAAGTTCATCTAGTTGCTTAGTGTTTCCTTTTGTCACATGTAATAACATTTTTTGTTCATAGCTTTCTATCTTTAGGGAACACAATGATTTAAGTTGTTTCTTTGGCTATTTAATTTCCATTTCTATTTTTTATTTTGAATTGGTACCATTGGAAGATTGCATTGATTTGATAATTATGTTTGAATTTTTGCTAATACATATTGGATTGCATTTGTTTACCCTATCTGTATTTCTTGTGCACATTTTTTTCTTCAATGAATGGACAAACATATTAGTTTGAGAAGCCTCAATTGGTTGGTCACAGGTTCATTGAAGTGGCTCATAGGGAATATGACTTATGTGTATTTCAAATGTAATTACATTGTATATGTGCTTTACAACTAAGTAGTTATTATGTATGTTTGAAATGTTTCCAGTTGTTGCTGACCATTTTTGGATTTTGACTTCAATTTTTTTTGAAATCCATAACAAACATAAATTTTTGCCTTCTACTTGACCTTGTTCATTTTCATGTTAATATATGCTTTCTAATTTGAAATGATTTTACTATTAGGTTCCATGAATTTTGATTTTCATGCTTCAAAGCATTTGATTACATATTTGTATTCTATGTAAATTGCATTTGAAAATGATTACACAATATAATGACACAATGACAATGTGTCAAATTTGCCTTTAGTGAGGCAACTTACTACATTAAATAGGATTTATACACATTTATTAACAAATGGTCTTGTTCCATGCAACCCATATTTTCCTATTTAATTTGCTATAGAATTCCAATTGCATGAAATATTCACACATAGTGCCATGTACTCTACTTGATAGCAGTGGTTCATAGTGGCCAAAAGTTGGGTTTTTTTCATGAAACAATATTGAATATGTAGACATCAATGACTCTCTATTAAAGTGCAAATATTTTCATTTTTGTGTCAAAGACCATAAGCAAATTGATATGTTTAGCCACTGTGCAAACCACTTAATGCAGAATGTGTCACCCCATAGTCTGGGTTGCCCTGGATTGGTTGTACTATTTATAGAAATTCACATTCTCTCTATGTACATAATCTTGTCATATATCCCATGCATATCATACAAAATATCACAATGTGATTTATATTTGTATGACCATTGTGCACTTTAGTTACTGTTGTTTAAACATGTAAAAAATTAATCTATCATTCCATTGTAAAATTCATTTGATGTGTAAAATAAATTTAACAATACTTGAACTGCATCAAAAAGACAATCAGCTTTTCGTATATTTGAATGACTTAACTCAGAAAAGGTGGTTATCTTTTAAATCATCATCAATGTTTGATATCAATTTTTGTGGATGGCATTTATATGTATCCACATCTACTAAAACTTTAGGGCATTTTTGTTCTTTCTTGTGCTTTTGTCTTTTCATGGTGTTCAACAATCCAAAAAATATTTTCTCATCCAACTTTAAATTTAATTTTTCAAACCTATGAAAAGAATATCCAAGACAATTTCTCATACCTTGTGTAGTATCTTTAGGTCAGATGACAAACTGCTTATTCCAATGTGGAAAATAATGTAAGGGATTGCACTCTGGAACACATTACCAAATAAGTCAAATCACATTTTCTAAATGTGTATCACATAGAAAAGTGTTGTAAATGTAGAGATTTAAACATAAGATAAGTCATAGCACAAAGGAACATTAGAATATATTACAAAATAAAGGTAAACACAAGCTTAGAAAACCCATAAATGTTACAAATTGACATTATCAACTACTTACCACATGGAATTATTTGTTTAACGAATACAAATTGAATTATATGAGACATACAGTCAATTATTTGGTCAGGGTTCCATTATGAATAAATACTTAAAAAATGTCAAAGGCAGCTTTGTAATAAGATTCAAATACATTATTGATCCCAAACTAAATTTCTTACCCATATCCAAACATAGCCCATATTTGGTACTAGGGTTACCCAAACATACCTAGTTCAATCTTCCATCACCCATATTAGGGTTACCCAGAAAAAACATTCAAATAGGGAAATATTCATAGGAAATAGTTAACTAACCTTGAAGCTTGAATGAGGCCATGACTGTTCATGATGGCTTGAAATTCTCCTACTTGCAATGAGATCCTCCAATGTTTGGTCAACTTCAGTAAAAAGTTTGACATTTCACTTACATCCACCGACCTTGGGCTTATTGACAACCACACCCACTAATGGACACATGTTTGACATTTTTGTAGGGAAATAGGTAGGTAGCCACATCACTACCTAAAAGGGCAAAGCTGGCCTCTGACCATAGATCTTACAGGTGCTAAAATGAGCATCTTAAGCATTGGCAAAAAATTGGGGTAAAAAATGAAACTCTTTTGATTAGCCCAGGCAAAATTTATGCAGGGAACTAATTGCCCTCTAACACCAATCCCAAACACTATTAAAATAATTGGCATATGATCTAAACATTCATAAATGAATTTGTTCGCTTTGGTCTAAACCCTATTAAATGGCTCATCCGCAGAGAAGTAATCAAGGCTTAGTGGAAACTAAGTAAACAATAAATAATTGGGCTCTTGTCTAAAAAATTTAGAAATCTTCGTGCATAGTTTGCAAACCTCCTCCATAGCATGTGGCCCTTGGATATTGATAGGAAGCAACTGCATTTAATAGCGTTGGGTGAAAACAATATAACTCCAAGACAAAGTAATTTCAGTTCTACTTTAAGCAACTTCAAAATGACATGATTTTTTTGCCAAATAGGGCGTAGGCCAAGGTGTTTTTTCTCCTTTTTTTGTATGGAGAGATTTTTTCCTTGTAATCATATTGCTTAGTTGATGTAAATATTTTATTTTCTAAAATAATAAAAGATGCATTTCTTCAAAATAGAATTGAACTTGCTGCCATAAATACCTTGCCAAAAATTAGAATCTCAGGGTCATATCTAGTGCATGCAAAGTCCTTAATCTGATTGTTTATCCTAGGCGGCAATGATAGAAACTCATTGCAAGG
Source organism: Torreya grandis (assembly GCA_037957365.1). Lineage (NCBI taxonomy): Eukaryota > Viridiplantae > Streptophyta > Pinopsida > Cupressales > Taxaceae > Torreya > Torreya grandis. The sequence continues at coordinate 300,577 of JARHVA010001906.1, read as the reverse complement.
GAAACCTAAGATCTTGAAATCTGAATCAATATCAAATGATCAAAAAATTATTATTAGAGATCAAATGTGAGATAAATAATTTAATATTAGAATGTTATTTCATCTGGTCTGACATTAAGATACCCATTCAAGGATTAACATTAAACACTTTAGGATATAGCTGATACCTTCATACTTCTGGATATGGGTTCTTAAGAAAAAAACCAAACAGGGGTCTTCACGGCAAAAGTTGTATGCAAAAGGAAACTACTTAAAGCATGGAAAACAACGTATCCTAGACCGAACCTAAATAATCCCATATAATATTTCAAAATCCATAATGTAAAGTCAAATTGCTTGAAACATGGAAAACAACATCTCCTAGACCAAACCCAAATAATCCCATATAATATTTCAAAATCCATAATCGAGGATGCTTATCCAAAAACTATAGAAGCTATCAGGTTTTGGAAGGAGGAGGTTTGACAACTCACCTTTATCCTTGTAATTGTTGTAAAGCTCTATCAGTTGATGATAATTTGAATTGGTAAAGCCACTGTTCAAATAGAGCAATAATTTTAATAACATTTCATTTTTTTTCAAAGCAAATGGTAACTCTACTAAAGTTGGAAAGAAAACTAATAGAGCAAAGATTAAGGTTGAAATTAGAGTTAGGGTTTGCATTTTTTGATTGGGGGTTTGATGATAGCAAAGGACACCACATTTGTAGCACTGGTCGGGTTAAATCATACACCCAAATCATTTTTGCCACACCCAAATCATTTTTTTGGTGCACCCGAATAAATTTATAGCTGCCTAGTTCAATATCCCATCACCCATATAGGGTTACCCAAAAAAAATTCAAACAGGGAAATATTCATAGGAAATAGTTAATTGACCTTGAAGCTTGAATGACATTATGGTTGTTCACAATAGCTTGAAATTCTCCTACTTGCAATGAATTCTTGTAACACTTGGTTGACTCCAATGAAAAGTCTACCCATTTACCCTACGTCCATCGACCTTGGGCTTATTGATAGCGATGCCAACTAATCGACACATGTCTAGCATTTTTGTAATGCTGTAGGGAGGTGGCCATGTCACTGCCTACAAGGGCAAAGCTAGCCTTTAACCATAGCACTGGTAAAAATTTAAGGTAAAAAAATGAAACCCTATTGATTGGACCGACCAAAATTATTATAGGGAACTAATCGCCCTTTAGCACCGATCCCAAATACTAATAAAATAATCAACATATGCTTCAAACATTCGAAAATGAATTCATTCACTTCGGTTTGAACTCTGTTGATTGACCCATCTATAAATAAATAATTAGGCCTTAGTGGAAATTAGATAAACAATAAAATAATTAGGCTCTTGGTTAAAATATTCTAAAATATTCGTGCATAGTTTACCAACCTCCTCCACAAAGCATGGTCATTGGATACCGATAGGAAGTAGTTGCATTTAATAACATTGGGTGAAAACAATAGTACCGATCAAGTACTAATAATGAATATACTAAATGCGCATGGCCATTTACATTTTTAAGTTATTTTTATCCAGCATGCATTAAAGACAAATGAGGCATTTAAGGTTTTCTTTTACCCTTTTCTTACGAGGGATTTTGGTTTTTCTCACGCCTTATAAAGCAAATGTATTATTTTTAATCATGGTCCAAGTAATCATTGCATTTAAGCAATTCAACTATTTGACAACTCATCAAATTTCTAACTTGAATAGCCGTTCAAATGAAAGATATGTATTTTGTTTGAATAATATTTTAAGTTATCCAAAATACCTAACATATCAGATAATTAGATACTTTTGTCTTTAAAAAATTAATTATTATTTTAACAAAAAAAATGTTGCTATATTACTATTTTTAAAATGAGTTGAGTTTTCCCATTAATGGGTTTGGGGTATCTAGTATCAAAGCTCACAGGGCAAAAAATGTAGTTTGGATTCCTCCTACTCTAGGAGTTTTCAAATTTGATTTTGATGGATTAGTTCGAGGTAACCCCAGAGCTTTAGGCGCTGGTTGTATTATTTGGGATTGTGTAGGTTCTTTAATTTGGGCAACTTCGTTTAAATTAACTGATGGGACCAATAATGAGGTGGAGGCTCAAGTGTTATCACTAGGGATCAATTTGGTGATTCAATGTGGTATCTCAAAGGTGATTATCGAATGCGATTCCATGGTTTTGATCTAGGCTCGGAGAAACATACATGCTTGTGCTTGGCACACTGAAAACATTTTGAGTCAGTGTTGGGAAATTATGAGTTCTTTTTCTCATTTGGAGGTGATTCACTATTTTCATGAAGTAAATAAGGAAGCAATTTTTTTGGCAAATCAAGGCATTGAACATGTAGATGATTTTGTTAGTGATAACAAATTGGGGCTTGGGCCATGCCCCCCCCGCCCGCTCCCCCACACCCATTGTTTTCAAATTACTAAGATTTTGGGGCCTTTGTTTGAGATATCCTGAAGGCCTTTTTATTGAAGCCTTCCTTTAATGGCGCTAATCATGATTAGTAATGCGACATTCATGAGGAGTGATTTTTGAATGGATGGTTCATGTCAAGTAGATATTAATGAGGTGTTAATTGCCTAGGAGCTCTTATCATGTGCCTATCCTTTGGGAAAATTTCTACTATAGAAATTTTTTTTGCCCACAAGATCAGACTCTTTGAACAATGGAGCATTTTATTCAGTTGGCTCTCAATGAACCATTTGTCAACGTGGGAGTGGAGCTACGAGATATATCCTTTGAAGGCTCTACCAGTGATGTTTGAATCAAACATGTTTTTGTTGTAAAATGGATAGGTCATGGAAGCTATCAAATCTTTGGTGAGATCTATCTTTCTTGAAATGCCCCATAGGATCAAGGTAAATTCTAATCTTGCATCACTTTTTATTAAAAATCTCATGCTAGTCATAGAATACAGAGAATTGGTAAAATCAGTAGCTGAAGGTTTGATTTAGTTGCGTAACCATGTGGGTTTGGCAGAAGCAATTACTAGGTTCCCTCTCAAAAAATCAAATTAATCTTCCATTCTTAGGTATAGAGATGATGGTCCTCATCCACTCTCTATTTTTAGGGAATTGGAAGCTCTCTTGGTTACGACCCTAGCCTTTGTGGAATAGGTTCAAGGGGTTGTTAGGGCTCTGGTTCACTCGAGCAAACAAATTCCTATGGTTGATGTGGCAGCAATGTGTGGCCCTCTTTCATCGCTCAAGATGGTAATGGCCTTGCACTCCTCTGCCTGAGTACAAGATGCAACTCACCTTTTGGCTAGACTTTTTGGGTGTGGCAGAGTCTTGCCACCTTCTACCAGGATGGGGGATGTTGGGGATTCCCAGCTTGGTTTAGGGATGGTAGTGACTACATGGGTTCTAGTGTGGGCTCAGATTTGAAGAATGTGGGGGGAATAAGTTCTGGTGTGTCCCTTGGTGTGCTTGAAATATCACCATAGGAGGAGGTGGTGATGGATGTTGGGGTCAGTGGCCAAGTTGGTCCTTTGGAGGACGAGGAGATTTGGGAAGTCTTTCTTGGGGCAGTCTAACTCAGTTTATTTTGCAGTTGGTTCATGGAATACGTATAGTTCTGAGGCTTTAGTTGGTTTTTGTATAACAGGTGTCTACACGGTTGTTGTTCCTTGTTGGTCACTTTAGAATTCAATGTTTACTCTGGTCTTGTTTCATAATCTGCTGATTGTGATGATTTTTGAATTCTCGTTCCCTCATGGATGTTTATCCGAAGCTTACAAGGTATACTGTTTGAACTGTACTATAGATGAGGCTCCCCCTTTAACCCTCGATTATCAATAAAAAAATGAGTTGAGTTTTTGTTTATTATATGAATATAAATATAATATTTTATAAAAATGTTTAGAAGAATATGTTTTAATTTTTTGTGTTAAAAATTATAATTGTTAAACTAATATATCTTATCAAAAGTTTTCATTAATTAAAGTAGAAAAAATATTTACGATTCTTATAATATCTTACGTTGACACCTACAAATGCTACATCATTATGTGGCTCTTGTTTTATATAACATTCTAATTAATATCTATTTAAATATATAATGTGACATGACATAATGATTTCATATTTGAAGAGATTTTATTAATAAAATTCATATATATTTATTAGTTGTAAAATTGAATTATTTTATGATATGTGTATATTTGTCTATTACTGATCTAAATTAAAAATAATTTAGACTTATTAAAAATAATTGTTCTTTCTCCTAATAATAAATATGTGCTTTAAATAAGTCTCCTTCCCTTATAATTATTAAAATTGTATTAAAAAAATGACTTATATATATATATATATATATATATATATATAAATAAAATAATAATTAAATGAAAAACTTATTAACAAAAATACAAAATGATATGCCGGGAGTGTGTTAGTTAATGGCCAATATGTATATATTTTTAAATAACTTAATGATCTTTATATATGCTTTTAATAAATTACTAATCTTTAGATATTTTCATGGGCAGTGATTTTACTAGAAAAGTATAGTGAAATCTTATTATAATAAATTTTTAAAGTGTGATTTAGAGAATATATATTTTTAATTTTATAAAAAATTCTATTTTATTATTAATAAATAAATAAAATATTTTTTAATATCATCTTAAAAAATATTTTAAATTATTAGATATAAAATTATAATATTATCAAAATAATATATTAAATTATATACTTTAATTAATTGAAAAAAGAAAATTATTCTGTTCAAACAAAATCTGTAATACCCTGCCTTAACATGGGCTAAAAATATTGAATAGGTCATATTCCTAACATAGAAAGCATGAGCTAAAATAAGTAACTACCTCATCCATGGCAGCGATGGCCAAAGGGAATCGATGGGTGCACTAAAGCAGCGTAAGTAGCAGTCATGAGCGGGCGATATATTGTTACGCCCACAGTTATCATTAACACTCTCAGTTTTATTATTTGAAACTGTATTTCAATCTTAATTTGGTGGCCTTTATACTTCAAATTAATTCTACTTATTAAATCTTTAGCAGAACCATGTGAACCGTGACAGAATTTTGCAAATAACTCTCAATATAAAGGAATGGAACGCAGTTTTGTGGCGAACTTTCAACTCATCTCTCATTTTCTGTTTAATGTTATCAAGGCACCACATTATCTCCAGCTGGGAAACTCTATACAATTTGCTGTGTCCAACTGTGGCTCACATCATCTCAAGAAAGCAAAAATAACAAAATGACGAGAGTGGTTAAAACCACGTCTTTAGAGGAAATTAAAAAAAATGTCATCTCTTTTCCATTTGGCGGTTGAAATAAGATATGATGGTTATAGTTTAAAATTCCTTTTTAAACTTGAATTTGCTAGTAACAGCTCCGTAGATCAATCTTAATAAAATATGTAACCCCTGCAAGTACATTCATCTAGTCAGAGTATTAGAAATATATATATTTGATGATGAATTTATTGATTGCTCTAATGTCAACACATACTATTCGTGTCCCATCCTTGTTTGGACTTATCAACACGAGTTACATATGAAGTCATACCCTTCCTTGCCACATCTTTTATCACCAATTTAGTTATCTACATGTTCAATTCTATATGTTTTGTTGGGATCATTTTATAAGATACTCGATTTAGTAGAGTTGATTCTATAATTAAATTAATAAATTAATATGACGTTGAATATCTTTTTTGGTGGTAAATTATTTGGAAGCTTATTAAATATAATATCAACATAATCTTTTAACATTTTTATTACATTTATTGGTACTTACAAATTCTTACTTTTATCCTTCTTTTTAATTAATGCATAACATTATTTTGTCATCTCTAACTCTTTAATAAATTTTTTTGTGGACAATATGTTTTCTACCTACCATTCTTCCTTAAAAGGTAATAGAACCATAATAGAACCTTCCTTCTAAAAGGTTTATGTGTTTTTCTCTCCATTATGAAATATTTTTGTATTAATATTAACATGATCTTTCTAATCACACATGACATATATCCATTGGTATAACATCATACCAAATTTTACCTCAACAAGTTTTTCCTATGGTAAAATTGATTAGATAATTCTTATAAAAAAATAACTTCATTTTCATTTTTAAACTAGAAAATATAGTAAAGATGAGGATGCTTCTCACAATGTAGACCTAATTTATTTACCATTTATTTAGAAATAATATTTTCAAACCTTGAACTATCAATAATAACTTTACATTCCTTTCTTCCCAATGTACACCTTACATTCATAAAATATTTATACGAAACCATGCATCACCATTGTATTTATCTTTCACATGCCCTTTTATTGGAGTTACCATTATTCTTCTCATCATAATTGTCTCTCCTACATATACTAGAACTTCTACATTTTATTCTTCAGCCTCAACCTCAACCTCATCTAAATTTAATTTTGGCCTCTCCTCTTTCCTCCTCTCTTGTGTATGACAAAGTGGAAAATCAAATGCTTTGTGCCCTTATTCTCTTTTTATCTTTTCTTCTTAGAGTTGAACCTACTCTAATACCAAATGATGGAGTCAAGAGCACAAAAATCACCTTAAATATAAAATTAAATTATTGAGAATAATATTGAGTAGAAAAGAGAATTTTAATTATTAATTATTCTTCTAAACAATACATAAACTATTTTATTCATGAAAAAATTGATGATAAAGTCACCATTTATAACTAACATGCTATTAAATGAAAACCTAATTTTAGAGTTAAATTAAATTATCATTTTTAAAGGATTTTGAACATATTATTTTTTAGTAATTTCACATGTAAGCGTATGGGTCAATTGAGCATTGTTTATTCCCATATATTTATAAATGAACAATGGGGATGACATGCAACTATAATTTCACATACATTAAAAAAACTTGTAAATTTTTATGAAAGTATAAAAAAACTTTAAAATATGGTTTTTAGCCTTTAGATTATCCTTTTTGGGCCTTTTTTTCTTAAAAATGGCACTAAGTTGCTAGCATAACTTTATGGCTACTGTAATCACCTAAAAGTGGTATCTGAGTGTTAAGAGTGCTGCTTGAAACTACTTATCCCTAGATTATTTCTAGACCTATCATAGAGCCTATTATCACACTTATCCATATTTTGTGTGGGCCATAGGCATCCTTAGTCAGCCTTAAAGCAGTCCCAGACCCTCATTACCCAATCCTAGCCCTTCATGCCTAGCGTTTTACCAGCTAGACACTAGTGCCATAATAAGGATGCTAGTGTGACATGGCACTAGTGTCCTCAAAATGGCACTAATGTCCTTTGCCATATCTTTTTACAAATGGATATCTTTTCAAAACTAAAGCTTCCTAGGGTCGGCCTAGACATCTTTTATCATCCACATAAGCATTAGAACAATATAAATACATGACTTTTAGACCTCTAACAATTAGATAGAAATCAGATGTAAAATAAACATTCAAACTCAAAACAAGTTGAGCACAAATTAAGATTATCAATCCCTATTCTATCCTACTTTTATATATTACCATGTACAACAACCCTAACCTTAGATTGTCTAGATTTTTAGTCTCAAGCACATTCAAGACACTCAAGACCAATATCATACTAGTATCACTTGTATTTGCATCAACACTTAGGTGGGGAGAACTACATTAGGCTTGATGCCTCCTCGAAGTATTAGTATGTAACCAAATCTCATCATAGTGGGGTGTTAAGGATGTCCAACCTATATACACATAATATTTTCAAACTTTTATCAATTATTGAAGCTCTTTCTCTTACAGGAACCCATCGAGTCTCAATATCTTTGAGTGCATGCCTTAAGGGGTGCACTAGGAAAGGGGTGGACAAACCATTGGTGCTTTATAAGATTATTGTCCCTTTTTCCATTTTTATCTATACACTTGTTTTCTAAAAACTATTTTCCTAAGCTTTACCTCTTTTTTCGCACTCTCCTATAGTCATTTTCCACCTTAATTATCCCTTTCCCTAACCTAAACCCCTTTTTGGTAGTTTACATGACTATGTCGGCCACATTGACCCTGTATTATTATTTACAATAACTTACTAAGAAATGAGTTGGCCATCGCTGACATAGTTCATCATCTAGTATTTTTTTTATCAATTTCAATATTAGGTCAACCAAGTCGACCTTGTCAGTTGAAAATTTTGGAAGGGTTTCCGATTAGATCCGCTTATATAAACATAATAATTTTGCTATTTTTAAGAGAAGAGAAGAAGAAATAAGATATATTATGCATCTATTTATCCACCATTCTACTTGAGGATCAAGCATAGGGTTTCATACTTTATTTAGAGATATAGATCTTGTCTTATAGAAAAGTGTTTTGGATGCATTGATACATTGTGTAGTCTAGAGTTGATTTATCTTTGTCATTATTACATATCACAACAACCTCTTGTGAAGCACCTTTGCCAAGGGAGAGATTGAGGTTTGAAGGAATCAACTTCAAAGGTAAGTATTCTTAACTTTATTTCTCCTTTGCAAGAGTAGATAGATATGCATTTGCACTTATCTTCCATGCATTAGGATTATGTATACATTGACATGAGTATATTTATTCTATGCATATTTAATTTTTATATTTATTACCTTCATTTTATGCCACAAGCTTTGGTAAGTACTATATTATATTTTTACTTTACTTGTTATTAGTATAGTGAATATGAAAACATAAGACCTAATTAGGGTTATTGCATAGTTTTGATTGATAAGAGGCTTTGGAACCCTCCCTAGTGATATTATTATGGTAAGATCTACCTTGGTTAGGTCTAATGGATCCATATTGGTCATGACCCTAACTATTTAATGTATCCCCAATAGGAAGTGTAAGTAGGATCTATCTTTTCTGAGATAGGATTGATTTTTAGATTTACTGCATTTTTTATTTCATAAATTATGGTGAACCCGACATGAATCTAACCCTTGTAGGTTTTTTTTTCACACTTTTCATTTTTATCATTTTTCTATATTTGCATTACTAGGTCGACCAACACAATATATTTCTAACTTAAGTGTGTAGGTTTAACATAGAGTCATATTAAAATGACTATGTTCTTTTTATGTAGGTCTTCATCAGATACATGTTACTAGATCAAACAGATCAACATAGTATTCTTATTTAGTTTTAGATAACAGACTAAGTCAACCAGGTCAACTTAGTCTTCCAATCAGCATCTAAATATCAAACTAAGTCATGCAGATTGACTTAGCTTGCCAGTCAACATGTAGATAACAAACTAAGTCACGCATGTCGATTTAGTTTTCTTATCAGGATTCAACAAATAGGGTTTCATAGAACTAGGTCAAACTAATCGACTTAGTTTACAAAACTTGCAAGCAGTATTCAAGGCACTTCAACAAAAAATTAGCAATCTTAATCATATTCCAACCCACCAGGGTTCCTCTCTTTCTCTTTCTTTCAATTCAGTACTTCATTATAGTTCTATTTTGTGTAAGTTTGTAGTCTTCAAAACTTCAATCTTATTACAAAATAAGTCGACCTGGTTGACTTAATTTTATAGCTTATCTTCTATCTAAAAGACTAAGTTGACCTAGCTGACTTAGTTCTTAAGGACTCCTTCTATAGAAAAGTAGAGACCCTGTCAACTCTATTCTATAATGTTTGCATATAGTGTCATCTGAACTGAATCTGTATCATTCTTAATTTGAGAATTAATAACTATATGTTAGTAATTAGTTCACACTTTTATTTTCAACTATTTGCATACGTAGAGTAGATCACATAGTCTAATTAGGTGGTTTTTCAAATTATAGATTAGTTGCATTATTTTTCTCTATTTTCACACACTACTAAATCACACAATACTCAAAATTCATTTAACATTTATCTTCCCAAGGCCTGCTTACTTAGATTTCATCACCAAGGGAGAAAGTAACTTAGTTTTATGTCCAAGTATAAACATATGGTTAATGGTATATATTGGCAAAGCAACCGACACCTTTATCACTATGGGATTGTGAAGTGAGGAGGTAGGCTCCAATACCAAGCTAGTACTATTATCAACATAGTTTCCTTTCAACCTAAATGTTTTGAAACCATACATAGATTGCTTTCTAGTTTTCTATTTTTAACCAACTTATATATCACATTTAAAATAATAATTTATATTAATCTAAAAATACTTAAGATGACCACTTAGTTAGCATTTACTTTTATTTAATTGTTGCTCTCTGATCATTGTATATTGTATTACAAAAAATGCATTAGCCAACATTGGTGCAAGGTTTTGTGTTGTATGCCAATTGGATCATTTTCATTGATCCAATTGTTTATGTGTTTGCTTCCATTTCTTGCTTCGAATTAAATTACAAAATATTTCCTTATTTATAGCACAATGTCATTTTGTTTAGCATAATCATTTACAAACTATCTTTTTTCCCTAACTATAGTACTAAGTTAACCTGGTTGACCTAGCACTCCTTTTTGCCAATCAGGTTATAATACTAAGTCAACTTGGTCGACTCTATATCCTTATTAGGCTAACTTTTTCCTAGTTTATAGTACTAAGTCAACCTGTTTAACTCTGTATCATTATTATACTATATTTTTTCCTATCTTTAATACTAAGTCGATCTAGTCAACCCTATACTCTTTTCTATCAGCCAAGTTATAGTAATAAGTTGACTTAGTTGACCTTGTATCCTTCTAGGCTCAGTCTCATACCTTGCTTATAGTACTAAGTTGACCTGGTCAAATCTATACTCTTATTTGTATTTTGTATCCCTTTGCTTTTGCATCCACTTTGTCTTTCCTAATATTTTTCCTTCATCATGAACTTTCTATTTGAAGACAACATTGAGTTGAATTCAATAGATATGATGAGTTTTACCAATCGTAATAGGTTCTCCCATAAGCAAATTATGGCTCCTACCCTAGATGAAAGTAATGTACATGTATCTACTTGCACTACAAACTATGGGAGCCCTTCTCATTCCTCTTCACTTCATAATCCTCTCTTATCATTTGAAGATCAACCTAAATCAGAGTATACCCCAGAAATGCTCTTCTTTAGCAATGAGTTTCCTCAACATCGAGGAAAATATCCTTCTATTATTTACCATCTCATGATAAGTGATTAAGTCAAGGAGCCTCATCCACCTCCTTCTCCCACATTCTCACATGGATTTGGGGACACTAGCTTCTTTGCCTCTCAACCTTTTCCCTCTGTTTTGACCCCTTCTCATACCATGACATCTTCCTCTTTTATTTCCTCCACCCCTATTCCTAGTATCTCTACTAACATGGCATGTTCTACATCTAGTGGGCCTCTTCCTAAACCCACTCTTCTCAATTCTTCCACTAGTGCATCATTTGCTATCCATGGTAATCATGTCTCTAGTGCTGCTTCTTCTCATCCCTCTACTAGTAAATCTTTTACCACATAAGCAAATCATGCTATTAGTGCCGCCATCACTCACAATTCTTCTCAAAATATTACTAACAGCCATAGTGGTACCCAAAACACTATTACAAATTCCAATGCTTCACATAATGCCAATAATAACACTCAAACCCATAAAATTCTATTACAAACTCTTAATCAAATGAATGTTTCCCAAGCTAACAATGAAAACTAAATGATACAAATGCAAAATCATATTATCCATCTTTAAACCCATCCTTAATAGGTTCCATGGGGAATGCATAACCATAATGATCTCCCACCTCCTCTTTGGGATTCCCATGGTAATCTTATCCCTCAACCTCCCCTTATTAAAAAAATGATCAATCACCTTAAAAATGAGCCTCTTACATCTCAAATTGATAATATTAATATAGGAGGTATCATCCCTACCATTACTTACAATTGGTCAACCGATCCTACTCTCCACTTAAAAACATTTGAAAATCTATATAAAGATTGGGTCAAGTTAAGTAATTTCACCTATACCAAGCTATTATATAATAGCCTCATGAATGATGCTTTATATTGGTACAACCAACTCAAAATTCATTCTATCACTAGTTTAGAATACTTAGTCACTGCTCTAGTCCAAGAGTTCCAAACTAGTGATGTCCCTGAAAATACCTTGGCCCATTTTATCAATTATAATCAACTTGAGACTAAAACCAAAAAATATTTCATCAAATGATGGAAGGCCTTGTCTAAAAAATGTGAACATAATATGGTAGATGAGAGCCTCTTTCATCTATTTACCAATGCTCTTTTTCCCAAGTTACAATATCAGGTTCGATCTCTCTCTCTCCACGTACTTTGGAAGAGACCATTGACCAAGCCAAGCATCAAGATTTCTTCATGCATCAATTTGAGCCATTCCAACCTTCTATGAGTACTCACATGTTAATTAAGAATAAGAATCATCATGATACAAATGATAGTGTCATTAAATATTATGATACCATTTATACTATTCAAGTTGTTGTTCCCAACCAGACTCTGAAACAAGCTTCCCCTCCCAACCACATCACTAATCCTCATTTACCTTCAAAAAATAACATCAATGTTCATAAACCTTTATCCTTATCATAATTACAAAAATGTCTACCAAGACCTCTTCTACAAGAACTTGATCTCACTTGTCCCTTGAAATCTTGGTATGATCCCAATAAATTTTGTTGGTTTCATGCTAGTTGGGGTCACTCTCATGAGACATGTTGGCAAATGCGTAATTTGGTTATAGAATTCCTTCTCAGTCTTAATTTTTATCATGATTCTATCATTCGCAAATGTCAACAAGCCTATGATACAACCTTAAAAGTCCATAAAACATAAACTAAATCTTAAGCTTTGAATCAAGCTAATGTTTATTTGGCCATCTATAAAGATCCTCTTCCAAATCACCAAGATAACCAAGACAAGCCTACCCCTTCTACCAATAATGTTGACAATCTTCTTGACCCCACTCCTGAAGAGAATGTGGTCAATATGAATAATATGTAAAGAGTGGTTGCCTTCATTGATCCTTATTCCATCCACACTCCTCAATTGTCTCGCACATTTCATGTTATCTAAGACTCTTCCCCAACTCACTAAATAGAGTTGGGGCAAGCAGACCTTATATTTTTTGATGAACCCATTCCAACAACTCCCTTAAATAACACTTCTCATACCATTTATACCATTCTTCCAACCTCTTTACCCATCACTAATGATACTCAAAATTTTATCAACACTTCTTCTAACCTATCTCAAATCAAACTTGCATCAATGAGCCCATCTTGTTAAGACAATCAAGAAACTTGTCCTCCATTCAAATCTTCCACATATTATCAACATAAATTGACATGCACTTTGGATCCTCTTTTTGAGGACCTCATTCAACACTATGTACCTCTTTCCAATAGTCCTCTTATGGGCTATGATGAGTGGGATCCTATTACAGAGCTTAATAATCTCCCATCTCAAATCACATTTCTCAAACTTATGTGAACCTATCCACATAATCATAATCATATTATGCAACTTTTATTTCAAATAAACATCCCTCATCCTCCCCTAGAAGGATGCAAAGACACTTTATCTGAATTAAAATATATCCTTTTATAACAGTGTGAAGAGATGTCCATACATGTTGATGAAATAATGGAAACTTCTCTTTCCCTCAAATTCCCCATTTCTTTTATGATCCTCCTCTATTTATCAGTGTCCAAATTGGTGATATCCAAGTCAAACATGCTTTGATTGACGAGGGTTCCAACACTTGTGTTTTCTCTTTTGATTTTATCAAAACCATTAGATATTCCAAATGTAATCTTAAATACATACATAGCACATGTCAAGGATATGACTAAAATAAAATGCCTCCCTTAGGCTATGTTGACACGGTGGATTGCAACTTATGAAGGGAAGCTTGACTCTCTTCATCTACACGACACAATGGAGACATCTCTCTTGCTGTGGGTGGCAAACGTGAGGAATGAATCTCTAGATTAGGGGATATCTCCCCTTGATAAAACTTGAGGCCCTAGATTTCCTACTACTAAAAATGGGGGGGATGGAAAGGGAGAGAAAAACTAAAATCAAAACCTATGCTAAAGCGGTGATGCACCAAAATGTTTGGTTTACTCAGCTTTGACATACACTTTACACCAGAGAAAAACAAGCATACACTTCATTCAAATGAGAACCTTTCTTGCATGAGTGTTTCAATAAGGGGTCCTATGGAGATATAGGGAGGAATAACTACTAGAGGTGTTCTAAGACACACTATGGATAGGCTATTCAAATGAGCTTATACTTTGTTCTGGACACTTCTTATTAACTTGCAAGAGAATAAAACATACTACAATAGATATGCTAGATTCAAACTATGGAAGCATGAAAGAAAAAGACTTGACACAAGATCAAAACCATAGAAATATGTAAAAGTGTAAACTTAAATGGAGGTAAAATACTATGCCTGATTCAAGGTAAATTCTTGTAGGGCTTCACCATACAAGCTGAGAGATATCCTTTCTCAAATTAGAAGTTACAAATATATAGAGAATTTGAAATAAGATAGCTAACAAATCAAAGAATGGAAACCCATGCCAAGTTAAACACTTCTATAGAGACCAAAAGACCATGCTGCTATCACTTTCTTTAAACTGCCTATGGGAGCCATGTTGTAGGTTGTCCAAACTACCATCCTTGCTATCTTGGGCTTGCAAAAGCATGAGATACTCCTTATAGTAATTGACAAAGCCATCCCCAAGTTATTGTGGTTGGACCATGCTCTCTTCAATGTTGGGTGTAACTAGTTATGCATTAATGGTAAAGCATGAAAACATGGGATGCTCTTCTCTATAGTTTAAAAACCAATCTATTTATTAGTTTTTGGTAGATATTTTCCACCCAAATGTATTAATTATTTTTGTTGAGTTGTTTATGCCACTTGTCTTGGTCTGAGTGGTAATTTATTCTACCCTTTGTCTTTGTCAATAGCTAGAACTATTTTGAGTTTTGTCTTTTCTACTTTATCTTTGCCCATGTTTTATCTCTTTCTTTTGATTTATCTTTTCCTAATTTCCTCTTGGCTTGTCTTTACGTATCAGGCCTTTAGGCTCTCGATGGTCTTCTACTCCTTCTCAGGTCTTTGCCTTTGTCTCTTTTTCACTAGGTTTTTTACTTTCACTTGTCACTTTTCCTAAAGGGGAAGTGCCCTTCAGGGTTCTTATCTTTGCCCCTTTGATTCAACCGGTTGCCCTTCACAAGGGCATTTTGAGCCTTTAGTTGTCCTTTGAAACTTTTATATTGGTCCTCATGCTGATGAAAAGCCCTCTGCAAGGTCCATTGCTTCCAGACTTACCCTTTGAACTTTCTCCAATTGTCTTTCAGAAAAGTGAAAAGTCCACTTTCTTTGCTTATGTGCCCTTTGAATAAAATCTATGCCTTTGGTGAGCTGCATAGACCAAATTAGGTCCTTCACTTGCTTTTACTTATAAAATCCTATAAGTAATACACCTGCATAAACTTGAATTGCACTAGATAGACCATTTTGAACTTTTCATGAGATCTTACTTCAGGTTTTGTATCAAATTCAACTCATAAAACAAATAAGTAAAGACACTTGGAAAACCTAATTTGGTTTGCCAAGACCAAATCAGCTTTTGCAAGTGTCTTTACTTATAAACCTTTATAAATAAAGATGTTTGAGAAGTCTGAATTACACCTTAAAGACCAAATCAAGTTTATCAAGTAACTTGACTTATAAAAATTTCATAAGTAAAGTCATTTGGAAAACTTGATTTGGTCTGTTGTAGGTGAAGTAACTGCTCTTGACAAACCTAAAATGCACTTGGCTAAGCAAATGAGGAAAACACTTGGCTTTTTCTCAGGAAAGGTTTGGTAGAGAAAATTTTGCACAAGGAAGTAGAGGGATGATCTAGACAAAACATGGATTGGATGACTTTTGCAAATAAAAAGGATGGGGTGCCCAATTTTGGCTTGTAGGACCAACAATTGGTCAACACATTTGGTGACTCACAGGGGGAGCATACTTACTATGCTAAAAAAGACTGGTAGCCTCAAAGTATATTGGGCATGGAGTTAGGATGCATCTTTGATAAGTCAACAATAGTCTTGTAAGGACATATGAACCAACAAAGGTTTTACCCTAAACAACAAGGAAAAAACAAACATAAAGGCTAAAAACACTACACACATGCGTAACAACACTTAGGGGAAATAAAGACAACACAACTAAAAGAAAACAACTATGTATAGCTAACTAGATACATTTGCCTCCCTTCTAGATCAAAGGGAAAAATTATTAAGTCTCCTCCATGGAAAGAAAACTTATGGTGCCAGATAAGTGGTTGATTATAATAGAAGCTTGGTGACTTGATCTTCTTGCCTGCCACCTTGATTGGCTTGTATTCGAGTGAATCAATGTCAAACATGTGTCCAACATATATGTATTTAATTTACTCTTTGGATAATGCCTCATGATGGCCCTTCATGCTAATATATCTCACCAAGAAATCAATGGTTGCTAGCTCATCACCATAGGGCTCATTTAGATCATAGCCCCTTGATATGTATCATGGACTGACTTGTCCCCTTTTGCTTCATTGAAAAGCCTGTCAAACTAATATTGTGGTTCATCATGGCCTTCTTGAAGAAGGGTGACTATCGTGATGTCTGGAATGAGATCAAAAATTTCTTTCTCATCCTAGGGGACATCATCTTCTTGGTCAAGACTCTCTTCTAGAAGCTTTCCTCAAGATGGGCACGCCTCTCCTTTTCTTTCTAAAAAAAAGAGTCTCTAGTTGTTCAAAGACATGCTCCTGATCCTCCTCCAACTTAGGTTCCATGGCATGGTCATTCTCCTCATCAAATAAACAAGGAAGTTCATTAAATAAGGGGGGAGAGATCTCACCATGCTTACATTCCTCATCATCTATTATTGATAAATAAAGTTTGTCAACCTCATCTTCATATTGCTGGAACATCTGCATGTATGTATGACCTATGTCTTCTCCATTATTGATGATGTCTTTAAAAGGAGCATTTATGATGATTTTCTTCTTATTTTCATCCATGAGAGCTTCTTGATCAACCACGAATTGGATCCTCTCTTCTTCACTTGCCTCTTTCAAAATAGGTTCTTCCTTGAGAAGGGATGAAGTGGAACACTGATGATTAAACTCATGTGGAAGAAGAGGCAAACCTTGAGATATAATCAAATGATTTTCTTCCTTCCATTTGTTTAGCACTTCATCCACATTATATGTGGCTTGATATCTCTCTTGGAGGGGTGTAGATGGGGTGTGTTTAGACATAGGATCTTCTACTTGGTCTGAACCATCCATCACACCTTGGCTGAGGAACCTCATTTTGGACTCCAACTCTACAATTTACTTGGATATATTCTCTTAGAAGAGCCTTTATTGGAGGTCACAAGCATCATCATGATGAGTAGGAGCAACTTCATCTTCTTCAAGTCTTCTATCAAAATGAATAGGCCTCTCTTCCTCTTTTTTCCTACCCCATGATTCCATTATTTGCTTCCAACTCATGACCTTGCGATTGGAACTCTTCCCTTGTGAATATGCAACAAATTTATCCTCTTTAAGGTCCTGAGATGGTTCATGATAGGCATTGCTATGCTAAAAGACTTGAGGAGGTTGAGGGAGACTGGGAAAGGTCTATTCATGCACAAGAAGAGCTACTTCAAGAGAGACGTGTTGTTTTCCAAAATATATAGGGTGATTCCCATTAAAAGATGGTCCACATTCTAAAGAATTAAGAAGGTTAGTCTCCATGAGAGGTTGTTCTAATGCCCTTTGGTGTTGGAAATCTAGATGCAAAGGATTAAGAGCATGAGTGATTAATGTACAAGATGAACCAGAAGATTGGATTTGGTGAGAAAGGGCTATTTGGTAGAAAGGATTTGGCATACAAGAGGGGACTTTATTTTGAGTAGGGAGGGGATGCTTTGGGATGGTAAAAGGAATGAAAGGTTGATTGCCTTAAATGAATGGACTCTTCCATCTTGTTAGTTCCCCCTTCATGGATTGCAAGGCCTGAGCTTGAATAAATAAGCACTCCTCTTTATATATCAACTCTTGGTAATATCTATTCTACTCCTCCAATATATCTATCTCCATCACTTGCTTCTCAAACTCTAGCATTATTTCCCTCACACTAGGTGAAGGGCAACTAGGAGAGCTGCTTGAGGTGATATCATGAATAACTTGAGCCTGATCAGAACTATATGAAGGAACACAAGGCCCATACTACTCATCAATAGGATTATACATACCAAAAAGTGATTTCTTGATGGCACTAGGACTACTTAACCAGCTAATTCAACTCAGAGTCACCATTGGTGTTGGGTGAAAAGCCTCCAAAGGCTGTTGGTTAAATAACACACCAAAATTCTTCAACTCTTTAGACAAAAAAACTTGTCCCATTGGGCATGCCAAAAACTATTGACACAGTAGACTTTACCTTGTGAAGGGAGGCTCATCTCTCTTCATCCACGTGACACAATGGAGACATCCCTCTTACTGTGGGTGGAAAACATGAGGGATGAATCTCTAGATTAGGGGCTAGATCCCCTTGATGAGGCCCTATATTTCCTACTACTAACAATGGGGGGGGATGAAAAGGGAGAGAAAACCTAAAATTAGAACCTACGCTAAAGTGGTGATGCACCAAAATGTTTGGTCTACTCAGCTTTGACAGACACTTTACACCAAAGACAACAAGCATATACTTCATTCAAATGAGAACCTTTCCTGCATTAATGTTTCAATAAGGGTCCATTAGAGATACATGGAGGAAGAACTACCAGAGGTGTTCTAAGACACACTATGGATAGGCTATTCACATGCACTTATACTCTATTCTAGACACTTCTTGTTGACATGCAAGAGAAGAACTCACAACACACTAGATATGCTAGATTCAAACTATGAAAGCATGAAGAAAAAGTGTAAACTTGAATGGAGGCAAAATTCTATGTCTGATTTAAGGTAAATTCGTATAGGGCTTTGCCATACAAGCTGAGAGATGTCCTTTCTCAAATGAGAAGTTACAAATATATAGAGAACTGGAAACAAGATAGATGAAAAAAAAAGACTGGAAAAGCATGCTGAGTTAAACACTTCTATAGAGACCAAAAGACCATGCTGCTATCACTTTCTTCAAACTACTTATGGGAACCATGCTGTAGGCTGTCCAAACCACTATCTTTGTTGTCCTAGGCCTGAAAAATCATGGGATACTCCTAGCAATTGACAAAGCCATCCCCAAGTTGTTGTGGCTAGACCATGCTCTCTTCAATATTGGGTGCAACTGGTTGTGCATTAATGGTGAAGCATGAAAACATGGGATGCTCTCCTCTATAGTTTGAAAACTAATCTATTTATTGGTTTTTGATAGATATTTTCCACCCAAATGTATTAATTCCTTTTTCTAAATTTTCTATGCCACTTGTCTTGGTCTGAGTGGCCATTGATTCTGCCCTTTGTCTTTGTCAGCAGCTAGAACTATTATGAGTTTTATCTTTTTCGCTTTGTCTTTGCCCATATTTTATCTCTTTCTTTTGATTTCTCTTTTCCTGATTTCCTCTTGGCTTGTCTTTACTTATCAGGCCTTTGGGATCTTGGCGGTATTCTAATCCTTCTTGGGCCTTTTCCTTTGTCTCTTTTTCATCAGGTTTTTTACTTTCACTTTTCACTTTTCTTGAAGGGCAAGTGCCCTTCAGGCTTCTTGTCTTTGTCCCTTTGCTTCAACCAGTTTCCCTCCATAAGGGCATTTTGAGCCTCTAGTTGCCCTTCAAAACTTTTGTATTAGTCCTCACACCGATGAAAATCCCTTCACAAGGTCTATTGCTTCCAGACTTACCCTTCAGCCTTTCTCCAATTGTCCTTTGGAAAAGTGAAAAGTCCACTTTCTTTACTTATGTTCCCTTAGAGGAAAATTTATGCCTTTGGTGAGCTGCATAGACCAAATTGGATCCTTCACTTGCTTTTACTTATAAAATCTGATAAGTAATACACCTGCACAAATCCAAATTGCTCTAGATAGACCATTTAAAAAATTTCATGAGCTCTTACTTTAGGTTTTGCATTAACTTCAACTCATAAAAAAAATAAGTAGACACTTGGAAAACCCAATTTGGTCTGCCAAAACCAAACCAGGTTTTGTAAGTGTCTTTACTTATAAACCTTTATAAATAAAGATGTTTGAGAATTCTAAATTACATCATAAAGACCAGATTGGGTTTATCAAGTAACTTGACTTATGAAAATTTCATAAGTAAAGTCATTTGGAAAACCCGATTTGGTCTACTGTAGGTGAAGTAACTGCTCTTGATAAACCTGAAATGCACTTGGCTAAACAAATGAGGAAAACACTTGACTTTTTCTTAGGAAAGGTCTTGAAGAGAACATTTTGCACAAGGTAGTAGAGGGATGATCTAGCCAAAATAAGGATTGGATGATGTTTGCAAAGAAAAAGGAGGGGGTGCCCAATTTTGGCTTACAGGACCAAAAATTGGTCAACAGGTTGTGTGTGGCTCCTCATCACTATCCCACCTATCATCATTCATGTGAAGGTGATGATCTTCAAATTTCCTATATCTCATAACATTTTTTTTGGTATTCCATGGAATCATTGCATGATAGTAGTTACCTATTTCACTTACCAATGTGTCAAATTTCCTCACAATGGAGCCATCTATAGGATTCAAGGTGACACTAACCCTTAAAATTTCAAACAATTCTAAGATCATGGTGTATTCAAGATTCCCACCCTTAAAAATTTGTCAAGAATTCCATTTCTTGAATCTCAAAAATTTAATTTTCCTTTCAATTCCACCTGAGGTTAGAATGGTAACCCTAAACTCAGCAAGAATAAACCCCCTAACCTCCTAGATTTTGATGACGATGAGCCTGAAAAGATCAATCTCAAGATTAAAACCTCGAATCTATCACCTCATCTCATTTTTTGGCTTGCCCCTTCTTTGTAACCTTGTTTCTATCAACCACTTTGTGAATATATACCCATCATCTTAATTAAGATTCAACATTTTATTCATCACACCATATCAGATGACAAGGTCAACCTTGCATATGCCATTGATCTTCATACACCTAATTATGATGATTGCTATACCTTAGATGATCCATAGAAGGTCTTGTTCAGGCCTGAGATGTTAAAATTATTCATTATCATTCCTCTTTGCTTCAGTCTTTCAGTATTTCTTCTAGCATTCCATCTTTTATCATTCCTAATTTTAGCATTTTTCCTCATGATCATGGGGTAGACATGGTGTGCACACCTCCAATTTTTAAGAGCCTTATAGGAGTATGCTTATGGATTGTGCTATGACTACTCCCTATCACTTCACTAGATACTAGGACCCCTCTAGTTGACTTATCCCTGAGATGATTGTAATTTTCCTTCAACCTTCTATGTATCCTGCCCCTCCCTTAGTTGAGCCCAGTTCAGTTCCTTTCCCCACTCCCTCTCTAGCTAAGTCTCTTCCTATTTTATATCCTATTGCTCTTTCAGTAGAGCCTTGCCTAGTCTATCCACCATCCCCACCTTCCCTTGGTGATGGTTTGCTCCTTATACTGTTGCCCACCAAATGGGTTGATCAACCATATTGTGATATTCATAAAGTTATTAGTCATTAGACTAGAGATTATTCATCATACCAACCTTCTTTACCTTCTACTTCCATTCCTCTTGTGAGTACACCTACCAAATCTACTCACAAATGTATCTATTGATTCCATGTCACAAATAATCATTTATACATACATTTTCATAGGCTACAACAATATATTGACACCTTACATCCCACCACTCCTTAACCCACAGATAAGGCTATACCTCCCCTAAAAGTATTAGCTGAATATATTCCAAAATATTTAGAGGTATATTATCTCTGGCACCAATGTGGTACTCATCAAACTAATCATTGTTTCATCCTTCAACAACATCTGAAAGATCACCTCATAACCACACCTGTGCCTACTACCCTTCCTCCTACAATTTTCTCTCATAATAAGGCTCCCCCTTCTTCCACCATGGTTCCACCACCTATGGTCCCTTCTCCACCTATGATTCCCTCACCCATGGATCCTCCTTAACTTGTGGCCTATTCTCCACCAGTGACCACTTCATCTCCCATAGAGTCCACTCTCATTCCTTCTCCTAAGCATCCCCTACATGATAACCCTCATCATCATGATCTTTCAATCATTCCTACATTTTTTGTTGATGAGATTTAACGTGAAGTATTTTCTTAACTTTTCCTAAAGATTGATGAGGCTTTAGCTATAGTTTGAGTTCAGCTTCCTAGAGAATTATCAAATGTTATGGATATTATGTGTGGACAAATACATTAGTACTTATGAACATAAACCAGACGTTCTTACATTTATTTCTTCATTTGGATTGGACATGTGCTCCAACTTTACATTTATCTATTTTATATCATGACTTTGTGTCAAATTCTTATCAATCTTACATGGTGACTTTTGTTTTGCACTACATGTTGTTTATGATGTCATTATTCTTATTATGTTCTCTTATGGATTATTTTTCATAATTACATACTTGGTCTTCTTGAGTTCCTTTTCTATGGTTTCCTTGTTCTTTTTCATGATTGTTTGTTATCTTATCTCTATAAACACGGATAATTATTATTGGGACTTGGTATACAAACCTTTCTCCCTTTAGTCATTCTCATTTAACATGTGATCCGTTAGCAAACAATTCATCTCATTATACTCTCTTTTTACAGATTCACTTCAGATCTAACCTTATTCCCATCCATTTCCTTTCACAAACTAAGCATACACATGGTTGAGACTTGAGATAACATGATGGCTCATAGTTAAGCTTAAGTGTTCTAGTCAATCATATCTTTGGATGCTCCGCTTCCTTTAGTCTAAGACTAAATATCATTCATGTGTATCAGTTTATCTCTCATGATTGGTCATTCCAAGTCTATATGGAGGAGAAATTTTAAAATCCATAAAACATTAAAAGCCAAATCATTTAACAAAAGGCAATGATCTAAAAGGCAACATTCAAAATTTTCAAAAGTTAAATCACACTAAAAGACATGATTCTAAGCACATCTCTTTTTTATAATTGAAGCTCAAACTCATCAGTTGGCCTCATGATAGAGATGAGGTCCATTGGGGTGTGATAGGCTAGTATATTAGAAAAAGAGAATAAAAAATCTTTTAGTGCTACCTACTTTCTCATGTAATTACCCAATATTCATAGTAGATCGACGACTTTGTAAGGGGTTTTGAGGAATGAGGAACACATCATGGGAAGTTAGGTCCATTTTACTTTTTCTTGTTCTAAACTACCAACATGAGTTGATCTTAGTACCATACTTATTTTGACTACACAACTTTGTGCCTATAGTGAATAGGTATCCTTTGTATATTGATGGTCACTAGTCACTTAGTGTCTTCTCATTTTATTAGTGTGCCTCATGTCTCCTAAGGTCTTATTATAAGACACCTATGTTATGCTTCTTACATTCCCTTTTTCACTCCCTACAACCCTAATATTTCCCCTTGAGATATATTGTTCTATTCACTAATCACTCCCCCTAGGGATTCTATTTGTGAGTTTCAGTGTAAGACCTTGAAAAGGACCAAGCCTTCCTCACAAATTACCAAATTTTCACATTACCATTCCAAACATTTAATTTTACCATATTTCAACATTGTTTCCACCTCACTGGTGTTCCCTTTATGAGTTGTAGTGTAAGACCATGGGTAGGACCTGGTCTTCCTCACAAAAATTTCTAATACCCAAGTCATAATGAAATTAATGTGTTAAATATGAGATAAGATATGATTGATTATGAGTTACACATCATTGACATGTTTCCCATCTTGATTTAGTATGTTTTATGCTTACTTCATTAATCTTTCATCTTTCATCTTTGATCTTTGATCTTCTTATTTTTCGATTGCATGTAAGAATCCAACCATTTTTCTTAAATTTTTTCATACTTCCCAACTTGAATTAGTGTGATTAATTTCAGACCATTTTACCAATTTTATTTCTCTTTTATACTTCCCAACATGATTTAGTATGATTGATTGACTTAATTGATTTGTTTTTATACCATTAGTCTTTCATGTGCTTTCCATTTTATTACATTATTTTCATACTTCCCAACATGATTTAGTGTGATTTTTTTTTATACCAATCTTTTTCATGGTTTAAAACATTTTTACCCTCTTGTTTACCGCATTTTTGGTTTATTATTAATCTGTAAACTACACTGAATCAACTCAAAGTTAAGTTTTAATTACGAATATTGAATTTCTCAAAACTTAACAAATTCTCGAAAAACTCAAAAGAACTTGCATCTCAATGTTTTGGCATAAAACGTTCTCAATTATTGAACCAATTTTTTTTTTACATCAAATGTTGTAAATTTTCAAAATTTAATCTTTACATGATTTCATAATTAAAAAATTAGAAAAAACTGAATTAAAAAATGCAAGCAAATGACAAATTACCATCCGACATTGATAACAGAGTTTAGCTCAACAAATGATGCCTATATCTCCGGGTTCTCCAAAGGAGTGGACCGTTTCCATTAAGGGCATTTCGAAAACCTGGAAATAATAAACAACTTTCCTGCAAGTTGATCTCTCTATGCAAAAATTCACCTTCACCGTGACTGATAATCAAGCCCGGCACCTTCAAATTTCATGACTCTTCACACCTGCAAAGTTGCTTCAAAAGTCCTAAAAATCTCCTCTATGGGCTTAAAAATACTCTTCCAATATGCAAATTGGATAAAAAGAGTATTAAGACTGAGTATTATAGCTGGAAAATGGATAAAATCCATTACATAAGATTTCCCAAAGCTTTTACAAAGTCTCGGCCTCTTAAAATAAAAAACACAGTCCAGAACTTGATAAATTCAAGTAAAAATTAGTGCCTTATATAACACTTCAAGACCCGTGGCTGAAGCGGTCAAGGCCTATCCCTTTTACACAAGAGGTCAAGGGTTCAAAAATTCCTTCCTCCATTCTAGGCACTCAGGCTCTCCTTTCTAGGTGCTTTGACTCCTTCTTGGGTGCCAAGTTTGAATATTTCCTTGGGTGGGGTGGAGGTTCCTCCTTTGGCGCCTTTGAAAGGTTTGAAAATATCAAATGACATGTGAATAAAAAACACCTAAGCCAATTTTTTTGCAACTAATTTTTTTTCCATGTGTCAAATGGCTATTAGCCCACTTGGCTTTTCACTAGTGCCATGTGTAGACCTTTGATAGGTCCAAATGTTGATATGTTTTTGAATCACGTGCCAAATATCACAAGTGATTTTTTTTGACAAATCTTCAAATGACCATATCTTGAGCATCTAGACTCCGTTTTGCGAACCGTGAAAAGCGTCAAAAAGCTCTCGATGAGATATATAGTGTGACACCACTAAAACTATAACTTGAAACCTTTTTCAGAACCCAATTTCTGATCACACCTCCCCAATGGAGGGCTTTTGGTCTCCAAAAGTCCAATATCCCCTGAAATCTTATAACTGGTCTACTGCATCAATAAAAATAGAACCTAATCATAGAAAGAGGTATAAATAATTGCATTAAAATGATTCTCAATCAAACTACAAAAATGCCTAATCCAAAGGCATGAGTAAGTGAATCTGCAACTGCCAAAGTGATTACAACATACCAAAATTGCCTGCCCAAATGTCACATCCTGTAAAGCGGTGAATTGCCAAAAACTAAAACAACTCCCAATGTAACTACAAGATAAGTTTATAATGCTAAAAACATACAATAAATGTTGTGGACATGTTGCAATAGAATGCCCTAGTATGGGACTTATATGCTAAGCAAATGCAAACAACCAAAAGTGTATGATGCCTAACATCTAAACATGCCCATATGGTCTTAACAATGCATCTATACATTCTTATGTCAAAAATAGATACATTCAAAATTGTAGTCAAATATGTGTTGCAAGGAATCAACTCAACCTACAACATGATTTCTACTATTATCTCCAATTGATCAAATGAGTTCAAGTCCTCTAGACAACTCACACAACATAAATAGGAGATTCAAAAACTTAGAGTTATCAAAAAGTGAGAATTGAAAAACTTCATATGGTAAACCTGTCTTGAAGTGTTCCCACCAACTCTAATCTACATCTTATCAAAGCTTGTTCATTCCCTTAGGTGAATTCTTAACTATGCTTTGCAAAAAGAATGTAGTGATAATCCACTTAACCAATTCTTTCTTCCTAGTGAAATTGATTGTCTATGTGGATTCATTATCAATTACATATTGTTGACTTAACCTCTTAAATGGATTTTCAATTATAGGTTTTACCTTATCCTGGGTTGTATTGTCAAATGCATTATGGATTGAATTAGCTTCATTAACCTTAGTGAGAGGTTTGTAAATCATCTTAGTTCTAAAATTACTTGAATGTGAAGATGCATGAAGCTTAAAACATCTATCAATCCTATGTCCACTCACTTTACAATGAGTACAAACATCCTTCTTAGGTGAGGTCTCCCTTTTGTCAATTCCCAATTTAACATGAAAATGGTCATTCAAACATGCAATCTGCTTCAATAAAGCATTTTGTTTCCAACAAGTCTTAGCACTATGGTTATTCATCCCACAAAAAGTGCATGGAAATGATTGCATTATCTTCTGTCCATTATATCCAAACTTTTTAAAATTATCAATTGGATCAAAAGATTTAGTGTAAGAATCAGGAGGTGGAATCTCAATACCTCTTTTACCTTTACACCTTTGAACTAGTGGCCTAGAACCTTCACTATTAGAAGCTCGTCTTCCTTTAGCCATGGATGAAACTTCTCCATCATCCACCTGCACACTAGTATAACCCAAACCTTCATGAAGAGGTCTATGCTCAACCTGAATTGGGTTAGATATAATTTGGCTATCTCTACCAAGTCCTCCTCCATTATAACCCATTTTAAACAACAATTTAGATCATATGCCCTTAGTGTATCTTTCAAAATCACCAAAAACAATATTACTAGAATCTGAATCTAAAATGGTAGAAGAAGATGAAGATTCCTGTGGTGAAAAACTTACATTGCACTTAGTCATAGTTTCTACATTTGAAGTTGAAGGCTTTACCTTTTCACACTCACCACATTGGAATCTAATCAAGAGCTCATCCTTGGATTCAAGCTCCGATTTTAAACTTGCAACTTGCAATTCAAGTGCAAATTTTTGGCATCTCAAGATTGCATTTTCATCTTTGATGACCTCAATCTGTGACAACTTGCCCATCGTTTCCTGCAAACAACTGACTCCACACTGCTCACTGCAATATAATCAATCTACAAACCAGTAATCCAACTATTATGGAAGCAATTGTCAATACACAACTAAAAGCAATCCTTGCATTCTAACCGCTCTGATACCAAATTGATTTGTAAACTACACTGAATCAACTCAAAGTGAAGTTTTAATTATGAATGCTAAATTTCTCAAAACTTAACAAATTCTTGAAAAATGCAAAAGAACTTGCATCTCAATGTTTTGGCATAAAACGTTCTCGGTTATTGAACCAATATTTGTTTTGTTTACATCAAATGTCATAAATTGTTGAAATTTAATCTTTGCATGATTTCATAATTAAAAAATATAAAAAAAATTGAATTAAAACATGCAAGCAAATGACAAATTACCATCTGACATTGATAACGGAGTTCGGATAAAAAAATGATGCCTACATCTTCGAGTTCTCCAAAGGAATGGACCGTTTCCATTAAGGGCATTTCAAAAACCTAGAAACAATAAACAACTTTCCTGCAAGTTGATCTCTCTATGCAAAAATTCACCTTCACTATGACTGATAATCAAGCCTGGCACCTTCAAATTTCATGACTCTTCACACCTGCAAATTTGCTTCAAAAGTTCTAAAAATCTCCTCTATGGGCTTAAAAATACTCTTCCAATATGCAAATTGGATAAAAAGAGTATTAAGACTGAGTATTATGGCTGGAAAATGGAAAAAATTCATTACATAAGCTTTCCCAAAGCTTTTACAAAGTCTCGGCCTCTTAAAATAAAAAACACAGTCCAGAACTTGATAAATTCAAGTAAAAATTAGTGCCTTATATAACACTTCAAGACCCGTGGCTGAAGCGGTCAAGGCCTATCCCTTTTACACAAGAGGTCAAGGGTTCAAAACTTCCTTCCTCCATTCTAGGCACTCAGGCTCTCCTTTCTAGGTGCTTTGACTCCTTCTTGGGTGCCAAGTTTGAATATTTCCTTGGGTGGCATGGAGGTTCCTCCTTTGGCACCTTTGAAAGGTTTGAAAATATCAAATGACATGTGAATAAAAAACACCTAAGCTAATTTTTTTGCAACTAATTTTTTTGCCACATGTCAAATGGCTATTGGCCCACTTGGATTTTCAATAGTGCCATGTGTCAACCTTTGATAGGTCCAAATGTCGATACATTTTTGAATCGCGTGCCAAATATCGCAAGTCATTTTTTTTGACAAATCTTCAAATGACCATATCTTGAGCATCTGGACTTCATTTTGAGAACCGCAAAAAGCATCAGAAAGCTCTCAATGAGCTCTATAGTGTTCCACCATTGAAACTTATACTTCCCAACATTATTTATTATGATTGATTGACTTAATTGATTTGTTTTTATACCATTAGTCTTTCATGTGCTTTCCATTTTATTACATTATTTTCATACTTCCCAACATGATTTAGTGTGATTTTTTTTATACCAATATTTTTCATGGTTTAAAACATTTTTACCCTCTTGTTGACCACATTTTTGGTTTATTATACTTAGTCATATTTTTTTATTACAAATTTTCCATCGTGATATAGTGTGTAGTGCATTTATTTTTGATTAATTATACTTTTCCAAGTTTTTTCGCCTGTTTATTTTTAATCATGAATGTGTACTACATAATGCTAAAAAAGAAAACACCCCACATATATTTCCTATAACATATATAAAAAAATCAAAATACATGTTCTAGAAAGACATATATCCATGCATCAAAAACCACAACCAAAATATAACCCATGAGACCAAAATCCAACTGTTAAAATAGAATATCTTTATATATTTCATGTGTTTTAATATAAATAGTAAAAAATACAAAAATACATCACTCCAGCTCTATGGTTGGGCCCCATCATATCTATCTCATGGCTTAGCCATGCTACCCATAGATGCCCTAAACTGTCCCCTCTACACACTGTAATGTAATGAGGTTATCCATGATCTCAACCCTACTACTTGTCCCTAAAGTTTGGCCATCTGGGTCTGTACCTGTACTAGTTGAATCATGGTATCCATATGTGCAAATTTCTCTTGAGCCAAGGCCTACTAAGCCTATGCCTCTCTTGCTCCCACCCTCAATGGTAGATGCAATCCATCTCTACATGCTTGTAGCTACCTTATGGCCTCTCCCACTAGTCTAAACCAACCCACCTGAGCTGGGGTAGATGGTACCATAAGATGATCTAACATGGTGGGATCGTATGGTGTCAACACCCCATCCAAAATATCATGGTGTGTTACCATAACTAAGGATCCCCATCTAATCTCCTTGATTGCAAGATCAACAAAATTCAAACCAGATAGATATCAGATCACATATACAATTCAAAATCTATCTATTTACCATCATATATACCTAGTATTCTATCTTAAAAACTAACATATTACAAATATTTCTTACCTATCCTAGTGTCACCTACCATCGTCTCCCTATTTGTTCATCAATCGAGCACAGTCTCTCCACCAACCCTTCCCTTGAGCACTTCATTTGTGAGATGCCTCTAAATAAACATAAAACCTAGATTCACCACCCACACACATCTTAGACCTCTCCTCAGTGGTGCCTTTATTAACTAGCTCTACCTTGGACCACTTGCTAGGTCATCCTATATAACCACCCTTTGTGCTTGATCTTATTGTTGGCATCTCTATTGCTAGTGTGACTGAGGTGCTTACTGCTCCTACTATGGTGTCAATTGTGGTACCTACTACACCCCTACATCCACATCCATGCCCTCTCTTCCTCTGACTTTTGGTTATTATGCTCAACTAGTCCATGGTCTCACATGCCATGGTATGATCTCCAATCTCTCAACTGACACTCCTCCTCCTCTCCCCTCAACTCTCTTGCATGTTATGTCCAAAACATGGGAACTACTATAGGAGTCACTAGTTGTGGGAGTCAAAACTATCTTAACAAGTGTGCGATAAACTATGGCTCTACCCACCAAGTGGAGTGACCTATGATCCACACTCAAGCTAGCCCTGGTACCATAGTCACTCAATCAGCCAAATAGTAGTAATATGTGCATAAGGATACCACATGATCTCTCCTCATGTGACTATCTATAGTGTTGACATGTGGGGAATGACCTATGCTACCTAGTCTTGTCTCCATCTCATTAATTAAGGTAACCTATCATTGACCACATGGGGTAACCTAGCTTGATGATACATCGAGAATGTCTCATATATCCAAGCACTCATCAGTACCATTTATCCCATGGTATTTTACCCTCTGGATAACATCCCATACATATCATGTATGAGCTGGACCCAGATGATAGACCCAAAATACAAAGTGCCTCTTGATCTAAAATAGACTAACACAAAGTTATCACATACAATATTACCTTGTCATCCAACTTGTGACACAATACTCATGCTATCACAACCTTCTAGATATATAGAATGTATGTAATATAAATATCAAACAAGCTCACCCTCAGCCTAGGGTAGATCCTATCTAAGCATGTCACCCATTGGGTTGTGCTTGTCTCTCCTCTAGATCATATAGTGTTCTTATGATCACCAGTGTCCCCTATAGATAGTGCAAGCAATACATGGACATCCTCCAATGTGATACCTACCTCTATGGTATCCCCATTCACGACCCATCAAAAAATATTGGTAAACCATTTCCATACTCCAAAGAACATGACAATGAGATTAACACTCAGTGGGGTGCATCTTAATTCCATGATGCCTCCCAGGCCCAACGTAACCAATCAATCTCTATCCACATCTGTTAGGTGCTCCAACACATTGAGTACCATGAGGCAACAACCAATCACCAAAATCTTTGATGTCTCTATAAAATATCAAACAATAAAGGATGTATTAGATCTCCATGTCACTCATAATCAAAATACATTTTTACAAAATTCACAAAAATAACTTGAATTGATCTAATTTATTCATCTTATACCAAAGCAACATTTTTAGTACTAAGTTAGCCATTTTGAGGCTTAACAGTACTATATCATCCCTTTTCAGTACCTAACCAATTAAGTCAGCTACTTACTACTAAGTCATCCCCTTAGTTTTTCCCTTCACCAATTAAGTCAGCCACTTACTACTAAGTTAGCCCCTTAGATTTTCCCTTAACCAACTAAGTCAACCACTTACTGCTAAGTCAACCCTTTAAATTTTTTTCATAACTAAGTCGACCACTTAATACTAAGTCAGCCTACTAATTTTACTATCTACTTCAAAATAAGTTGACTTGGTTGACCTTGTTCTTTCATTGTGATGACTTTTTGACTAATTACCATTACTTTGACTCCTTACCCAATACCCCATTTGACCCCTAGTATCCCTAAAAATTCCCTAAGGTTCATTCTAGTATCTAGAATTTGATTAATTATCAAATTTCTATAAATCACTTAATTTCAAATAAAAATACTCAAGAATTTTAAATTTTTAGTTACTTACCTATGCTGCACTTGCTGTAGCCTCTATGCATCCTCCCCATCTTAGCTATTGTCTCTTCACCATCTTGGCTCTCTAGGCTCTCACTAGGTCTCTTAGAATTTTATTTTTCTCAGAATAGTAAATAATAGCAAATTAATTCTATTTTTATTTTCACCCTATTTATATTTACTATTCAAAATTATTTACCCTTCAAATATTTACCGTCAGATTTCTTGTTTTGGTCATATCTTTGTTTCTACCAACTCTTTTTCCAAACGATAAAATGTTCTAGAATCCTAATGTCTTAGAGAATATTTATAACTATTATATGTATATATTGTAAAAAAATTAATTTTTTGCTCTTTTTTTCTAATATCTACAAATTTGTCTAATGTTAATCATATTGGATACCTTCACATTTTTCACATCTCCTTTATCTAAAACACTAAGGTAAGTAAAGGTATGTGTTTTTCAATTTTGTCCTTTCATTTATATTATTTTCTCCTTACTTCACTTTATTTAGCTTCAAAATTATGTGTCGCTATGTTCTTTTCTTGAAGTACCATCCCATGTTACACCTATGTGGCACGTGATGGGCTTCGAGTGGGGCATATGCATACACATAATATTTTCAAACTTTTATCAATTATTGATGCTCTTTATCTTACAGGAAACCATCAAGTCTTAATCTCTCTAAGTGCATGCCTTAAGGGGTGTACTAGGAAATGGGTGGGCAAACCATTGGTGCTTTGCAATATTGTTGTCCCTTTTTCCACTTGCTATCTACACACTTGTCTCCTGAAAACCATTCCCCTAAGCTTTGCCTCCTATTTTACACCCTCCTCTAGTCATTTTCCACCTTCATTATCCCTTTCCCTAACTTAAACCCATTTTTGGTAGTTTACATGACTATATCAGCCACATCAACCTTGTATTATCATTTAGAACAACTTACTAAGAACTAAGTTGACCATGGCTGACATAGTTCATTATCTAGTATGTTTTTTTTATCAATTTCAATACTAGGTCGACCTTGTCAGCTAAAAATTTCAGAAGGGTTTAGGGTTAGATCCACCTATATAAACACAATAATTTTTCCATTTTTAAGAGAAGAGAATAAGAAGTAAGATATATTATGCATATGCTTATCCACCATTCTACTTGAGGAGAAAGCTTAGGGTTTCATACTTTCTTTGGGGATACAGATCTTGTCTTTTGAAAACTTCTTTTGGATGCATTGATAGGTTGTGTATCCTAGAGATGATTTATCTTTATCATACTTAAATAACATAACAACCTCTTCAGAAGCACCTTGGCCAAGGAAAATATTGAGGCTCAATAGATTTGCCTTCAAAGGTAAGTATTCCTAACTTTGTTCTTCCTTTGTAGGAGTAGATAGATATGCATTTGCACTTCTCCTTCATACATTAGGATTCAATAGACATTGACATGAGTATATGTCTTGTACACATGTTTAATTTTTATATTTATTACCCCCACTTTATGTCACAATATTTGGTGAACACTATATTATATTTTTACTTTACTTGTTATTAGTATAGTGAATATGAAAACATAGGACCTAGTTAGGGTTATTGTATAGTTTTGGTTGATTGGAGGCTTTATAAGCCTCCTTAGAGATATTATTATGGTAAGAGATCCCTTGACTAGGTCTAGTGGATCCATATTGGTCATAACCCTGATTATTTAATGTATCCCCAATTGAAAGTGTAAGTAGGATATATCTTCTTTGAGCTAAGATGGATTTATAGATTTATTGCATTTTCCATTGCATACATAGCCTACCCTATTAATAAATACACTTTTTAACTCATATCAATCAGATGCCCTAATTACATGAAGGATTAGGGTTTTCATAATAAATCATTCATTACAAGTAGAATACAAGGTTCCAAAACTCATGCATGTAGGAATAAACCTTAGAAATCCAGACACAAGTGTACCCAAAAGCTTGGGATAATCTTGCATAGAGGACACTACCACTAATATCAAGACATTACAACCACTTTCCAATAATAAAATTACTATACAATTATGGCACTACTATCTAGGAGATGTTCTGACACTAGGATCTAGTTTATGACACTCAGACTAAATTTCATCTCAGTTTCCAACACCCAGATCATCTGTATCATTTGTTTTCTAGTTAAGTCATTACTTGCACTATTTATTGTTATTTTTAGAAAAGTCAAAGCTACTAAATTCTATAAAAAATTAGTGGTTGTATTTATTGCATATTATTTCCATGATTTAGTCTACTTATCTCTTTAAAAAACATAAGATTTATATCATTTAAGTCTTAAAAGGTTAAAACATTTGGTGAACCTGACTTACTTCGAACATTACTCAAACCTTAACCATAGATGCTCCTAGAATTTGTATCCTTTTTCCCCTATTTTCATTAGATTTTTTAAGTTTTTTAGATTTAAAATATTCTAATTTAGTAGCTCTATTTAATTTTTTTTTTATATATGCCATGTAAAAAAGATATCTCTCTTCCATTAATAAGAAGTGTTAGGCTAGGTGGTAATCTTATTGATCATATTTAGATTAATACTATTCAAGATTACAAAATGGATAAGGGACCTATTATAACTCTCATTATTGATCCTTCACACCTTGATTATGTGTATGTAAATTATAATGCATCTAAAGATGAGAACTATAATTAAGATCAAGATGATACACAAATTAGAAATTGAGACACTCTCCTTCCACTTAATAGTGACAACCTAATTGTCAATAAGGATGAGATATTACAAAGATTCAGAGATAGACTTTAGGAACAACCCCTTGATCATGTATAAATTTTACAAGACATAATGGAAATTAAGAATAAATCAAATAATGGTCAATCTTCAAATCCCCCAGTTAATAACATTATTACACCTATAGTGGGGCCAAATCAGCTAGTACAACCAATAATTATAGTTCAACAACCTTCAATGACATCTACACTTATTGTGGCTAGTTCCTCCTCTCTAGATGTATAATCCCTTATGCACGAAGTTCATACTCTACAGGATAATGTGTTACATCTTGATAAAGGAGCCACTAGGCCATCACATGTGTTAGATTATAATGTTATCTTACATACACCTTTGTCATATCACATAATGACAACTTCCCCACCATTCAGATTCATGGCACCTAAGCTTAAGTTGTATGATGGTAAGGGTCACCCAGAACATCATCTCTGAGTTTTTCACACAACATGTTTGGATTAGGTGTCTAAAAATTGGCTTCTCATAAATTTATTTCCATGTAGTTTAAAGGATTATGCCTTATAATGGTTTTATAACTTATCGAATCAATCTATCACAACATTCAATCCTTTAGCAAACATGTTTTTAACACACTTCTCTATAAACATCAATGATAAGATTTCATATGCTCAAGTTGCATAGTTGAAATAAAAGTCAAATGAGCCCATTGTAGAATACATCTTACGATACAAGACTATATTAGCTAAATTGATTAGCCCCCTAAAAAACAAAGAGCTTTAGGTCATATAAAAATATAGTCTTCTACCAACATTACATGAAGCTATCTTGTTTAAGAAGTTTACAACATTCACATATTTGTGCCACACTAAAATATAAAATTGGATTAAAATCAACTACTAAGATTTTACATAAGCCTTCATACAAGGAAAGAGACACTAAAAACAAGAGTGATCAAAAGGCCACAGTTAACAAAACTTCAAAGCCATATCCTAGCTTGGTTTTATCAGCTCCTCCATATAGAGTCTTCACCAACCTTTCATAATCACCAGCATGGGTTTTATAACAACTCTTGGAATGTAATGTCATATCTCTCCTTCCCATCAAGGAGGTTGATATGACATGAACTATTCCAAATAACTATGATTCTAATGCATTCTAAGAGTATTATAGGGCACCAAGCCATACAACAAAGGGATAAATTAGCTTGAAACATAAGATACAAGATTTGATTGATGCTAACATTATTGATGTGGGCACACCCATATAGGCACTAAAATTACAACAAATAAAATTTAAGGCATTAAATATATTCTCAGATCCATTTACAAAGCACACAGTGATTGAGGCATGGAGCACTTCAGGTGTTCACTATACATATTAGGAACATCCACCACCAACTTCATATCACACTATTATAGAGGAGGCACACCCATTACAAAATATCATTGGTATGTATGACACTACAATTTTAGATAGACCATTCATCACCTTCTCAGAGTAGGAGATTGTTGATGATGATACAAATTTATATGCCCTCTTTATACGAGTCTACATGGATCATCATACTATCTAGAGTGTTATGGTTTACAATAGGTCAAACACTAACATGTGTACTATCACACTTTTATATCATTTAGGGTAGTTAGAGTGGGATATATCCCTTAAAGACAAAATTATCAATGGTCATGTTCAAAACTCCATCAAGGATATTGTGCTTCTATTATAGGTTGAACCAGCACATGTGGCCACTCTATTCTTAGTAATACCTAGTATAGGTGTGTTTGATATGTTATTGGGTAGGCCATGGATACAAAAACTATGAGCCATCCCTTCCATAGTGGATAAATTCCTAAAATATATACATGAAAATTATGTGGTCATAGTTGAGGGTCTTCAATATGAGTATCATATACCTATTCCATAGGCAGTTACATCATATTTACCAGTTATATCACAATTATCAGACACAACACAATAATCAGTTATACCTTAGAGCATAGTTCTTATTGATACACCATAGAGTTTAGTGGAGCCACCAACGTAGATGAGGTCTACTCCTAAAATATTAACATATATGCATACTCTCTCATGGAGACCATTATTAGAGAGACCCCTACATTAGAGATATGTTATAGATTCTATATGGCCTCCCTCTACTCACTTTATATCAAGATCAACATTGCTGAGTTCTCAAGGTTTTTAGCATAGGGCACCTATGCCACCTACATTTTATTCTACTAGATGGGTTCCTAAGACCCTTACAATTGACAAGGCATTGCAGTTAGTGTCACAAATTCCTAGCATCATTACACATGTAGATCTGGATATAGATAACTCAATATAGTAGATTATGGGACCAAAATTGCCATTTCACACAACACACATGCTCATAGTTCCATTATTTGACATAGGCCACAATGATAGTGACTCTCCTATGGGACTCATCGATTAGTATTATTCATCCCTTCTTATAGATACTTTCCCTCTTTCTTTCTCCTTGTAAATAGCTATATTTCTTTTACATAGCTTATATCCATAAAATAAAAAATCAATATAATATTTCAAAAAAAAAAAAAAAACATTCAAATATTTACACAAAAATACAAAATTATAGATTGTATATATTGTTATGTTTACATTTATTATATTTTCTAGACACTACATATGATATCTATCTTAATATAGTTGATTTTATCATATATACATGCTTCACTTGTTCTTTTCGAGTGCTTGCAAATTTCTATAGGACTTAGGTCCACTACATTGATCTAGACTTACTATTATCTACCCACTGGAGGCATATATACTGATACATGGGTATTCACTTGACACATTCACCCAGTTAGGGGCACCCAATACACAATTTTAATTACCAAGTTCTATCTTTCTATACTTTACATATTAGCTTTAGCATTTTTATATCATGATACTCTCACTCAAAATTTTTGACAACTATTACTACTTTAGACTCATCATATATACACCTTAACTCTTACACATATTTTTATTCCATACTCATGCATACTTTCATTTATAGCTTTTATAATTTATACATGATTACATCTCTATGCTTCTTATATTCAAGGGCATTTGAATATGCCATTATTCTTTGGCTCGACTCCACTTCTATACATAGTATGTATGATTTGGACATGTGCCCATGTCCTTATGTGTGCCTTTTTTGATTATGTATGCAGACATTTGAGTAGGTCTTTCTATGTGGCTCTAAGCCAACTTACTTGTTACTTGCATATGAGGAGATTTGAGCATGTCCTTGTATGTCTTGTTTTCTCAGATTTAGTGGCATGTGCCCATGTCCCTTGTATTATGGCCCCTAGGCCTACTTTGTGTGCCTCAAGTGTTTTATATGTATGCTTTCTTGTATGTGTCATGGCCATGAAACTTGTATTTTATTATTACACACTAGTTTTTGATGCCACAAGGGACATCATGCATCTACCCTTCCTACTTGGGTGTCATGATAGATATCATGCCCCATCCCCTAGATAGTTACCTAGGTTTACTTAGATTTGTTGTTACATCTATCTTGACACCTTTGTGAATGTTAGACACGAAATACATCTTATATTACATACTTATGCTTAGATTATCTTACATTTTGATGTTATGTATGCACATTATATTAGATTATTACATAGTTATCATATATGCTCTAACTAACACACATTTTATAAAGATTTTTCTTTTGAGGACAAATCTTGCACAAGTTCAACAACTCTTCTCAAAAGAAGGGACATTCATAGGGATTTTTCATAGAGAACAAGCTCCTATGTTGCACTTACTATACATTTTCCAGCACATAGGCTTAGTTACATAAAGTTAGACACATATAAACACAATGGGAAAATAGTACCCAAAAAGCATTATAGTTGCATAGAAATCAAACTATAAAGACAATAACACCCAAATTGGGACACTAGCACCATATTTTAAAAAATGACATATTGTCCAAGACATGGTGCTACTTTCTAGTAGCTTTAGTTTCATTAAAAACTAGATTGGCCATAAAATTAAAGTAAGTACAGTACATGTTTGCATGGATTCAGTTATATATTTATCAATTATACTCAATTTTACTTAGATTCATATTAGTTTGTTTAGATTGGGGGCATCATGCATGACATGACCATTCACATATTTAATTGAGATACCTAGATATATATTATTACAACTCAATCTAGAATCCATATGCTCAAATATCAAATTTGGGGGTATGTACATGACACATTATTTATGTATGCTCACACACCGATTGATCAAATGGAATGAAAATTACATGTCATTCTCTACATTGTATACACAAGACATCACATTCCAGGTTGCACACTAGCTTCATGCTTTACTCCATCTATAGGGGTTGGCATTCTTGAGTGGCTCAAAGCTGCCTAATGTACTCAAGTGGTCATAGAGCCAACATACATAGTTAGATATACCCAGTTAGAAATTTACAATATTTTGTATAGTTCATTTTTAGATGCATCTACTACACATGGGTGGGAATTTATGGAGTCATAGTCTAATTGAGTTCTTAAGCCACCTACATGAGAGGGTTAGACACATCATCAATCCAATCCAATTTATTCACATGTCATGATCCACCAAGTAGGGGTTGAAAATGATAGAGTCAAAACTAGATTGAGTTATTGAGCCACACACACATGAATATTGATCAATATATTAGCTCAAGATAAGATATTCACTGATTTATCACTATAAACACACACAAATAGGTTATCACCAGGTTCATGCATTGATATTCATGCATTTCCTCTTTCCCATCTCTTTACTTAGTTTTACTTCTTTACTTAGTTTATTCCTTTAATTTTGATATCTCTTAAGTAAGGACTAATTTATGAAAATTTCACTTATAGGCACTGCATTCGAACATGTTTCACATACTTAGACCTAACTTCATGGGATTCACTTCCTAGGTAAGTCTAGGCATGCTTCATTTTCTTTTATCCTAGTCATTTTTCTTTATTGCATTTTTAGAATAAAGGGGGAGGGCAAATGTAATCACCCAAAAGTGGTATTTGAGTGCTAAGAGTGATACTTGAGAATACCTATCCATAGATTAGCCCTAGACCTATCCTAGAGCCTTTTTTTACACTTATCCAACTTTTGTGTGAGCCATAGGTGTCCCTAGTCAGCTCTAAAGTAGTCCCAAATCCTCATTTCCCAATCTTGGCCCTTCATGCCTAGTGTTGTGCCAGTTGTACACTAGCACCATAATAAGGACACTAGCGCCACATGGTAATAATGTCCCCAAAATGGTTCTAATATCCTTTGCTTTATATTTTTCCAAATGAATATCTTTTCAAAACTAAAGCCTCTTAGGGTTGACCTAGACATTTTTTATCATCCACACAAGCATCATAATAGTATAAATACATGAATTCTAGCCCTATAACCACTAAACAAAAATAAAATGTAAAATACACATTCAAGATCAGAAAAAGTTGAGAATAATTAAGGTTATCAACCCCTATTCTATCCTACTTTTGCATATTACCATCTACAATAGGCCTAAGCTTAGATTATCCAGATTTCTAGTCTCAAGCACATTTAAAGCACTCAAAGCCACTATCATACTAGCATCACTTGAACTTTCACCAACACTTGGGTGGGGAAAAATAACATTGGGATTGACCCCTCCTTGGAGTATTGGTATATAATCAACTCTCTTCACAGTGGGGTGTTGAGCATGTCCATCCTACCCTATTAAAAAATACACTTTCAACTCATATCAACTAGATGACCTAGTTACATAGAGGATTAGGGTTTGCACAATAAATAAATTATTACAAGAAGAATAATAAATCATTGCAAGAAGAATATAGGGTTCTAAAACTTGTGCATGTAGGAATAGACCTCAAGGATATAGACACAGGTGTACCTAGAAGCTTAGGACAGTCCTACATAGAGGACACTACTACCAATATCAATAAACTACTACCACTTTTCTAATAATGGTGCCACTGTCTAATTGTGGTGTTACTATCCAAGAGAGGTTATGACACTGGGATCCAATTTATGACACTCAAAATATTTTCCATCTCAATTTTCAGCACCTAGATCATCTATATCAGTTGTTTTCTAGCCAAGTCATTACTTACACTATTTATTGCTTTTTTTAGAAAAGTTCAAGTTAGTCAATTTTGTAACAAATTAGTGGATGTATTTATTGCATATTATTTCCTTGATTTAGTTTACTTAACTCTTTAAAAAAACATAATATTTATAATTATTAAGTATTAAAAGGTTAAAACAACTACATGAATCTCTTTGAGACATTCATTTTAAAAAAAAGGGTTCTAATAGAGTCCTGGGTCAAAAGTTATGCTCACATGTAAGATATGCCCCTCGAATTATTCCATTTAAATTCAATAAAATATATGTGTTGTTATTATCATACATGTGAGAAAGTAGGTATGTTTGAGTTCAATAAGACAACCCACAAAGGTTAAGTATGATATACGACATTAGGTTGTTGGATTGGGCATCCTCTCACTAGAAACTCCACACCTTACTTGCATTAGTCAAGTTACCTTATAGATATATGATATTATGATGAAATATTAATATGGTTATATAAATTAGTGCATTTTATTTCCTATCTTACGCATGACATGAACAATGCCTTTCTTTTAAGATACATGATTCATAAATTTATCTTACACCTCAAAATGGGGGCATATGAGCTTCTTATTCTTTAGTCACATAATGATATAAAATATTTACATAGTTTTATAAGACATACTTATCCTTAAAATTTCATTTGGAAGCAATCCCAATGTTTTATATAACATACTTCACTTGGTCTCCTTGATGATTTGCAAAATTAGAAACAATGAAGATTCCATGACATGGATTTCCTAATGACAATTCACATAACTAGAAGTATTTGTTCTTATATTTTATTATTTCATTTCATAAATTCCATAATTATCGAGTTATATATATATGTATATTCACATGAAAATATTTTCATATGGCTGTAAGGTCATATATTTTCTTGGATATAGGGGTAAAAAAGATAGTTTCAACATCATCCCAATCCTCCTACTATGAATATCAGGTGATCTCTCTTTCTTTTATTTTTTATCTCACTATTGAATAGATACTTACTTTTATAACTCTCAATAAATAACAAAGAGACTTCATCAACACATGTATCCACACTTTGATTTAATTTCATATGTATGCATAAATGCACAACAAAGTGGGGCATTATGTAAAAATTAAAATTTGGTACAAGACTAGTTATTTGTTATAGTACAATAGTGAATTTATGCATTTATTGATCATTTTTCTAGATTAGGCTCTTATTGGCACTTTTTCATTTTATTTTATTGATTTGTGACACTTGTGATTATGTATTTCCCTTTGTGACTCTCTATT
Source organism: Torreya grandis (assembly GCA_037957365.1). Classification (NCBI taxonomy): domain Eukaryota; kingdom Viridiplantae; phylum Streptophyta; class Pinopsida; order Cupressales; family Taxaceae; genus Torreya; species Torreya grandis. The sequence continues at coordinate 258,691 of JARHVA010001906.1, read as the reverse complement.
CATTTCTATTTGGCCATGGCTTCCCTCTTTTATTCCTATTTTATCTCTCTTCCTCTAATTTTTCTCTTTCCCCGAATTTTGTTATTTCCTAAGTTTGACCAAGAGTATAGTATTACTCTCTTAATATGACCAAGAGCGAACCACTAAAATCTTGGTCCTTTTACTTGTGTGGATCCTTTTGATCATTATATTTATTTATTTGATGTGTTTGTCCCTTTTTTATCATATTTTCTTGTTTGCTATATGTCGGATTACATATAAATATGGTCAGGATTAATTTTCAAATTCAATAAGTCTATAAGTACATGAGTGCATTAGTGTATTTAATAAAAAAAATAACAAGGAACTAGATTCAAGATCCATTTATTGAAATTGAAAAAAAATAAAGGATCATATATATTAGAGTAGTTTCCCTATACCAAAATCATAAATCAATAATTAGTGAAATAACATATAAGGGTAAGTGCACAAAGTTGGGGGACAAAAAGTGGCCTACTCGTGGACATGATTTTCCTAAAATTTTAGAAATTTAAACTTATATAGATAATTTAAGATATCTACACTCCAAATTTAAAGATGGTACAAGAACATGAAAGGTATAATTTCGAGTCTACTTTCCAAAACACTAATTTTTAAAAAAATGGTTAAGCATAACTAAGTCAAACATATAAAATTTTAAGAGGAACTCTTATTTTTTTCAAAAAAACATAGTAGATAGATGACCGTGTGTTGCACCATTTTTTGAGTAGTGTTTAATATTATTTGAAACCCTTTGGGGAAATTTAGATAAGATATTCTAGTTTGTGACCTATATTTTTTCAATGAATACTTTTTTTTAATTAATTTTATAAGTAAATAGATCCTAAGAATGAAAAAAAAAATGGATAGCCATCTGTACGATGCGCCTAACTACCTCAAAAAAAAAAAAACATTATTTTTGAATGTGTGTAGAATTAGGCCTAGTTTGTGACCATATAACTTGTTTTTCACTTGGATCAACAAAAGAAAAATTACATGAGCATGTATATGCATGTATATTTGTGGCATGTAGTGGCCTAAAAAAGGTATAGTTATAAATCAACATAGTTTGAAACCTTAAATTAGTCCAAAAATTAGAAAAATCATATTTTTGGAAAGAGGAGAGAGTGCTCATCACGACGGTATTAAGTTTTTAAATTTTTATGTTGAAATTATTAGTGTATTTGGAAATAAAAATCAAATTTTGTTTTTATTTTAAATCATAACTTTCAAAACTTGTCTGTACATTGATAGTCCAAGCCTTTGGCTTGATAATCCAAGCCATTCCTAAGCCAAAAGGCATAGGAATTGAATTCAAATTCAAGTACTGTGATCGCATTGACAATGTGATCATATTATTAACTATATTAGTAAAAAGATTGTGTTAATAAAGTGATTGAATTATATATTATAAACACCCTAAAACTTGAATAGGATCCATTAGGCCTAGTAGTCTTAAGATCAAAGTTTGGTTGATTAAGATTATCGTTTAGGACCAATGTTCTTGTCAAGATTTGATAGGATTGATTGATAATCAGAGATGTATTAACCCATAAATCAATTTAGTGTTACTTTGATCCAAATATGGTGTGAAATAAGGCCAATAGATCCAAAATTGACATTATATTGACATATTTCCTTGGATGGAGCTTGGTTGGCCCTAGTTACGTATCAAACTAAACTAAATACTTGTTTTTTTATAATATGGTGTGAAATTAGAGACCCAATTGACATCATAAGGACAAAATTCATTTTTCAAGGATAATTTAACCCTGATTGTGTATTATATTGAACTAAATATTCAATTAGTTTAATATGGTGTGCTATCAAAGCCCTAATTGACATTATATTGAAGGAATTCCTTGCACGGGGACTAATTACTAATGCATGGGCATCCTTTAAAGACTCGAAGGTTGATTAATTTTTGTCTTAATATAGTATATTTGGTGTATAATAGGTTTTAGAGGTCCCAAGAAGTACATATGTGGATTATAGATAGTCTTAAGGTGCATAGAATTTGAATTCTAGCTTTTCCCGCCAAAAACTCATTTTGAAAATTTGAGGCTTGTTAAGCCTTGTTTAAGGATTTTTATCCATTTTATGAAGGTGTCAAGATGTGTAAAAAATTTATAAGGGTTTTTATAATTTATTAGGGCCAAAAATATTCATGAATCTAAAATACATGGTTCTATATAGTCCATATAGTGAAAATCAAGAAAATGCAATGTAACCCAAAGGACCTCACCGAGGGAAAGATTCAAGAATAAGTTATACATAATTTTAGGAGTGATAGGATTTATTTTTTTGTGTGATATATTAATATTAAATTCTATATATATGAATTAATGATGGACACATTTTTTAAGAAGGGGAATTTGGATGTTTTGTAACCCCTATTGAAGGAATTAATACAAACCCTATTTGAGGTTATGGTTTTTGTTGCTGAATGTATGAATTTGGTTGATGAAAGAATGAGATTAAAATTGTATCCTAACATGTATATAAGATAATTAATTATTATTTTGTGAATATTTTATTAAAAAAAATAATAAAATATATCTTGTTTTAGAATTTGTAGAGATAGACCCATGTTAGTGTTATTTAGTTTGTTATAGACTGTGTTTTATATGATTGTAAAAAAAAAGGAATAGAGAATTGGTTAAATAATGTTATTGAAGGATTTTATTGTTATATGTGATTATATGTTTCAATAATTAGTGTGGAAATCATTGTATTCTTAGGCAGATACACCAATAATCCCCTGTTTCCTATAGTTGCATATTGACCAGGTGAACTGTGTATTGATTTCTTGAAAATTCATGATCAAATAATCAAATTTAAAATGATTTATAATGGTTTGTTAAGGTTGTGTAAATCCATTTAGTGTTGTTATAATATTTTATTGATAAAAAATGTGTTAAGAGCTTTCTAACTTTGATATAGACCTGTAGATTATACAATTTCCTGCACATTTGAGACATTTGGAATTAAAAAACTTTGACAGTGGGTGTAAAAATAGAAATTAATGATGGGAATAGTTTCATAAGGTTAATACAGAAATTTTTAACCCTTAAAATTTGTTTTAAACCTATTAAAATTCTCTTTTCTTATTATTATTAGCTCTTGGCTGTGATAGAGGTCTCAAAAACCCTAAATTAGGGTTTTGTCTATATCTCCTATTCTAACCATCAAAAAAGGCCAAAAGTTTGTAGTATGGTCATATTTAATGTGATATAAATAAATATCATAGTTTTAAGTTGGTAATAAATGCATAGTATGGCTTTTATGGGACTGTGCTATGTTTAAGCTTGAAGAGACCTAACAGGGGTAAATAAAGGCCTAGATTGAGTTTGAAATTAGATCAAATGGAAGAGTTAGGAGACTAAACTTAATGAAAAGTTAAATATAAATAAAGGGTATCCAAAATGGTCATTGGTTATGCTATATGAATCCATACATAACTTTATAAAGTAAATAAGTCCAAAAATAGGGTTACAAGGACTTGCGTAATTTATGTAGAGTTTAATAGAGGAAGGGTTTGAGACTTGGAAGGAGTAGCAAGGTTGGTGAATGAGAAGAGAGGGTTAAAGAGACACTTATAAGAAATATCAAGGAAATTTAAACCATAAAAATATTAATTTAATATCATTTTCTTGCATGTTGAATGTACAAAATAACCCTTAACAAGAAGTGGTGAACCATTGTTTAAGAAGTGCATTTTGAGTGAAGGCTTAGAGTGACATAGTTTATGGTGTGTGATTTGCATCATTTTGGTATTATATCTAGTTAAATATTATTATTAGATTGTGAAAAAGATTAACATCATGTGTTTTGAGGTGAATTTCAAGATAGGGAACCAAGATCAGTGTTCAATAGAGAGAGGTAGTAGAGATGAAGATTTGGTCAAGAATACGGTAGAATAAGTGACACAGTTGATTTCCCCATTGGTCATGAGGATGGAGGATAATGAGTATTCTATTAGGGAGAGAGTACACATAGTGGTAATAAAGAGAGAATAAGAAGATATCAAGAAGAAAGGTCAAGTAGTACCTTTGAAACTAAGGATAAGTAAGAGAGGAAATAAAGAGGTGGTTCAAGAGAGACCACAAATGCATGAAATAGTAGTTCAAGAAGGCATGAGAGTATAACAACATGAATGGGAGATTAAACCATTTTCAAGTAATATATTTAGAAGAGATGAAGGTCCTATGAGAAGTAGACAAAGATTAAGATTTCAAGGACAATGTTGGCATTACCATAAAGAGAGATATAGAGAAATAGAGTGTCCTTTGAGTGTTGGCAGAAGTATGCAGCAACATAATATAAGAGAAGTGAATGAGAAAAGAAAAAAATAAATAAATGAGTCTTTACTCATGAGGATAATCTTATTGTAGCAGAGGCAAGTCATAGAGCTATCCCAAATAAGAAGCTTATTCAAAAGAAGGTGCAAAGCAAAAGGTAAGGTTTGTAATTTAGTGATTGATAGAGGAAGCACTAATAATATTGTGTCTTTAGAGATGGTTCAAAAATTGGGATTGTAGAGGATGCTACATACACAACCATATAAGGTTGCATGGATATAAAAGGGACATCAAATCCTAGTAAGTGAGAAAAGTTGGGTTGAATTACATATAGGAGGACATAGAGATAAAGTTTTGTGTGATATTATACCCATAGATGTTTGTCATTTATTATTAAGGAGACCATGGCAGTTTGATAGGCAGACTATTCATGATGGATAAGATAATACATAAACCATTAAGCAACATTGAGAGATACACATTCTTGTCCAATTGAAGGGTGAAGAAGAAAGAAGAGATGAGAGGATAATGATGATGGTAACAAACTAAAAATAGAGCAAAACCATGGAAAGTTTGGGTTTGGTCAAAGCACAAAATAAATAAGAAAAGGTAAGTTGTCTTGAGATGGTTAGCATGAAGATTTGTGAGTCCAAAAATATGGAAATGAGAGAGGATGAACAAAAATGCAAAGTGACAGCAGGTAGTTTTTAAAAAGAAAAGACATAGCACCTATGAGAGTGCTCATGAAAGAAGAAAACCAAAACAAGCAAGGAAACCAAGCCTATGAGAAAGATGATAAAAGAATAGTGATAGAAATTATAGATAATATGGATGAATAGTGGTTTGGGAATGACATCAAGCAAGTGAAGAAGATGGACAATGAGGTTTCCAATAAAGAAGCACAAGAGAGAGCCATGAAGGCTCCAAATTTTATTTCTAACATGTTATTTTGTGATTAAAGTACAAGTAAGGAACAATAATCCATTAATCAAAGTTCGGAAAAATTCAAGGAAAATGAAAAGAAAGAAATGAATGTAAAACCTATGGTGATTGTGGCATCCAAAGGAGGAATGGTAGATAAATTCAAAAGCTTGAAGGAGAGTCTTGAATAATAAAATAATGTCAAAGAGTTGGGAAATATGTAGCAAACCCATGAAGAAAACTCAAGTGACTTCCAAGATGACAATGTAATAATTAAAAATCAAGGGTATGGGATTGTAAAAATTAAAATACAACCCTTTCATATGAAAGATATGGAGATAAATCATAATGGTGATAAACAACAACAAAGCAAGAGTTTCCACAAGCATGTGGCATTGAAGGACAAAGAACATGTTGTATGTGATGTGAAGTGGAAAAAATAAGAAGAAATGACAAATGAATAATATTTCATATTTTTAGTAAGATTTGATCATGGAAAGAAGGATAAGGTGAATCAGTTTGCAGAGGAGGAAGAGTGGTATATACCTACAAGGCAAGAATAAGATGACAACAATTATGTTTTGCTTAACAATTTTGTTTCATGTGCAGGTATACTATTTAAGAAGTTGAACAAAAAAAGGCCTAATTTTTGGGCCCAATAACATGTTAAACTATATGAGAGTAAAGTAGAATCAAATACTTTATATAAGGAGGTTCATTGTAATCAAACATGAGCATACATCAAGTGCATCAACAAGCACCTATGTCAAATATTTTCCAGCTTGATAGTATGATGCAGGGGCATCCTTTAAGGACCCAAAGGTTGATTAATTTTTATATTAATATAGTATATTTTTTGTCTAATAGGTTCTATAGATCCAAATAAATCCATATGTGGAGTCTAGATAGTCTTAAGGTGCATAGAATTTGAATTATATCTTTCCTACCAAAAACTCTTTTTGAAAATGTGAGTCTTGTGAAGCCTTGTTTAAGGATTTTTATCTATTTTTTGAAGGTGGAAGGATGTGTAAAACATGTATAAGGGTTTGATAATGTATTATGTCCACAAATTTTCATGAATCTAAAATTCATGGTTCTATATAGTCCATATAGTGAAAATCAAGAAAATGCAATGTAACCCAAAGGACCTCACTGAGGGAAAGATTCAAGAATCAGTTATGCATCCTTTTAAGAGTGATAGGAGTCAATTTTTTTGTGTGATAGATTAATATTACATGAAATTTAGATGAAGTAATGATGTATTTTTTTTTTAATAATGGGAATTTGGATGTTTTGTAACCCTTGTTGAAGGAATTAATACATACCCTATTTGAGGTCATGGTTTTTGTTATTGAATGCATGAGTTTGGTTGATGAAAGAATGAGATTGGAATTATATCATAACATGTTTAAAAGATAATGGATGATTGTTTTGTGAATATTTTATTCAAATAATAATAAAATAGATCTTATTTTAGAATCTGCAGAGACATGCCCTTGTCTATGTTATTTGGTTTGCTATAGACTGTGTTTTATATGATTGTCAAACCAAAGGAATAGAGAATTAGTTCAAGAATGTTATTGAAGGAATTTCTTATTTATATGTGATTATAGGTTTAAATAATTAATGTGTAGATAATTTTATGCTCAAACATATATACCGATAATTCCTTATTTCTTGTAGTTGCATATTGACCAGGTGAACTGTGTATTGATTTATTGAAAAGACATGATCAAAGAATCTTGAAAATGCTCTAGAATTTTTTTTAAGGGTGTGGAAATATATTTATTTATATTATAATCTTTTGTTTTATCAAGAATGTGGTAAGAGCTTTCTAACTTTGATATAGACCTGGAGATTATATAATTTCCCACACAATTGAGACATTTGGAATTAGAAAACTTTGACAGTGGGTAGAAAAGGAGAATGATGATGGGAATAGTTTAATGAGGTTAATAAAGACCTATTTAACCATTAAATTTTTTTTTAAACCTCTTAAAATGTTCTTTATTGATTATTGTTAGCTCTCGACTATGATAGAGTTCTTAAAAACCCTAAACTAGGGTTTTGTCTATATCTCCTATTCTAACCATAAAAAAGGCCAAAAGTTTATAGTATAGTCCTATTTCATGTAATATAACTAAATATCATAGTTTTAATTTGTTACAAAATTCCTAGTATGGATTTTAGGGGACTGTGTTATGTTTAAGCTTGAAGAGATCTAATAGGGGTAAATAAAGGCCTAGACTAAGTTTGAAATTAGATCAAATGGAAGATTTAGGAGACCAAAATTCATGGAAAGCTGAAGATCAATAAAGGGTATCCAAAATGGTCATTGGTTATGCTATATGAATCCTTACATAATTTTATAGATTAAATAAGTCCAAAAATAGGGCTACAAGGACTGTGTGTAGTTTATGCAGAGTGGAGTAGAGGAAGGAGTTGAGACTTGGAAGGAGTAGTAGGGTTGGTGACTAAGAAGAGAGGGTTAAAGAGATCCTTATAAGCAAGATAAAGGAAATTAAAAACACAACAATATTAATTGAATCTCAGTTTCTTGCATGTTGGATGTACAAAACAACCCTTAACAAGAAGTGGTGAACCATTATTCAAGAAGTGCATTTTGAGTGAAGGCTTAGAGTGAGATAGTTTTTTGTGTATGTTCCACATTAATTGCTCATAATTATAGATTAAATTGAATAAAATACTTGATTGGTTAAATATGATGTGCAATTAGGGAAATATATTCACAATGGACATTAGATGGATATAATTCCTTGCATGGGGTGAAAAATGCCTCAATTGATATTAGGTGGAAGCAATTAATTACTTAAGACTTGGTAATTCCCAATTGTGTATAGTATTGAAAAAAATATCAATTGATTTAACATGGAGTAATTAGATCCCCAAATGACATTAGATGGATGTAATTCCTTGCTTGGGGATTGAGTGGCCCCAATTGCATATCATATTGAACCTAAATACTCAATTGGTTTAATATGATATGCAATTAGGGCTAATGGAACCCATAAAACATTATATGGAAAAAATTAATGTCATGGGGATGAGTTGGCCCCAATTATGTATATGATAAAACCAAATACATGATTAGATGAATATAGTTTTCAATCAGGGCCCACAAAGTCGTAATTAACATTAGATGTATTCAGATTCTTGTACGAGCCTTGGTTGGCCATAATTTCATATTCAACTGAACTAAATAATTGTTTGATTCAATATGTTATGTATTTGGTACCAATAGATCCCCCTATTGATATTAGAAAGATGAAGTTTCTTACACAAGGCTTGTTTGGACTAAATTTCGTATCATATTGAACCAAATATTCTTTCAGTTGAATTTGGTGCACAATTAGAATCCCAATTGTTATTAGATGGATGTAATTCCTTACAAAGGTTTAAATTGGTCCTGATTTAATATTAGATTGAATCAAAAACATAATTATTTGAATAAGGTTTGTAATTAGCACCCTATTAAAATTATGTTGACATAATTCCTCCGACAAGCCTCAATTGGTCCTAATTATGTATCATATGGAACCAAATACTTAATTGGTTCAATATGGTATGCAATTAGGGCCAAGTAAGCCCTAATTTCCATTATATATATATATATATATATATATATATATATATATATATATATATATATATATATATATATATATGTAATTCCTTACACATAGCTCCTTTGGATTGAATTTCATATCAAATTGAAAAATACTTATTTTTTTAATATGGTGAGTACTTGGATCCCCAATTGATATCATATGGATGAAATTACTTAAATTGAGGCTCATTAGGCCCTTGGTATCAATTTATCCCCAATTAAAATCCTTTATATATAGTAATAATTAGGTTCACATGGATGAACTTGGTTAAAATCACATCACTCATTACCTCAATTGACTTTGTAGGCTCAATCTTTGATGATGTGGGGGATAATTGATCTTAAATTCACATTATTTAATCATAGATATATGTTCAAAGAGCTTAAATTTTCCCTAATAACCATCATGATTGTACCTTATATACCCTAAAACCTATACCTTAAGCCCTAATCCTTAAAGTTCCTAATCCCTAAACTCTAAACCATAAATATGAACTCTTCAAACCTTGAACCAATTATTTATCCCAAATTAACATCATTTGGACTAAGAATTAAGTTCATAGGGCTCAGTTTGGCCTAAATCACATGATTGATTTCCCCATTTGACTAATTCACTCAATCTACATGATGACATCTAGGGTATAATGATAACCCAAAAACACATTCTATAATCATAAATAGGTCAAAGTGATTCAAATTGTCCTCAATTATCTTTGTGATTGACCATGTGTACCTTAAACCATATATACATTAAAACCTAAGCCTTAAACCATAAACCCTAAACACTATACCCTAAATTGTAGACCATAAAATTTCCCTATCTACTAATTTATTTAGTCCTAATTAACATCCTTTATAGTAAGAATTAGGTTTGAACATGGCATAAATAAATTAGACATTAATATATAGGTCCTTAAACCTAAACCTAATGCCCTAATTCCTAATCCCTAAAATATAAATTGTAAAACCTATGGCCTAATGCCCACTACATTCCATAAATATGAATGACTTACAATATAACTAATTTTATCATGAAATGTCATAAAATGCACTTTTCAAACCTATGGCCAAAACTTAGCCTTTGGAGTACTAATCTAGCTATGCATCTAAAGTAAATTGGAGCTATTTCAAGCCCCTTAAACCTAATTAACCAAAGAGGAGAATCTACTAGAATATTTTAATTTAGGAGGCATTTGAGACCAATTTGAACCCCTTCAATAGTAAGATATGATTTGGGGAAAAATCAAAAGATCGATTCTATATCATGAATTGATCTAATTAGTCAATTTGTGCAATTACGGGTGTGATTTGGGAAAAATTGAGTCCCTAAACCAAATTTATGGCTCAATAAATTTTATAGCATGTATGCAACATGTACATGGCATAACTTTCCCTAATTTTATCAAAAATGCAAATATGAAGGTAATCAAGTCATAAATAGGTGAACAAACAGCTTAAATGTTCTTCAATTACCTTAGTGATTGGACCCTATATCTAATATCTTAAACCTTAAACCTTGTACCATTTAAATTTAACCCTAAACCCTATACCATTTACATTAAACACTAAGACATAAATCCTAAACCCCAAAACCCCAAAACCTTTAAATTATAGACCCTAAATCCTAAACCAATAAATTTATCCCTAATTAACATCCTTTATATATAGTAAGAAATAGGTTCACAAGGATGAACTTGGTCAAAATTGCATCACTCATTAAACCATGATCAACTTAATTAGCTCAATATATGATGATGTGGGGGCTAATTGAGCTCAAAATCACATTCTTTACTCACAAATATAGGTTTAAGGAGCTCAAAGTTTTCTCAATTGCCTTCATGATCATACCTTATATACCCTAAGCCCTAATCCTTAAAGTTACTAATTCTTAAACTCTAAACCATAAGTATAAACTCTTTAAACCTTGAATCAATCATTTTAACCCAAATTAACATTATTTAGACTAAGAATTAAGTTCACGAGGCTCAGTTTGGCCTAATTCACATGACTGATTGTCCTATTTGACTAATTCACTCAATCTACACTCGATGACATCCAGGGTATAATGACAACCCAAAAACACATTCTATAGTCATAAATAGGTCCAAGTGATTCAAATTATCCTAAATGATATTTATGATTGAACCTATATACCCTAAACCATATATACATTAAAACCTAATCCCCAAACCATAAACCCTAAACATTATACCCTAAATTATAAACCATAAGATTTCCATATTCACCAATTGATTTAATCCCAATTAACATCCTTTTTAGTAAGAATCAGGTTCACATGGCATAAAGTGATTAAATAAATTATATATAGGTCTTTAAACCTAAACCCTATGCCCTAATCCCTAATCCCTAAAACATAAATTATAAGCCCTATGCCATAATTCCCACTACATGTCATAAACATACATGCCTTACGATATAACTAATTTTATCATGAGATGTCATAAAATTCACTCTTTAGACCTATGGTCAAAACCTAGCCTTTGGAGTACCAATCTAGTTGTGCATTTGAAGTAAATTCGAGTTATTTTGATCCCCTTCAACCTAATTTCATGACTATAAAATGTGATTTGGGGGTTTATCATCTCCAATTTTCCCTAATTTTCATCATCATTATAGCTTATATACCCTAAAACCTATACCCGAAGACCTAATTCTTAAAGTTCCTAATCCCTAAACTCTAAACCATAAATATAACTCTTTCAACCCTGAACTAATCCTAATCCCTAAACTATAATTCTTAATCCCTAAACTCTTTAATTCCTAATACCTAAACTATAAACTCTTTAAACCCTAAACCAATCCTAAGCCCTAATGCGATTGACCTTATGTACCCTAAACCTAAGCAATAAACACTATACCCTAAATTATAAACCAAAAACTTTCCCTATTTACCAATCGATCTAGTCCTAATTAACATCCTTCATAGTAATAATTAGGTTCACATGGCATAAAACGATTAGAAAAATTATATACAGGTCCTTAAACCTAAACCCTATGTCCTAATCCCAAATCCCTAAAACATAAATTATAAGCCCTATGCCCTAATGCCCACTACATGCTACAAACATACATGCTTTATGATATAATTGATTTTTATCATGAGATGTCATAAAATGCACTTTTTAAACCTATGACCAAAACTTAGCCTTTGAAGTACCAATATATCTGTATATTTGAAGTAAATTAGGGCTATTTCAAGCCCCTTCAACCTAATTTCATGACTATAAAATGTGATTTGGGGGTTGATCATCTCTAATTTACCCCAATCACCATCATGATTATACCTTATATACCCTAAAACCTATACCCCAAGCCCTAATGCTTAAAGTTCCTAATCCCTAAACTATAAACCATAAATATAAACTCTTTAAACCCTAAACTAATCCTAATCCCTAAACTATAATTCATAATCCCTAAACTCTTTAATTCTTAATCCCTAAACTATAAACTCTTTAAACCCTAAACCAATCCTAAGCCCTAATGTGATTGACCCTATGTACCCTAAACCTAAGCCCTAAACACCATACCTTAAATTGTAAACCAAAAAATTTCCCTATTTACCAATAAATTTAGCCCAATTAACATCCTTTGTAGTAAAAATTAGGTTCACGCATGGCATAGAGTGATTATACCTTATATACACCCTTAAACCTAAACCCTACATTCCCTAATCCATAATCCCTAAACCCTAAAACATAAATTATAATCCCTAATCCCTAAAACATAAATTGTAATCCCTAATCCCTTAACCCTATGCACTAATGCTTTAATCCCTAATCCCTAATCCCTAATGTATATTAAGAATAATGTGATTATGTTATTTAATAATGTAATCACATTATTCTTAATATAGGCAACACTCAATTCTCATTTCTAATTACTAACCCCAAATGATTATTAACAATAACATGATCACATTATTACATAACATGATCGCCTTATTGTTAATATAAGCTTCTCAATATATTGGATGAAATAGAACCTTATATAACAAATAACATGATTGTGTTATGTAATAATGAAATTGAGTTAAGTGTTATGATTATTTTAGACTAAGCTCACTTATCAATGACTATTTTTAACCCAAATTAAGAATTCTATCCCCACAAACATTCTCTGCATACCTTTGTGAGATCTACGGTACCTATGTACTTGACCCCACCTTTAAATAGTTATCAATTATCTCTTATGATGGGTGATGTATCATGTTAAAGGAAGAGGAAGATGTTTAATAAGAAAACACCAGATTAATTAGAATATTTGAGAGATAAACAAAAGATATGAATGCAAAAACTTTATGGTAGACAAGGTATAAACCCTAATCCTATTGAACCAAATGACATAATAATGAGCCAATTGACAATATTGAATTAAAAAATGATGAAATTGATCATAATGAAATTAATAATAATGAAATTAAAAATAATGAATTAGTGAATGTTGGAAGTTTACATTCAAAGTTCCAAGTTTTTGATTTTGTTGATGATAAGTATATGTATGATGCTTCACCCCCATGAATGAAGAAAATTTTATGGAAACAAATAATGATGAAATTAACCATAAAAAAAATTTCATGGAAACATAATGAAGAAATAAACAATGAATAAAATGTCAACCACCTCTAAATAATGAAAGTAATAATGATTTTGAAACACCCTCTCAACAAATTCCACCATTACCAACACCTCCAAGAATTATGCATAGAAAAGATAAGTACTTAATTGAAGTCAATGAAAATATTTTAGAACCAATGCATAACAAAATGCCTAATCACCATTCAATAATACTAGCTCAAAAAATTTGGGATACTTTCTCTCATAATTTGGATAATGATAGTCAAAGATGTCAATTATTTATTTCATTGATAAAATTAATTAAGACGAGACCTATAATATACACATTATGACTAAGAACATCTAATATGGATGATCAAAAAAATTAAATTGTTGAAAATATACATGATGCATATCATATTGTAGGCCCAAAATCATGCACCAAATATTGTAATTCTACTTGGCATATACTTACAACTTGTGCAGTAAGTGACAAAATAGGGAAAAAAAGAATGGTTTCAAACACAAGCCAAACACTTAATATAAATAGAAAAATAATAAAGAAAGTAATTAAAAGATGTGAAAGACTTAATGAACCTAATACCAATGAGCTCTAGGCATTCTCTGGTAGATTTCCATGAAAGGACAAGGCTATAGTCGATACTCTCAAAGAGTTACTCAATTTTATTACTTACTCAATTTTAGAAAGATAATACAAGAGTTTTGCCTGATGTAAGAGATGTTGTGAAAAGAAGAGTTAGTTCTTGTAACTATGAACCACATCTAAAAAATTTCTTGGAAGTGACTCAAACATAATTTTACTCTAAATTTTTGAACAAACATCCACAAATTTCTATTTTTCAAAGATATTTTGAGATGGCAAAAACTTTTTATGTTAAAATAAATTACACACACACCACTTGTTGTAGGCAACATGTTGACTTTTTAATGCATTATGATGTTTTTTGCCACATTAGTTATACTTTGCATACTAATAACATTTTTCAAGAGTGTGTCATTGAATTACCACCAAAATCATCTAGGGAATTTATTCCAACTATCTTTTGCAAAAGACCAGATGGATAATTATTTTACAACAAATCATGTTTAAATGAAAATTGCAGCATTTGTGGTAGATTGCCAAAATTAAAAAAAATGTATCCATGAGGAGATTACAAGTGCAATTGAACATGAATTAGTTGGTTTAAGAAAATATAAATCAATGACTTATCAAGTAAAAGATGATAAAGAATCTAAAAGGTGTGAGCTTGTTACAAAAAAAATACCTATTTTCAAATTTTTGGTCAAATTTAGGGAGAAGATTATTTATGAGTATGAAATATACACACACAGTGCTATATGGTTAGATGAACATTTAAAGATAATCAAAGAAACATTAAAACTTGGTTTTATTATTTTAGTAGTTGATTTTGCTAAAAATTACACATTCAAACCCCAAATGGAAGTCCAATCATAGTATTACAACTCAACACAAGTTACCATCTTCATGCATATAAAATTCATGCATGCACCTGATAATATAGAGCAATAATAGAAATTATTAAGGGAGTACCATTTATATATCAAAAATGATAGATAACATTGTTTAAAGTATGTGTAAGTTTATTTTTAGAGTTTATATGAATAGTTGAGTCAGAGGAACATTAATTTCAATCAACATTACATTTGGGTAGATAATTTCACATCACAATTCAAAAATACATGGATGTTTTATTGATTGAGAAGGATGCACATTACCACTAGTGTAGAACACATTTGGATTTTCATTGAGGTTGGCCATGGAAAAGGGATCATGATGGTGTTAGAGCATGTGTAAAAAGAGTTATCACAAGGGAGGAGTTGAAATTTGAAGAGGGTGTTCATTTGACAAATGCAAAAACTATGGTTAAATGGTATAATGAGAACATGTGTCATGGTCCTCAACAAAATTCTACCATTTGTAGACATTTATGGTTAATAGAGGAAGAACACTAGGTAAAGTATGAGGATTGTATGACTCTAACAGGTTTAAGTGACCTCCACTCATTTTGTAGCTCAAATGAAAGTTATTGGACTATTCATATAAAATTTTGGCATGTTTCTATTCTGCATATGTGGAATCTATTTGGAATGAGTGTGAGTCATAAGAGTGGGTGGATGATTGGAGTTTCAAACCTCTAATTCTAATCAACACATTTCAAGTTCTAATAACATTGCAACTTATAAATATGACATCATCATATGACTTTGACCATGTATCTGATCTAGTGCATCCAAGTAGAATATTTTTCATTATGTACTATTTATTCTCATTATATATCTTCATATTGTCACTAAAAATGGTTTTTTTTGATATAGGACATGTTTTTGTAGTTATTACAGATGAGGATAACTAAGAAGACACTGATTACTACTTGTGTTGGTATGTAGAGAGAAATAAAAAATTAGCTTCCCTAGTTATATAGATGGAGAAAACTAAGAAGATATTGATTACTACTTATGTTAGTGTGTATAGAGAAAGCAAAAATTGACTTCCCTAGTTATAGATAGAGAAAACATTGACTATCCCACTGGGTCAGTGGTAGTCACTGGAACTTGGTTTTGATGATATCCTATAAAATATTTGGATCAATGGTTGTTTTAAGAGTTTGAAACACAAAGAAAGATATTGAACTATTCAAATTGGATTCTTGCAATGAATATTAAATTACAAAATAATCACGGGAGGCCATTAAACATGAAATTATGGAAAGTTCGAGAGTCAGACCATAAATCTATTCTTGACAGTATCAAGGTTAGAACAGATCCTAGTGGTTTTTTGGATTGATGCTAACTTTTAAAATGTATATATAATAAATTTTACCAAATGGTTTTTATTTTATAGGTAGTACATATAAATTTCATTTTTAATTACTTACTAATAATTTTTTGTAGGTTAGTGGTGCCAGATAATCTTCTACCTTCACATGGTTGGCACTATCAGTAAAGAATTCTATATTATTGAAGCTAAGAGAAGCTAAGTTTGGACATGATCAAAGCTTAATTTGGACATGATAGAAGCTCAAGAAATGACTTGCAGGTTTCATTTTATAGGTGTTTGAACTTAGGCTAAAAAAATGCATTTTTATTGTATTGGGAAGGGTTTTCTTGAGGCCAAAATGGGTGGTGGGTTTGTCTATCAAACCTGATGGGAGGATAATAACCTAGGACTAAACATTATCCATCCCCTGGATGTGTTGGTAGTGTCATTTTTTAGTCAAGAAGCATCAGAAATAGAGTTCTATAATCAAAACTTAAACTTTGACAACATTTATTATCAGTGTTTCTGCACTCTGGAATGGTAGTGAAAATGCACTTTCAGGTGGATTTTAATGTAGTGACACTGCGATAACATGTAATTTTACTATCTAGATATGATTTTAGTGATATATTTTGAGGTGGAGGTCTTAGAGACAAAAATGTCAGTTGGAACTCAAGAAGTTGCTTGTTCAGTGCCAAAAATTTACATGTTTAGACCCCTCACTGCAACTTGTCCAACAGATTGCTATTAAAGATTCCAATTGAGTGATATGGGGTATGATTAGAGGGATTAAATAGGTATGGGAAGGATCCAATGGTTAAAATAAATGACTTATAGTTTTTTTTTTATATGTGTTTGAACTTAGGCTAAAAAATTACATTTTTCTTATATTAGGAAGGGTGTTCTTGAGGCCAGAATGGTTGGTGGGTTTGTCGATCGAGCCTGATGGGACACCAAAAACTTGGTCCTATATGTTATCCACCCAAATTTACATGTTTAAAGTATCAATTTTATTCAAGAAGCATTTAAACTAGAGTTCTATAACCACAACTTAAACTTTGACAACATTTGTTGTTAGTGTTTCCGCTCTCTGGAGCGATAGTGAAAATACACTTCTAAGTGAATTTGAATGTTGTAGTAATGTGATAACATGTAATTTGTATGTGTGTGTGTGTGTGTGTGTGTGTGTGTGTGTGTGTGTGTGTGTGTGTGATAAAAGTGATACATTCATATGTGTAGGTCCTAAAGGTAGCAATTCTAGTTGGAGCTCTAGAAGTTGCTTGTTCACTACCAAAAAGTTGCATTTTTGGACCCCTCACTGTAACTTGTCCAATAGATTATTCTCGAAGCTTCCACCTAAGTGATATAGTGTGAAATTAGAGGGATTAAAGAGTTAGGGGAGGGATATGAAATTTCATAGAAATGACTTACAGTTTTCATTTTATGCATGTTTGAACTTACGCTAAAAAATTGCATTTTTCTTATATTGGGAAGGGTGTTCTTGAGGCTAGAATGGGTGGTAGGTTTGTCAATCAGGCCTAATGGGAGGTAAAGAACCTATTTATAGACATTATTAAACTCCATATAAATGTTTGTAGTGTCATTTTTTAGTCAAGAAGTATCAGAACTAGAGTTATGTAACCACAACTTAAACTTTGACAACATTTGTTGTCAGTGTTTCTGCTCTTTGAAATGGTAATGAAAATGCACTTCTGAGTGGATTTGAATGCCATGGAAATTTGATAACATGTAATTTGAATATATATATGTGATAAAATTAATATATTTATAGGTTGAGGTCCCAAAGGTAGAAATGCCAGTTGGAGCTCAAGAAGTTGCTTGTTCACTACCAAAAAGTTGCCTTTTTGGACCCTTCATTGCAACTTGTCCAATGGATTGATCTTGAAAATTCCACTTGAGTGCTCTAGCGTGTGATTATAGGGATTAAATAGGTAGGATATGGATTTTATGTTTCATTTAAATGATTTAAAATTTTCATTTTATGCTTGTTAAAACTTAGGCTAAAAAAATGCATTTTTCTTGTATTAGGAAGGGTGTTCTTGAGCCCAGAATGGGTGGTGGATTTGTCAATCAGGATTGATGGGAGGAAATAACCTATTAATAGACATTATCCACCACTACCAGATGTGTTGGTAGTTTCATTTTTTATTCATGAAGCAACAAAACTATATTTATGCAACCATAACTTAAACTTTGATAATACTTATTATTAGTGTTTCCGCTCTCTAGAACAGTAGTGAAAATGCACTTCTAGGTGGATTTGAATGTCATGGTAGTGTGATAACATGTAATTTACCTATATATATGTGATTAAATTTATATATTCATAGGTGTAGGTCTTGGAGGTATAAATTCCATTTGGAGCTCAAGAAGTTGCTTGTTCACTACCAAAAAGTTGCATTTTTGGACCCCTCACTACAACTTGTCCAACAGATTGCTCTTGAAGTTTACATGTGAGTGCTATAGGGTGTGATTAGAGGGATTAGATATGTAGGGGATGGATTTTATATATCATATAAATGATTTATACTTTTTTTTATGCATGTTTGAACTTAGGCTAAAAAATTATATTTTTCTTGTATTGGGAAGGGTGTTCTTGAGGCCAGATTGGGTGGTGGGTTTGTCGATCAGGCCTGATAGGAGGACAAAAACCTAGTCCTAGATGTTATCCATCCACCTAAACATTTTTTTAGTGTCATTTTTTAGTCAGGAAGCATTATAACTATAGTTCTACAACCACAACTTTAACTTTGACAACTTAAACTAGAGACCTAGAAACTTAATGAGTAATTGACCTATTAGGTGGTATTAGGGGATGATATAAGGTGATGCAGGAAAATATTTTTAAATGGTTAGGTGAGATAATTTGTATTAAAATGTCACATAAGTTATGTATAAAACATCTCAAGAAAGATCTCCAGTCTAAGAAAAGACTGCAATTTAGTAGAGAACAAATATATGAATAAGGGAAAGTGACTTGTTGTGGATTCTCCATTAAGTGTATGTGATTACATTATTTTCATGTTATATTTTAATATCATTTAGGCCATGAATATGTTATCATTTGTGTAAGGTTACAGGTGGATAAATGATTTTAGGTGGTAACCAAGAAGTGATTGTAGGTCACAATCAAGGAAGGGAGCTTGGAGTGATTCCACCAGGTTGGTAAGTTGTGAGTCATCATGTTATAAGTATTGAAAAATTTGAACCTATACACACATAACAAGAAATGAGTAAGGCATTTATACATGGAAAACATATCAAAAAGGGTTACCTCTACTCATATACCCTATTTTGCCTATGATAGTCCAATATGAAAGTAAATGGTTATTTCTCATAAAGCGAGTATGACTTTGGTGTAGATAATGATATATATATTGAGATTGATATTTTAGGTGGAAGGTTAATTTTTTTTAATACAAAATATAATGGTAAATAATCAACATATAGTCCTCTAAAATAAAGAAACCTTGTCTATACCCTATTTTGGGTTAATAGTCACATTGCAAAGGGAAGTAAGACTTATTTCTTAATCTTGTCAAGTATGCCATTGAATATATGGACTTGGAAGATGATTCCATTATTAAATTAGGTTTTTAATCTATGAACTAATACATCATGTTGTTGTCATAGGCCTGTAAGGTGCCTTGTTGTGCACAATCAAGATAGAGAGGAGAGAAATTTATTGTATAAATGTGTATGATAATGGATATAATGGTTTGAAAGGTTTTTTATAGGTGGAAATAATGTAGTGAGAGTTGGAAAATACCTTAAAAGAGTCCTTGACACTGATTGATACACAAACCCTATTGTCACAGTCCTAAATATGACTCAAAAACCTATGTTTTAATGGTTAGAAGAGATAATAAAGAGAAATGAGATGTATCACATATTTTATAAGGTGCGTGGGGTGAAAAAATACCTATATGTGGCATTTTTTTCCTTTGAAAATTTTTAGAACTCAATATATTGAATTATATAGCCCCTCGTCTTGTGTAGAAGCCTAACCAGGGTTTCAAGAGCAAAAACCCCATAGAAAGAGTTCATAATATGACATGTTTTGATGTATGGAAAAGGAATGAAGTGGTTTTGGTGTGTTTTAAGTTAGTATAGTATAAAATTTGGTGACTGTGGGTTTAAGATAGGGCTAATTAGGCCTAATTAAATGGTGGTTTACAAAGGAAGTGTGGTATAGGAGTGGAGTTAGGTCATGAAATTTGACACACACCTGTAAGGAGATATAGGGTGGATATAAAAGGTTTTAAATATCCATATATATATATAACCAAGAGAATTTTCACAAAAAAAGGCTACGAGCCTAAAGAAACCATTGTGAGCCCTATATATGGAATTGAATGTTGAATTCTGTTTTATCTCTTGCAAGAGGTTAACGCAGGTGTGATTTGACCATATAAAAAAATTTATGATATAATACTAACTCCTTGATACCTATATCAAGTTTTTGTACTTGAAACCTAAGAGGATTGCTTAGTGAGAAGATTGTGAAAGAGTGAGAGGATGTTTGTGAATGGAATGAATGAAATGAGTTAGAGAATGAATGTGAGAGTTTTTTAAGAGATAAAATGACACCAAGAAGTGTCTCCAAATTTTACAAGAAGTAGGTACAAAGATAAGAAGACCATTAAGCCTAAGTGATAAGAGTGTCATTAGTCATTTCCACTACACATGATGAAATAAAAACTTTAATTTAAAAAAATATGGGAGATATGAGATTTATAGAATTGAAAAGAATAATTTTTTAATTCTCATTTGTGTAAAACATTAAGGAAGATCAAAAACAACACTGTAAAATAACACATAATGAAATAAAAATTGAATATAAATTAGATAGATTGCCATGATATGCATACAATATAGGCACATGTGTGCAATGTCAATGATACATAGATTGCCCTACTAGACATACAAAAATTTAAATCTACCAACATAGTATCTAATGTTTGGTGAATGTCATAGACACATATACAATGCCAAAAATGCATAAATTACCATATAGGTATACGAAAAAGTACATCTCATGCAATACATCCTATTCATCAAATAGCCTCCCTCTCTTTGCCTTTCTTGAAGAAGACTCTCCCTGGGATGACCTAATAGTATATGGAGACCCCTCTAATGACTTGGATTGCTCCATGGTCTGACTTTATGTCTTACACTCATAGCTCGCTTATAGCTGAACCTGTTCAAATACAAGACTTATTATAAAATTAACATAAAATACATTCAAACAATTACTAAGAAATTAATTTTAAACTACAATAAAAAATAATTTAAACACATGCACTTACTGCAAGCTCATGATCCTACTTAATCTTTTTTTCTTTCTCAAGCAATTCAATGACAAGCTCATTTGTTTGAATAGGCATCTTAAATACAAGAAAAACATGAGAAGTTGCCTTACTAATCATCTAACAAAGACTATCAGATGTCATAAGACAAACCTAAATATACAATACATTTACATAAATTATATTTTCCCTGAGTACATGTAGTAAAATTATTAAAACAAGTCTATTTTTACAATTCAAAATTACAAAAACTAATATATACCTCTATCATCACCTGTGCAGATGACATTACAACAATAATGCCTATGTCTATCTTACCTCGTAAAGAGGGAGGAGTGTCTACTCCAGCCGTCATATGTTCATGTAAACAAGGTCTCACTTAATTTTATATGAAGTATAAAATATTATATATGGAAACCATGTATATCATGAAAAGACAATGTAAACCAAGAATCATGGAAGTGTAATTGCATACAACATGCATATCATGAAAAGACATTGTAAACCAAGAATCATGGAAGTACATAAATTCCATACAATATGCATATTGTAGAGATGGATTAAAAATATTATTAGCTCAAGCATTAGTCAAGAAAAATATAAAAGTATGCATAAGAACTAACAATCTAGGCCAACCTATTCAATGGGGTCTGTAAATGATAATAAGAAGTAATTGAAAGAACATATACCTATTACCTTCCCAAAAGCATTCCACCATTCAAAAGCATCTCCAAGCATGTTTTTCCCCTTGATTTGGTATTCTTATATTTGTCAACAATGGATGCCAAACTCTTCCACCATCTCAAGATCACCATGCATAATCTAGGCTCATGATATGAAATCACTAATATGCCTATCAAATGAAGCTATCTTATTAAAAATAAAGAATTTATCAAACTACAAAAATGACTTGTGGAGATATTCTTGCATTATAAGTTTATATAATTTAAGATTAATGAAAGTGTCTTGGACCTTCTACTTATAGTATTTTGGATTTGATTAGGATCAACCATGACCATCCATCTCAAGATGAAGATGTGCATCCATTAATTAATCTAATATTGCACAATTAATCCATAAATATCCTCATAACTATTTGTAAGGAAGAGACATTAATGAGGCATGGGTGCCCATAAACTTGATATTTGTTGCATTTATGGCTTATGGATGCCACCCCATTGATCATGTCATTATGTGTTACAAATATTCAAAATCAATTTTCAATAAATAAATATTCAACTTGCTCCATGGAATTCTTACTTAAGCTCATAATTTGGTTTAATTTGCCTAAGTAAGATCGATCAAATTTAGTGCAATTCTTTGGAAATTGGTGCACAATTAATCAAAATGGTTAGAAAGTCATATTACTGGGTTTTAATTTGATTCGAGATGAATTAGAAGGTAATGTTAGATATGTACAAATTGTTATCTTATTTAGGATGTTGATGACATAAAATAACACATGCACGTGATGTGTGCTTATGAATTATAAGAAAAGAGTGATCCAAAGCACCAAAATGTGAAATCATCATTTTGACTCAAAATGATTTGAGAAAAGTTAGGAATCACATAAAATACATTACCTTATTTAGGGATACATAAGCCTAAATTGGTACTTATATACAATAAACTCAAACCATTTAGTGTGTTTAAGTTATTTTAACCTAAATTATGCATTTGAGTGCAATTCAAGTAAGATTGATAATTTCAACACAAATGGTGTTATGAATTGGATGTCTATATTTTGCCCCTATTTGAGAAGGCACAACAAGAAATTCAGGTGAAGCAACATCTTTTCAAAGAAAAGAGTTTTCAAGAAGAATTTGGAAATGACCCATGATGCCCCCTCAAGAGGACATACTAGGATGAAAGAGAAGGATGGACTCTAAAAAAGAGAGAGAAAGTGAGATTAACTTGTGGAAAAATTAAATCTAAATGATCTAATGCTTGCACGTATTGATTCCATTAATGATAAAAAAATTAGAATAAAACGGGCCCTAAGAATTGGGGGAATGGGAAAGATACAATCCAAAAATATAAGTGACACACTTTAAACACACCCTAAGCTAGGGTGCAAGCTGTGCGCTTCATAACTGATCAATCTCAATATAATTTGCACACTAAAATATTGCCAAAATTAGGGTAAAAGTTTATAAATCTTGGAATTAGAAGAAAAGAAGATTGTTGTCTCTAAAGATATAAAATATAATAATATACTCCCTTAGAGAAAATATGATTGTGTGATAAACAATTATGCCCCAGTAGGGTAGATTTTGATCAATAATGTTTTACCCCTATGGGGTTGATTTTATTCAATGGTTGGTCTAAATGTTATGCCCCAGTATGGGAAAATTAGCAAGCAATAGCTAAAGGATATAACTTATAGCATAGATTAATGATGATCAGGTGTAAACATAGATGCGAAGCTGTAATGGCTTTGAAAAAGCCACAAAAAACTAGGCATATGATAATGCATAAAGTGATGAAAGAGATGAAAAGAAAAGTGAATATGGCCAAGCTGACTTGAGATATGTCTAGTATCCAAGCATTGCCTACAAATTCCAAATGGAACTCAAGCTAATGTAGTTAACCTATAAGTGGGAGAGAATGGAATAAGGGATGATGAAAATTGACCAATTATTCAATTAGACTCATGCTATATGCCAAGAGATGCATGTCTACGAATAGAGTCAGGTGATAAACCTATTGATCCTAGTTTATGCATGGTGATCTTAAGAGCTATTCATTGAAGCTACATTAACATTTAGACTTGAATCCAAAACACAAAGTGCTTGCTATATCAAAATGAAATTAGGCATCATAAGTATGAGTAACTCATAACGACACTAGCATTTCAATTATGTAGATCTGATTCAAATGTGAATACCTATAACTAAGGATAATGGTAAAAAATGACCAAAACCAGAGTTACAACTATTTACATTTAAATTAAAAAAAAAGATAAAGATTAAAAAAAACATAAATAAATCCAAATTAAAGTTGATATATGAACAATCAAGAATTAAGTAAGATTAAGAATGTTTAAAAATAAGGAAAGAACAACTTAATAACATGAGATCAAGATATAAATAATCAAGATATATTTGGACCATCAAGATGTACTTGGAAAAGAAAAGAAAAGAATAAGACCAGACATGCAAAATAAAAGACCAAGGGGAAACAACCAAAGGAAGGAAGAAAAATAAAGAGGCAAGAAAGCACAATAAAACACCAATAAAACATAACAAAATACCAATAAAAATCAAATAAACAAACACAAACAAAAACCAAGTTAGTGTGGTTTAAAAATAATTGTTCAACTATGTGTAGTAGAGGTATTACTTTCTATAATAGCGTGACAAGAACAAAGACACAAATTTGCTTCCAAATAATAGGGAACCAATGCAGAAGAAATGGGGGTAGAGAAGAAAAGGAAGGGATTGGTCGAGTTGACTCTAGATGTATAAGACAAGTGGACACTGCCTACATAGTTCCGTAGACACATGTTTCAACATGAAATTTAGGCCAAACGCAGTTCTCCTAGGAAGTGGGAACAGAAAGATGATGAACATAAAACATGATTAAGGTTGTATAAGAAAAGGGGAGAAAATAAAACCATGAGATAAATGAGGATGGTCTTGTAAAATGATAAGTTAGTGGGACAAGATTACTTACAAAATGGCAAGAGCATGGAGATGATTACTTGCAAAATGTTAAGATCATGAGGATCAGAATGTAAAAAACCATAAGATAATGTTTTTATTCTTTTGTGGATCATTTTATAATGTTTTGGTGTTTTTAGGATAGAATATGTATAAGGGGAACCAACTATTTAAGGAGATGCTCATCCAAGAGTAGAAGCTCTAATAAACAACTAAGATAGCTGTAATGACATTCATGAATATAAACAATGGAACAAGGAACTCACTAAGAGATCTAATACCATCTAAAGGTGGTTTTAATGGCACATGTTCACAAATTGATGAGATCGAGGATATTGATAAGGCAATAATGCCTACCAAGTAGAAGAAAAATAATAAAACAATATACAACATGCAAAGATCTTGAATTGAAGATGAATTCATGTTCACTCGTTTGTAGAAGAAGATGTAAAATACTATCCATGCTGATCTGATTTATAGAATTGGCAGTGAATGTGTCCATAATGCTGATGAGTCATGATAAGGATCATAATTAGTCAAGGGATGAAGGTGTTTATATTATAATAGGCCCAAGACAATAAAGAATAAGATTCTCAAAGAGAATGGTCCAGAATAAATGGGGTCCAAAGGATGGTACATAATGAATATGGTTCTCAAAGAGAATGATCTAGGATGGGATTAAATGTATTTAGAGTGACAATGATAAAAAATACTTCACTGTCTAGAGTTGTGAAGGTAATAAGGTTCTCTAAAGAATGGTCTAGGGTAGATTAAAGAATATGGTCCATGAGAGGACAGTCCAGGATAAAATGGTAAAATACTTCAGCACAAGTTTCCCCCAAGTAAGGGATAATGTAAATAATCATTCAAAGTTGTTCAAGCATAAAACCTCTTAAGGTACACAATATTAATGGGCTCTGGAAGTTATTCACCATTTGAAGTAGCTAGTCGATATGCCTTTGATCCATAATTTTCCATGATAACAAATGGTCAAACTAATTAGGTTAGAACTTACCTTTTTTATTGCATTCACAATTTATGTTCTTTTGGTTCTCTTTTAGAACCAAATTGCTAATCTCAAAATCTTGAGGGAGAATGCAATTATTTTAGCTTCTCCACAATCTTTTCTGATAGGCTTGTAAGTTTTCTAGGGAAGCCAAACACTTACCATCAAGAAGTTCTAGTTCTTTCAACCTTGAGACTCTATATTCCTTGTCATCTTCAATATGCTCCAAAGAAACTCACAATGAAGCAAGTTTGATCTCAATCAAGATAATAGATTTTTAGCCATAAATAAGGGAGTATGGAGTGGCTCCTATAGGGGTTTGATGACTAATTCGATAGGCCTAATGGGCAGGAAACATTTACAAGTGCTAATTATGACCAACATCATTAAAAATCCTCTTTAAAATGGCTAAAATGGTTTTGTTTTATGCCTTAACTTGTCAATTGCCTTACGGGTTATATGGCATGGATTTTTTATGCTTGATTTTTAATTTTGCACAAATGTCTTTTACATCTCTATTTATAAAGGATCCACCATTACCAGATATAATGCAAAATAGGATGCCATATCAATATATGATATGGTAATGAATGAATTTGGCTATCTACTTCATGGGAACATAAGTGAGAGGAATGGCCTCAATCCACTTAGTAAAATACTTGATCATAGTTAAAATGTGTTTATGGCCATCTGAAGATGTTGGGTTAATTTTCCCAATGAGATCAAGGCCCCAAGTTGAGAATAACCATGGTATTGTGGTCGAATGTAGTGGTAAGGAAGGTGTGTGTATAAAATTTCCATGTTGATGATAAGACACACACCTCCTCACATAATTACAAGCATCTATCTCTATTTTTGGCTAATAATAGCCTATTCCAAGGATTTTCTTTGCTAAAACTACACCATTGGTATGGGCCCCACACATTCATTCATGAACCTCCTTCAGTTCTAGCTTGGATTCTCTTGAAGATAAATAATGAAGTATCATTCCATCATAGCCTTTGTGATAACGTGTGATTCCAAGGTGGGTATAACATGCTAGGTGGTGATGGAATAGTTTCTGTTGGTTATTGGATAGGTTAGGTGGAAAAATGTGATCATGAAAATAATTATAAGTCTTAATACCAATATAGTTTAGGTGGGGGATTGGGACCAACAATGATGCATACCCTTTTTGAATCTAGCATAATATGTGTAGGCTGTAGAAGATTCTCACTCATAAACTGATACTCTTTATCTCCACCATCAATCTATATCATTAACCCAATCATTGCCATTACATTGGCAGATTTGTTGTTGGCCCTTGGTACTTGTTCAAATTATAGAGATTTAAAATGAACCTTGAGATTATCCATAATTTTCTTGTAAGGAGCAAGATTATCATCTCTAGTTTGATACTTATCAGTGGTTTTATTTATGATTAATTAGGAATCACCATAAACCATTAAATGTTGAATGTTCCACTAAATGGTAAGATGAAATCCTACAATAAGTGCTTCATACTTGGCCATATTGTTAGTACAATGAAAATTAATGTGAAATACTTTAGTAATCAAATCCCCTTATGGTGTAATAAATAACATGTCAGTTCTAGATCCATAAGAGGTTAATGAACCATCAAAATATAGTTTCCACTATTCAGGTTCATGCTGCACTTCTTCCACTACCATGATATAATCTTTTGGGAAGTCAAATTTGAGTGGTTAAGTGTCTATAATAGGGGCTTCTACAAGTTGATTAGTAATAACTTGCCCTTTGATAACTTTTTGATTATGATACTCAACATCAAATTCACTGAGGAACATGACCCATTTAGCCATACGTCCTATTAGAGATACTTTGGATAATAAAAATTTGAGAGGATCCACCTTGGTGATGATAATGATTTTATTATTCAACATATAATGTCACAACTTTTGGGAAGAAAAGACCATAGCTAAACATGCCTTCTCAAAAGGCATATAACTGTGTTCATTAAATACTAGTGTGTGGCTTAAAAAATAGATTGCATGTTCTTTACCTTGATCATCATGTTGGGAAAAAAGTGCCCCCAATGCATGCTCAGTTGTTAATATATAAAGAAGCAGTGATTGTCCAAGTGTTGGTGGTCTCAAAATTGGCCGATTGGCCAAGTATGTCTTGAGTTGCAAAAATGCTAACTAATAGTGTTCATCCCATTGAAACATGACCCCTTTCTTCAAGAGATGAGTAAATAGGTGGCACTTATCTATCAATTGAGAATTAAACCTATGGATTAACTAGATCTTTCCTTGTAGGCTTTAGAGCTGTTAAGATTTGAAGGTGAAGGCATTTCAACAATGGCCTTAATCTTAACAAGGTTGACTTCAATCCCTCTTTACAATACAATGAAACCTATAAATTTTCCTAAAGTGACTCCAAAGACACACTTTTTAGGATTCAAGAAGACTTTATATTCACAAATCCTCTTAAATATTCTTCATAGAACATTAGGATGTCCAATATGTGTTTTTGATTTTGATACTATGTCATAAACATATTCCTCAATAATATCATACATCATGTCATGGAATATGACAATCATGGCACGTTGATATGTGGTTCTAGCATTCTTTAAGCCAAATGGCATGACTTGGTAATAGAATGTTCCATACAAAGTGGTGAATGTATTTTTGTGTTGATCTTCTTGGGCTATCTTGATATGATTATATCCATAAAATCCATCCATGAGGGATGGTATCCCATACCCAGTAGTAGAATCAATGATCATTTTGATGTTGGGCAGAGGAAAATCATCTTTTGGGTATGGTTTTTTGATATCTCTAAAATTTATATAAAGATGTATACCCTGTGGCTTCTTGCTAACTAGAAATATGTTAGATATCAATTCAGAATAGTCTAGTGGTTTGATGAAGCCTACTCCCAATAACTTCTCCAATTTGGCTTTTACCAAGAGGGTGATATGTGGATTAATCTTTCTCAACTTTTGCTTAATTGGTTTAGCAACTGGATAAACAATAAGGTAATGCACTACCAAGTGTGGGTCTATGCTTGGCATGTCTAAGTATGCCCATGCAAAAATATCTTTGAAATCCATCAAAATGGAATAATGTGTTCATGTTCTACTTCAGTAAGGGAATCTCCAACATAAACAATTTTGCGATCATCATATGTTCCCATGTTCACTTCAATTATATTTTACACAAGAAGTGTAGATCCATCTTCAAGAATAATAGGCAAGGTATGATCATGACCATGTTCTTCTACTACATCTTCCTATTGTTCCTCCCAAAGATTTAGATAGTGTGATGAATCAGAATCTACCATCTCTGGTAATGGAAAAGTATCAAAAACCTATAAAACCTTAAGAGTGATATGCTCAAACATTTATTATTATTCTGAAGAGATGATTGTATTGGTTATAGATCTAAGATTTGATGTACCTTCTACATCCTAAGCGAAAGAACAAACTTTCCCAACCAAGAGTACCTGAAATAATTTTTCACTCAAGGACTTGTCTTTATCTTTACTTTTTCCTTTATCGACAAGCACTTCAAAGAGGTTTTCACCTGAAGATCTTGATGTTATATCTTTTTTATGACTAAGAAATTTTTCCTACTCTCCAAATTAGGTAGAAGGATCTAATGAAAAATCAAATCCTTGTTTGTGATTGCTAATGGGTAATCCATCATGTAGGCCAATGTATCCTACAATTGATTCTTCATTATGAAACTCATCAAGGTGTTGATCAAATTTTACTAGTCCCAATCAATGAGATCGAGATAGAAAAGGCATAGGGAACAATGAATTTCTACTTTAGTAAGGGAAGATCCAATAGTGAAATGGGTATTTGATTCAGTAAGGGACGATCTAATAGTGAAATAGGTTATTTATTCAGTAAGGGAAGCTCCAATAGGATAAATAGGTGTTATAGTCATAATGGCATTTTTGTCAAATAAATCTGAGTCAACAAGCTCATTAGAAAAGATATAATGGGATGCCACATCGCTACCAAGAGTATTATCACTATTCGATTCATAAGAATCACTATCAAAGGTCATGAGGTCACCCTTAGGTAGTATAAATTTGAGACCATGATTTAAATTAGGTACTCCAACTGATAAAGGTTACAGGATGCCTTATGATCATAGGCCAAGGCCACTTCTTGTATAATAAATTTGATCCATGAATTGATTAGAGATTGGATATTTTGGATTCTAAAAGAAATCAACAATGTTGTTAAAATATAACTAGTTTCCTTCTATGAAAGCCTCTCGATCATGTTTTCAAAAAGTAGTAGGTACAAATACCACAAGTGATTTTCACTGATGTTTCTTATATTGTTAGATCAATGTGGGTATGTTTGGGTTCTTAGTAGGTTTGGGATTAAAAAATGTTTTAGGAGAATTTGATAACATTGCAACATGAAAGGAATCCTTAAGACGGTATTTAGAAATGCCCACGTCTTCAATCACAACCTATTTTTCAAGAGCTATGGGAAATGGATTGGCTGAAGTGGAGCCAAGTCACTAGGGTTGATATAATTAGATGGATGTGGATGTGAAACTATTGTCTTATTATTCTTTGTAATGAATTTAGAACCTATACAATAGTTATAATGGTGGAACTTAGCCTCTAGATGTTTGCAATACTGATAAGGTTGTTGATCGGTGGGAATGGTGACCTTGATCCCATCATGGGGAAACTTGAGGTACTAATGCAAGGTGGATAGAATGGACTGTACTTCATGGATTCAAGTATGACCAAGAAGTATGTTATAAGGTAGCTCAATATCCATAATATGAAGTAATTTATGATGGGAAATAGACTCGATAATGATCAACAAATGAATGGTACTAGAAGACTCCCTCTCAACATTAATTATAAGCCTTTATGGTGATCATCTCTAGCTGGATGTCCTTTATAGTGTAGCCCAATCTCTGCACCAATTTGAAGGATATTATGATTAGCCCCAAACCATTATCTATAATAACCTTCTTGATCTTATGATTTTTAATGATTACCTCAATATATAGTGAGTTGTTAAGGTTTGGACCTAGGGTGGACATGTCTTTTTGGTCAAATGTAAGTTATCTAAATGAAGACAAGTGTCCAAATAGAATTTGGAACTATTTAGGATTTATATCTTTTGGAACAGTTGATTCTTGTAAAATGCTATTCAAAATAGTTCTATAGACCTTAGATGTATGTAAGAGATCCATAATGGAAATCTATGTAGGAGTTTTGCTAAATTGGTCTAATAGACTATAAGGTTTCTTAACATTAGGATGAGTCAGCTTGGATTTTTTTAGCACAATATTAGGATTTGAATCTAAAGGCACAATATTTACATTGGGGTCTATGGAAGAAGAGGGAAAAGGGCCCTAGAGAGTAACTCATGAGCGTCTAGTTATGACTACACAACCTAGAGGTAGCAAGGAGTCATTATAATCAGAAGACAAAGGTGAAAGGCCTTGGAGGGTGACTCACAGGCATCTAGTTAAATTAATGTAATTTTGAGTTAATGAGTAGCCATTGTAATTAGAAGAAGGGTGTTGTACATAAATAATAACTTGTGCAAATGAAGTTGTAATAGAATTGCATGAACTCGACATGGTGTTACTAGAGGGAGAGGGTGTTGGCCCTATAATATTGGGTCTTGTAATATAAGAAACATGAGATGGTTAATAGGATTTGATAGTAATAGTGGCAATGTGGGTTGTATAAATGTGTCCCACATTGTTGTTATAGTCTTAAGGCATGTTGTTGTAACCCAAGTTGTTAGCATGGATATTATGATCCTAATTATGATCATGCTTATTATGATTTTGACCCTAATTCTAGTTCTGATTTTACCATTAGTTATGTCCTTGGTTCTACTAATTTTTCCTTAGTGGTGGTTGATTATGTTGAGGAAATGGATCTTGGTAGATTCCCATATCCTGATTAGTGCCTTATGGGGCCAACTTGATCTCGGCTTCACCACTCTCAATTAGATCTTCAATAATGTGTCATAGTTGGATGCATTGATAAGCATCATGCCCAACAACATGATGGAAGTTGTACCATTAATTCTCCTTGTACCAATATGGTTTTGGTTGATCTTGAGGAAATGGTCTTGGTACTAACCATACAATCAAGCTAGCTACTATGAGCTTCTAGAATACTATATCAACAAGTTCTCCCAATTTACTGAAGACTATGTATTGATTATGAAATGTCCTCCTTGGAGGTTGTCTTTATAAATTAGGTTGTGGATGAGGTGGAGCCATTTTTACATTTAGGGATGGTGGGGCATACACCATTTGTACATGTCTTGCTTCATTCACACCATTCACTACCACATTCCTATTATTGTTGAAATCCTTAGGTTTCTCTTGTATAACCACTGGACTAGAATATTGGGTTGGATTTAAAGTTTAACCCTTTGCAAAAATATTGATAAGGCCCTTTGAAATAAGATCCTTCTCAATATGCACCCCTTTGTCTATAATCTCTTCAAATTAATTAGCACAAGCAAGTCATAGATTGTGCATGACCTCAAGATGTAAGTTCTATGCAAATATGTTCACCAACTGTTTGTTTGGAAAATTGTGTTGAAAGCAACCTCCTAATGCTCTCCACCTCTATAGATATGCAATGAATATTTTTCCATCATGCTAATTGGCTTTGCATAAGTCAACAATGGTTAATTCATGCTTAATGTTGTACGATAAATGGTTGATGAAATTTTTAGATAAGTCATTCTAATTTGAAACCAATCCCTTGGGTAACTTAATTAGCCAATCTAAAGCTTGTCCTGCTAAACTTTTTAGAAAAAAATGTAGCAAATAAATGCTACTATAAGTAACCTCTTGGCATAATACAAAAAATGCCAGAATGTGTTAATGAGGGCATCCCTTTCCTTTGTATTTTTCAAATTTAAGCACCTCAAAATGAGATGAAAAGGGGACTTGGATAATAGATAAATCAAATGGATATGGACATATATCATCGAACTTGTATTTATTAACTCCATTGTTTGTCTCTAATCATGTCACAATCTCTTTCATAGAGTTCCAGTCTTACATGTTTGGTGCATTCGTGGGTGGAACATAATTTCGTTAGGGTGGAATGTGCCCCTATTACTTCTATTATGGTGGTAAGTGCCCTTATTTTTGTTGTTGGGGTATTATGTGCCCTTATTGTTGTTGTTGGGGCAATATGTGCCTCTATTGTTTCATGAATTTGGTAGGGATGTACAACCTATGATACTTGACTTGGTTTTGGCTCACTCCTTGAGTTGAGTAGGTAAGTGGTCAATTCCTATGAATCTACTACCTTGAATTAACCATGTTTTATTTATTTTTGGGAGTTCTTGGTCTATTTGCCAAAGTACATGTTGGTTTAAACAAACTAGCCAAATTATTTTATATGATTTATTCAATACATACTGAATGTTTTAGTCTTTGGTTTTGCAAAGGAAAAAGAGGTTATTGGTGGTTGAAAAATGTGTTCTCTGTGTCTAGTAGATCATGTTTTGGAACCACTTGGGATTGGGTTGTTCTATTGAGACATCTTGATCTATCATTGTTGTGATCTCAACTAGATTTTGTGTTGGTTCAACCACATTTACTTGTTCCTTTGAATCATGCTTATGGATTGATGTAGCTAATAAAGAGTCTATCAAGCCCATGATAAATTGGTTTACATATCACTGACTTATTTTATTAATCTTGTTAACAATATCTTGATCAGTTGGTTTTGAGTCTATAAGTATTTCCTTACCCTTGCTAGAAGAAGGTATGTTGATTTGTGCAATTCTTACAAAATATTTCTGTCATTGTTGCCCTCTTTCTCTAACTAAAGTATACAATTATTCCATAGTAAAATGCAAAGGTCATCTAACACAAGTTCTATCAGCCTTATGAGGGCTTCATCCTTTTCCTCTTGGGGTTGATAGTCTAAAAAGTCTATTTTGGATCCTACAGTTATTAGAATGTCTTCAAAGACCACATAATTATCTTTACCTTCATAATAATTATCCTCCTCATAGATAGGGTTGTAATGGACCCCAATATGAGTATACCTTTGAGTCATGTCTAAAGGGGCGTGTTTTATATGTTTAACAAGATTTGGATAATGTTTTGCAAACATTTTGAACAAGTTAAGTGCTTTGATCTTTTCCTAAACAAGGTGACCAGGTACCAAAGAGATTATAATCAAAGGGAGGGTGGTGTAGTACCACACACAATTAGAAGAATTATGTTCATGAATTTACTCAACCTTGGGTAGATTAAAATCATATGAATTATAAGAGGGTATGATAACTCAAAGAACTAAGTGTAAACTAATACATCAAACGTAGGTTAAGAGATATGTCAATATTGTAAAAACTAGTTCAACTTCAATGAGTTGATACTAGGAAACTAGAAGAAAGCCCTTCGGATTAGGAAGGCGATAATGCGAACCAAGAAACTAAAGATGTGGAAACATGCAAGAATTCCTAAGTATAAAACTAGAACCAAATGGGCAGCCACATGGTAATAAGAATGGTAGTATAAAATGTGTTTTTTGAACTTAGAGTGTGAGCGATACACTTAATGACCTAAGTTCATAATGATGGAATGATAATAAGTCTATAAATGACCTTCAATCCAAAATAGGAAATTGAACCCAAGCTATTCAATTCAAGTGCAAATGGGAAATTAAGCCCAAGTTAACACATTAACCTA
Organism: Torreya grandis; assembly: GCA_037957365.1. Lineage (NCBI taxonomy): Eukaryota > Viridiplantae > Streptophyta > Pinopsida > Cupressales > Taxaceae > Torreya > Torreya grandis. Next base: position 223,758 of record JARHVA010001906.1, on the reverse strand, counting down.
TAAACCTAGAAAGGTGCAATTCCAAATTTGAATTATCAATGAAGGAATTAAAGATAATTTGGAAAGTGGTTTAGACTCAAATGGGCAGCATAAATGCACTAATTAGATAAAATAAAACACAATGTTTAAGATGACAAATTTGAACAAGGCAAAGATTAATTTGGATTTGACCAGCGTAATGCCTCCTTGTTTAATAAATTATGGACAATGTGTTTGGTTATGACATTTTTTTACAATCAAGTTTTGACTCAAATCAAGAACAAGTAAGTTAAGATCAAAAGATAAATGTAACTAAGTAATCATCTTAATCCCTAAACTGAGAAGGTTTGCTTTGTATTATTGAAATCCATCCATATACATGCACTTGGGAGGAAATTAACCATTCGTATAAATAAAAGTGCATCAATTGGTAGGGTATTTTACAACCCCCTTCTCCCAAGAGACAATACAACGACATGGACCTTCGGGTGCACCATGCATCAATAATAGTCCACAACAAGTGGGGCTATCTAAAGCTTACAATTTATGACCATATAAATGGTCCCAAGTGTGGTTAACACAAGAGATACAACACACCAATTCAGTTTATACTGATCAAATTATCATGCAAGGGTCAATTCCTTTGCATTATGATTCCATCCATAGACTTCTTAGTGGAATCCTTTGGTTAACTATACCTAACTTAGGCTTTAGTTACAAAAGAAGAGGTTAGCTATTCAACCCCATATCTCTCATAGTATGTGTACCCTAATTTGTATACCCCATTATGTAACAGGGTTAAAAAACTATTGGGAGATGAAGTCCCAGGTTAATGCTTCCCTATATAATTTGTGAGAGGTAATGACATCCCCTTTACAAGCTAAATTATATGAAATAAAATCTAAGTAAAAAGGCTTTAGGTTTGTTTTTAGATCACCCAAACCATCTGGGTTTTGGGGAGAGCCTAGATAACTTCCTTTTTATGCCTTGGACAAAGGCACCATTACAATGAAAAGGTGTTTTTGGTCACCCAAGTTCCTTATAGGAGATGGGGGAGAGCATACACGTGAAATTCCTTTTACCCAAACAATTTAACAAGTTATAGATGAATTACATAAAACAAATTCAATAAATTTTAAATTTTAAGTGAAAGTTGAGTTTTATAACACCTAATTAAAATGTGAAGTGAAGATCCTAGACCCTTGGCCTTAGTTTTCAAAAAAATTGAAAAAAATCATAAAAACCATCTAGTTCATTTTAAACACAAAAGGGAAGGTTCCTAATTCCTTTTAAACACCAAAGGAAATGTGAAAAGACTTAATTATGATTAAAATAACCACTTTTCCTTGTGGGTCTTGAAATAAAAATTAGAGGATCTTGGTTAGCTTTGAATCATAATTTGAAATGAGACAAGAAACATTGTACTTCATGCTCTCAATTTCTCTATTTTTTACACACAAAGACTGACATCGATCATTGTTGACCGATGTCGATTGCTGCAAGACTGATGTCAATTAAAAATCAACCATTGATGATAAAAAATGATGAATAACAGTCGCCTATGAACCCCTAGGTAAAAATTTTATGCTCAAAAATACTTGTTAGCTCAATTTTAAAGATAAAATATCTAAAAGTAAACTTTTGGATCAAGAAAATGTTCAGACCAGAGATTTATAAATCTAATTTTGATAATAAACTTGAGTAAATATATAAAATGAAAATTTTTATCCATGTTTTTCTATGCAACCTAACTGATGTCAGTTGGCCTTAATTTATGCCGGTCACACAAAACTGACATCGATCACTATGTAATTTGTGTATAGACAAAAAATGTTAGAAACATGGGAAAAACAAGCTAAAAATTGTTGTTAAAGGAATTTTTAATGACTTTAATGTAAATATGAGATTGCCAAAATGTATTCCTTATTTTAATGGACCTTGTGGTCCCTTCGGGCATGCTAATATGTAGCTATGGATTACAAAGAGGCTTAGTTCAAGCATTAGTCACGAAACACACAAAAGAATGCATAAGAACTAATAATCTAGGCCAACATATTCAATGGGGTTTGTAAATGAAAATAAGAAGCAATTGAAATAAATCACATATACCTATTACCTTCCCAAAAGCATTCAACCATCCATAAGTAGCTCCAATAAATGTTTTCCCCCTTGATTTGGTATTCTTGTCTTTGTCAACAATGGATGCCAAGCTCATCCATCATCTAAAGATCACCATGCATAATCTAGGATCATGATATGAAATCACTAATATGCCTATCAAATGAAATTATCCTATTGTAAATAAAACATTTATCAAACTACACAAATGACTTGCGGAGAGAATCCTACATTATAAGTTTATACAGTTTAAGCTTAATGAAAGTGGTTTTGGCCCTTCTATTTATAGGATTTTAGATTTGATGAGGATCAACCATGACCATCCATCTCAAGATGAAGATGTGTGGCCATGAATTAATCTAATATTGCATAATTAATCCATAAATATCCTCATAAATATTTGGGAGGAAGAGACATTAATGAGGCATGGGTGCCCATAAACCTAATATTTATTGTATTTATGACTCATGGATGCCACCCCATTGATCATGTCATTTAGTGATGTAGATATTTAGAATCAATTTCTATAAATATTCAATTTACTCCAAGGAATTCTTACTTAAGCTCATAATTTGGTTTAATTTGCCTAAGTAAGATTAATCCAATTTAGTGTATTTTTTTTTGGTGCACAATTAATCAAAATGATCAGAAAGTCATATTACTGGGTCATAATTTGAATTGGGAGGAATTGGAAGGTGATGTTAGATGTGTACAGGTTGTTATCCTATTTAAGATGTTGTCAACATAAAATAACATACACACATGATATGTGCTTATGAATTAGAAGAAAAGAGTGATCTAGAGCACCAAAATACAAAATCATCATTTTGACTCAAAATGATTTGAGAAAAGTTAGGAATCACATAAAATGAATTTCCCCATTTAGTGATACATTAGCCTAAATCGACACTTGTATATGACAATCTCAAACCATTTAGTGTGTTTAAGTGATTTTGGCCTAAATTGTGCATTTGGGTACAATTCGAGTAAGATTTATGATTTCAACACAAACAATGTTAGGAATTGGGTGTCTCCACATATCATGAAAAGATAATGTAAACCAAGAATAATGTAAATGTAACTACCATACAACACGCAATGGCTAAGAATATCAAGTAGTTTGCATGTTGGAGGTAATATAAAAATTATAATACATGTAGGAAGTGTGAGTGGAAGAGTATGATGTGGAAAGAATAGTAACACTTAGACAAGGCAAATTTAGGGAGAGAAAATGAATAATAGACATATCAAGAACTCTATCCTTACTTGTAAATCTTCTTTGGATAGAGTAAAATACCATTATATATTTACTAGGGAAAGGTTGAGCTACACATATATGGTCATCATCTTTCTATTATATGCGTGATATCAATCATATGTATCTCTATATATAATACATTTATTGATATCATATTCATATATAATATATGGATGACAAGTGATTTACGGGAAATCACCTAACTAATATAAAGGAGCATGATCCATAATGAATCCATCTCTTGATGAAGGTGTGTGTAAATAACATTCTACCAATAAGTTAAGGAAGGGAGGTCCTTGTCCAAAATATCAAGTTTTAGCCATCTAAATATATCGTCTTGTTTTGGCTCAAGAGAATAAAATTGGAAAATAGTTTGGTTTTTGAATTGGAAGAAACTACAAGGTGCAATTGTTGAGGTTGACACATATTTTAGTACCAACACAAATGGTGGCTCTCCCCCCAAACTTGTCAATGGGATACAAGCTGTTGAGACCCAATGCAATGTTTTTTGGCATAATTAATGTTGAGTAGAGAGGTCATCTACCCTTTATACCTTTGTCATAGCCAAATCAAGAGGTGTAATGAGGCATTACAATTGAAATCTAGACCTTCGTCGTGGCCAAAGAAAAAGGTGTAATGAGATATTACAATTGAATTATCATGTGTATTGCAAGTTTGTGGCTCAAATAGGAGAAGGTAAGGTCAATGCCAAAAATTTTAGTCCCCCTTTCCATAAATCTACCCCTTCCTACAAACCACACCTCTTAAATTGGTCATCCAATATTATTAACATGTATTTAAGATCTTGTAATAAAATGAAGCAAGATTTAAGTCCTAATATCACTAGATGTCTTAAGTGAAGTCACTTAATAAAATATAATTTTAGTTAATAACTATTTTATTAACTTTATTTAAATAATTAAATTTAATGTTGGGACCTGAGTCATGGTCCTTTATGTCTAAGAAGACTCTTAGAGTTACATTGTCAAGTTAATGATCCACTAAGTAAGATTTTTAATGATGTGCATTTGTTCTCTTTTACCTTATATTCCCTTGCTATTATCACTCATTTTCAAGGGTAACATGTGAATTTATGTATAATGGTAATGGTGACATAAGTAAAACTGAGAATATGACTATATTGAGCTTAACAACTTCATTTTCAAGATAGTGTTACCTAGAAGGACCCCTAGATATGTGTTCTTCATTTTATAATTATCCTCATGGCATGTGAACTACCCTTATCTAATATTGAATGAGATTATTCATGGGATATTTGTGGGATTTTAAAAAATAAATTATATAAATACCATTGAGCCCATTCTCATAGCTTGCAACTATTATAGTTCCTCTTTAATGGTTTGTGATACCTCATAACAACTTCCAAAGGTTCACGGTACCCCCAAAATGATTAACCCATCTCCAAAATTTGTGGACAAGTGTATTTATATAGGAATAAGAGGATTTTGATGGTTTAAATTTGATTTGAGTCTATGTGGTATAATTTCACAGTCAATAGCCTTTAATTAGGCCTAAGAGACCTAATTAGTCCTGAGGGGTGTTGAGTTAGGTGTTTTCCAAAGAGAGTTAAACTATGAAATTCCCTACATGAGATATGTGATGTAAAGGGGTATCTAAATGTGAATTTGGTTTGGTTGGGATGTTTGTAGTTTATTGAGAACAAGGAGGTTTGCCTAAAAAGAGGCTAGTAGAAGGAAGGTGTCAAAGAGGAAAGAAGAGTTAAGTGAAGAGTTGAAGCTTGGGGGTTGTGTGGAATGGTTGGATGAATGAAATGATATGTAACTGAGTAGGTAGATGATATTATGATTATTACAGAAGGACAAAATTAAAAAGGATAATCTAGATGCACATATACCCTAAGGCAAACACAGTAAAATAAACTCAAATATATTCCATTCTTTGTATATTCAAAACCATTACAAAATATGTTCTGATACATATTATTAGAAGAGAGGAGTACCTTATATAATTTTATTTTCTCCTTTATTCAAGGATTCAATGCTCATCATCAATCCCTAAGATATCTATTGACCTTTCTAAGATTTTATCTTAAGAGATATCTAATACAATATTAAATACACACATATAAACAATGTGAGCACTAAATACCCTAACATTCTCCCCCTTAGTGCGAACATGGGGAGAACATTATCCTGTAGTGCAACTCTCACAAAAACTCACATGATGGTTTTCCCTTGGCTAACCACAAACCTATAAACATCAGATGGTTTTACACTTGGTTTACCAATAACATATAAATAATGGATGGTTTTACACTCAGTTTACCATCAACCTACATACAAAATATGGCTTTACATGTGGTTAACCATCAACCAAGAACACAAGATATTACAACATAATTTTAGTCTTCATCACTATCTTACCTTAAGGTATTACATAATAAATCTTGCTCACTTATTATAATACTTTAATAGGCATGCACTTATGTTCTTATTCAAACACACACTATGCTAAAATCAAACACACAACACACAATTGAAAATAAATTTGACACTATAACAAGAAGAGACCATTTAATTAGTGGCTAATGAGAGGCTTAGAAAGCCTCCATCCTCTAGTATCCTCTAGCCTCCAATGGATGATGCTCACTTAGTACAAAATTCCTCATAATTATAACCACTGTCATTTTTTGTTGGTTCTTCATTTGGTTCTTCCTCGCTAGATTATTATTTTTTATTGACCTCATTTGCTTCATTTGTTTTAAGCTTTCCATTGAGCATATCATTAGCTCAAATTTTGCAAAACCATGATGTGTGCCCTTTTTTCTTACAATAGAAACATTTAATTTCTTTGTTTTTGTTAAGATTTTTACAATTCTTTGAGTACATTACTATTTCTACTTTTACATATTTTGAAATCCTTTTTTATTCTACTAAGAGAGATGATATCATGTATTCTAGGCACTATGATGGCATTTGACCCAGAGTGAATACAACATTGTTATATTTAAAAGACAAGATATTTAAAAGAATAGATTTAGCATCTTCATCATCAACTGGAGACTTTATTTCTACTAACTATCTCATGAGAGATCTAAGTTTATTTATATGATTAGACATTGTGCTTCCTTCATTATTTTTTAATTTGAATATGCGTAACTTTAAATAAAATTTAGCATTAACTACTTTAGTCCCAAATAACTTATTTAGATTGTCCCAAATTTTAGTAGATTATTTTTCCAAATCTACATAGTGTAGTTCAGAATCTAAAAGTGCAAGACCAATAATAGCTTTGGTTTTATCATCTCTACTATTCCATTCTAGCAATTTATTTGCATCTGTTGGTTTTGTTTCTTTCCCACTGACTATTCCCCACAAATTTTTGTTCATTAATTGCATTTGAATTTTAAATTCCATGTGTGAAAGTTAAAACTAGTAAAATTTTCAAGTGGAATATCCATTGTAAAAAAGACCAAGACAACAACACTAGACGTCGGTTACCCTAAAAATGCATCCGTTAAAAAATGTGATTAACTTGACTAAGACACACTAATCTTGACTATATATGACCAAACTTTTAAAGAGACTTTTGAATCTTATAAACCCAATTGAGAATAAGTTTAACCCTATTGATTAAACCTATAATTAATGAATAATTTTAATTTTGACAAAATAATTTATGACATTTGAAATAATAAAAAAACATTTAAAACCTAAAATAATATATTTAAAAAAAAAATCTCTAATAAGTTGAGATCAATTCTCAATATAGAAAAAGGATTTTATTGACCAAATTAAGACTAACATTAAATAAGACCTTGTTTATTTTTTGAAAATATATGAACTAATTTTATAGACAATTTTTTTTTAATTAAATGCATTTGTAGGTCTCTGTATGTAGCCACCAATTGGGTCAAAGCCACAATGGAACTAATCCAATTTTGAATTCATAATCCATTCTGGCATTGATGATAGGTGGCACACTTTAGTGTAATCTGAATGTGAGGATGAAACTCTACATGGATCAATGAGAATATTTGTGCATAGATGGACTTGGATGGGACATGGCAAATATAGATCCAATAGAGTTAACAAATTGTGAAGTTGATCTATAAAAGAATAACACAGAATTTACCTTATGGAAGTTTTGATGATGTAATGCAGAAATTGATGCATAATTTGTATAGATATGGGTGAATCTAGATTTGGATCTAGACAAAGAATATAACACGGAAGTATTTCATAACATCTACAAAATTGTTGAAAGATAATTTATTGTGGGTCAACATGATGTTGAATATACACTAGATAGAACTGCATGGTTGAGGCTTTGATAGGGATGTAGACCCCATAGAGAACAACAACTATTGTGTAAGAAAAATTAGAATACCATTGTATTGCCTGTAGAATTCCTATTTAAAGTTGTAGATTGATTGATCATGCACACATGGCAGATGCAGATTTGACTGTGGGTCATAACAATTGTAACTATTGTTAAATTTCTCTCAGAGAAGTGTATGGATCCCTATATAGACTCTCATTGTAGAATTGATATGGCTCTGATACCAGATAAAAAGGATAATCTAGATATACATACAACTAGAGGCAAACACAATAAAATCAAATCAAATATATTCCATTCTCTATATATTCAAAACCATTATAAAATATGTTCTAATACATATTATTAGAAGAGAGGGGTACATTATATAATTTGATTTTCTCATTTATTCAAGGAGTTATGTTCATCCTCAATCCCTAAGATATCTCTCAACCTTTCTCAATATATTATCTTAAGAGATATCTAATACAATATTAAATACACACATATAAACAATGTGAGCACTAGATACCTTAACAAAAATCAAAGTAGCATGCATATATATGAAAGCACATAAGAAGATTATAAAGAATAGAAAAAAGATGAGAGATAACATGAAAATATAATATGAAAATAGAGAAAGATAAATTTAACTTAAACTTACAAAGCAAATATACATAGACTAAATGTACATAGAGCATAATATTAACTCAAAATTTTATCTCTATATAAGTAAATGGTGTCATCCTAACAGAGATAGATGCAATAGTGGATGGGCCAACAACTGGGTCTGAATATGTAAACAACGGTCATGACAAATCAAATACTATAAATGCTGACTATGATGATGAAGGTACTATCACTTCCTGTGACATAAAAATGACATATATATTATTCAATTTTTATGTAAATTAAATGTTAGCTAAATTAAATTTGTAAATATAACTTAAATTTAACATAAAATTTATATGAAATATACCTACATCTGTGTAGTGGCTAATGTCTGCATACCAAATATGCATTCCAAAAAATCATCACTCATAAGAATATTATCCAAACCCTTTGACGCACTAGCACCATCATCATTAGAAGGTCCTATGCACATAGCTCCATAAAAACTATAAGGTTGGGGTCGAGCATGCAAAGGAGGTGGCATATCTCTAGCATCACTCTGTGAAAGCCTACTCATATGTTGAATGAGTGTATCAATGAGTGAATTAAGAGCATGGAGAGTGTCGATCTCTATGACATGCTAAATTATAGAAGGTATCTCAGGCTCTAGAAGATTTTGGATATAGTTCCATGTAGGCCAATTAGGTGCATGCCATGTACTTAATTTATCCTACATAGAGTCTTTCCCTCAGCCTTGAAACTCACTAAAATCAAAATAATTTAAAATCTCATTGAGGATAAACTCAAAGTGGAGTTTACTCAAAAAATATAACTAGATCTCGTGGTTATTACACAGTGGATAGTTAAAAACCATCAATCCCAAAAATTAGTTGTGATTAAGTTATGTATGTAGCAATGGATAGGAAAACATTTATTCATTACATGAAATGGGTCATTGGAAGTTAGGCTGATGAATAGGGCACAAATGGAGGATTTTGAAATTTCTTTATTCTTGACTTGAAGTGCTGATAATTTATCAGCATAATCTACCTTACAAGTATCCTTATATAAATTCCATATGTCAATTTGACTCGTTATAGAGTCAATTTGACCTAATAAGGTCTCTAGGGAATTAGCTAGCTGGGTGCGGTGGGGGTTGGTCAGAATGGGATCCCTCATTCTCCCAATTAACTCTTCAATTTCAAGTTTATTTCCCATAATGTTATCAATTATAATCTCCTAACTGCCAGGGGGTTTTGGGGAATTATAGGAGGGTTAGGTGGAGGGATAGGAGGAGGAACAAGAGGGTTTTATGGAGCATTAGAAGGAGGAGAAACAAGAGGGTTCTATGTAGGGTTAGGAGGGTTAACATGATGGGTTATTAACAAAAATAAATTTAAATTAAAAATTAGGGTTAAACAATGAAAATAATGAAAAATTAGGGTTAAACATGGAATATTTATATCACTTACCTCTCCTACATGGCAGCATCATCGATCAATAGCTTCATGGGATGAATTTGGCAGCTTCTTGGCACTCTTTGGTTTGTTCCACCCAAAATGCGATCATGGAAGCTGGAGGAGAGCAAAGAAACTCAAATGCAAAATGAGGATTTTGCATTCGGATTTTGATTTTGATTTTTTTAATTAAAAAATAACATGATCATGTTATTAAAAATGATAATAATACAATCACATTAATTACATGATCAAGTTATTATTTAATATAATGTGATCACGTTATGGCTTAGTAATCACTAAGCCATAATTCAAATAATGCAATCATGTTAATTAAATAATGTGATCATGTTATTAAATAATAAGGTCATGTTATTAATTAACATGATCGTGTTATTAATTAATGTAATCATGTTACTTGAAATGTCCATGAAATTATCCCCCAACTCCATGCACTTACCCATAACATCTACTAGTTTATTACATACATTGATAAAGATAAAGGTTTAGGCTACATGTTGAGCTACATCTACACGTGTGTTATTTTCAAAACCTATTCCCCAAAGAGAGTTTGGTTGAGATAGGACCATGTGTCTTGTTGTTCCCAAAGTTTGTCACTCCTTTTTAGGACAACACATGAACTATTTTTGGTCCTACGTGCCAAAAATTATATCTTCCCTTCTTAAAAATTGTTCTGAGCCTTCAAATTCTCTATTTTTCAAACTTTTTCAGCTAAGGGACTCTACAGATACATTTCTATGGAATCCGTAGGCTCATTTCTATGGACTCTATAGGCTTATTTCTACAGACTCTGAAGGTTGGATTCTACACTCTTTCAAGGTTTGAAAGACTTAGAGAAAACTAAGGACTCTGTAGGCTAAGATCTATGGAATCATTTCTACAGACTCTACAAGAAGGATTCTACGGACTCATTTCTATGGACTCTATAGGAAGAGTTCTACTGACTCATTTCTATGGACTCTGCAGGAAGAGTTCTATAGACTCATTTCTACTGACTCTACAGGAAGGGTTCTATGGACTCATTTCTACAGAATCTACACATTCATTTCTACGAACTTTGTAGGTGGTTTCTAGTTTCTATGGACTCATTTCTACGGACTCTGCAGACCCATTTATATGAACTTCACAGACCCATTTCTACGGATTATGCAGACATATTTCTATGGACTAGTTTCTATGGACTCTGCAGGTTGTTTTCTATGAATTCTGTAGGAAAGAAACAAGTTCTCAACACTTAGGAGATTTCAATCATTCGGCTCAATCCCAAAGCTCAAAGGGCAGGTACCCTTGCGGAGGGTAAATGGAACGAAAGAGATACCTTTCAGAGGGATTTTCCATGAAGTAATTCCTTCAAAATTTTATCTAAAGGAATGATTGAAGGCCTACCAGAAGAGCCCATGGGACAAGTGCCCTTGTGGAGGGCACTTAGGAGCCAAAAGGACCCTTGCAACTTTTTTGAAAGGCAATCTTGGAGATCAAACAACCCTTGCAGAGGGTAGGCGATGAGCAAAATGGACTGTTTCAAAGGCTGAAAGGGTAAGAATTCATTTGGAAAGATTTTCCATGATAAAATTGTTAAGGCAATTCCTTCAGACAAAAATTTAGAAGGAATTCCTTCGGATTTTTGTTCAAAGGAATAAGCCCGATCGAAGGAATAAGCTTGACCAAAGAGAAAAGCCCAACAGAAAAATGACTAAGGCATGGGAAGATTTCTTTTAGACAAAATGTCTGAAGGAATTCCTTTAGACATTTTGTTTAAAGGAATTAGAGCCCATAAGAAGCCTGAAGAAGCCCAACGAAGCTCGACGATCGCCTGAAGGACCCCGAAGGGTAGGTACCCTTGTGGGGGGCTCTCACCTAGCAAAATGGACCTTTCTCAAGACCCCAAAGGGTAGGTCCCCTTTGGGAAGGATCAAATAAGAAAGCCAAAGGAATTGCCAAGGAGGGTGATGGGCCTGCAGACGTCAAGATTAAGCACCATGAACTAGCTATTGGGATCTAGACATCCGGTGAGGTCTCCACAGCCATCAAATTTAGGGCAATAAACTAGCCATTGGCTTTCAAATAGTGATGTCCCCAAAACTGCCAAATTCATGGCAATGAAATAGTCATTGATCTTTAAAGGCTTGAGTGTGGACCTAAATACAAAAGGCCAAAACACCAAAAGAAAGAACCGTGAAGAGAGAGAGTTGAAAGAGCTAGCAAAAAGGGAAAAAAGATAGCCTAAGAGCTCAAATCATAGCAAAAAGAGAGAAAGGCTAGAAATATCTACGTAGAAGTTATTCCAGTAGGTGGAATAGTTCACCAAGTAGATATTTTGGCTTACAAGCATTAAAAGGTGCAGCCTGTTTGTCTCCCTTGGAGTAAAGGTGAAGTGGACAGCTGCATAGATACTTGATGACCCAGATCTAGGAGAAGACATTTGAGATGAATTGACACATTACAGTTAAGGCAGCCACCCTATTCCAGCATGGTCCCTTAACAAAACTAAAGATGCATTCAAGGCATTGAATGTAACATGGGCCACTTCATGGAATAAAGTGCCAAGCCTTTCTTGGCTACTATATATTATAAATCTCTTCTTTTCACAAAAGAGATCTTTTTGATTAAAGAAAGCAAAACTCTACCAAAATTGAAAGGTGATTACTGAGACTTTGAGCTCAAATTTTTGATCATATTTATTTGTTTGAATGAGAAAGTAGGTTACTTTCAGACTTTATGCTATTATAGCTTATGTCATTTAGGGGATGGTTCTTATGTTCGTTTCTTGAATGTGTTCTTTTCTATTGAATGAAATAAGTAGAACTAGTGGAGATAATCATGAAGGTGTCTTGAAGCCAACTGTGAGAAGACTTTGTGTTGTCTACAATTGCCTTTAGTGTGTTTGTCTATTTTTTGTTTCTGTGTAAAGGACCTTGAGATGACTTTGTGCCCTCATTTTCCTTCATATTTCACTCTTGGGAAGTTGAGGTGGAGACTTTGTGCTACACCTCATTCTACTGGTTACTACGCCCTTGTTACCTGTTACTTGTCACTACCTAAACGAACTCTTATTGTTTGCTGCAAGACCACTTCTGAAAGAAGAGAAGTGCCTTCAGTGTTTTCACTTGGATTTCTCCTTTGTTTGTGACCATCATCTCTGAAAGAAGAGATATGGATGGTGTTACCCTACCCCTGATTGTTATTTTATACATATACATATAGTATATAGCTCCTCATAGTTATAAAGGAACCTCCGCTTGATGAGAGGAGAGATTTGTCCCCTTTTGATGTGATAAACCTACACATCTAGCTGACCAATCTCCCTTGATGTGGTTGATATGACCTATTTTTCTCATCAATTAGCTAGTGACAAAATATTCACCCAACAATTTTTTGGCGACTCCACTGGGGATTCGAACAAGCAGTTTCTATCCTTATCCATTATATACTCTGGCGACTCTGGTTTGTGTCTTACCCATTATCATTATAGCCTTATCCATTTATTCCACTGGGGAAGAATGAGTAGTTCCAATCCTTTTCCAGTCCATTCAAATTGAAGCATTTCATATTGCTAGGGAACAACGTGAAGTAGGAAAGAACACTGCCAACTTCACACCAACAATTTTTATTTGGTGACTCTGCTGGGGAAGAATGAGCAGTTTAAAGCCTCAAGATTCAAGCTAAAGTAGGACCAGTTCTTTTCCATTTTTATTATACAATATAGTAACTCCATGCTATACAATAAGCTAGAGAACCCAAGGTGTTGTTGACCTAGTCTTTGAGTTGGTGCAGCAAGGAAATTTCAATTTGTTTCCTCCAAAACTTCAAGTTCAACGATCCAGGAGTGTTCTTCCCACCCATACCAAGTCGCCAATACAAGGTAGAGCTTCTTTTTCTGCTATCACCAGAGCTTTGCCTATACATACTCCACCCAAATTTGTTATCCCTACTTTTCATAATCCAATCATGGCAGTTCAAGGCCCCTGGGGTAACTCTTTTGGCCCACTTAATTTAACTCCACCCCTACATGAGCTTCCACGTAGTTCAAGGAATAATTTCTCCAAATTCTTTGGTGATGGGAGAGTTCACCCTGATGAACATATTACAACCTTTAGCATAGCCTGTGGTGTGATAGGTGTGGAATATGAGGATGTAGCAGTCAGGTTTTTTGTAGAAACATTGCAAGGTGCTACTGCAAACTAGTTATACCACCTACAGGCTCGGTCAGTAACAGACTGGAACACCCTCAAAGCTAAGTTTGAAGCAAGATTCAAGCCTAAAGAAGATGCACATGCCCTGCTGGGCCAGCTCACATAAATGAAGAAAGAACCTCATGAACCTATGAGAGACTTCATTGCCAAATTTGATAAGTTGAGAAATCAGATTCCTACCATTGCTCAACTAATATCTAATAACCTTAAATGCTTCTTCATCAATTCACAGCTGCCTGAAGTGAGTTTTTTGCTGAGACGTGCTAGCCACATAGACCTTGTTGCTGCTCAAGACTTGGCTACTAAAGTGGAAGATGACCTTATCTTGGAAGGAAAGATAAGGAGAGATCATAATAGAGATAAATCCTCTCCATCTTTGGAATACTCACCTAAATGCACCACTGATCCAATGGTGCAAAAGCTGGCAAATGAGTTGCTTGCTCTTAAAAATCAAATGGTACAAGGGATGTCATCTGCTCCTTTGTATAGAGAACCAAGGCAATGCTACCAAAAATCAAGGGCAACCAAACTGTCTTCCTCCCACTCAGGGGATATTGGCCATTGAAGCACCTCCAACCAATTTAGTAGTTGGATATCTTGAAGCAGAATCAGATTTCTCCTTCCAACTTGAGTTGAACCTTGAAGATGACGCTAATCTCTTCATAGAAGAAGAAAAATTAGCTGGCGACTCCAACATTAGTTTTTTGAATTACTAGGATGAACCTAGAAGTGAAGGTAAAATAGTTGAGGGATCATATGCTATTTTCACTTGGTCCAAGAACCAGTCAACCCAGCAAGCTGATAAAGAAAAAATAAAGGAGTGACCTCAACCTGCAATTTTGATTGCTAAGCAGGGAACCACTCTGTCTTTTCAAGTAAAAGACCCGGTGATCGCAAAAAAGGTAAATACATCAAGCACTCCTTCATCTTCAACTTCAATTCTGCAGACCAGTGCCACCCCTCCTAAAAACCAGAAGGATGAACTCCCTTCCTCTCTTCATAATTCATTTCAGACATTTGACATAATTGACCATGTCAAGAAAACTAAGATCCAAATGTCTAAATTTGAATTTCTACAATCCAACCCTAAGCAGTTGGATAAATTAGTGGAATGTGTGAAGAATAGAACCATCCCTATAGGACCAACTACTCTAAAGGTGACTCCCATGTCCACCCAGAATAATCTTGTCATTACTCCTCCTGTTGCTCCTAGAAAGACTGAACCATTTTGTCTTCCTGCTGATAAATGAACATCAGCTGAACAATTGCATCATAGAATCAAGTGTGTCAGACAATGTCTGCCTACCAAAGTAGCTAAATCCCTTGGTCTCACACTAACCAAGACATTTGGGAGATGTTTCTCCATGGAGAACAAACAATTTCCATTGCTAGGACAAATCAAGGATGCCTAATTTGCATTTGCAGCATTCCTAGACAAGAGAATCAAGATGACAGTCCTAGTGGCCGACGTCCCAGCCTCATACAACATTCTTTTTGAATGAAATTTTTACAAGGATGTTGGTGGTGAGTTGAGCATGGACCTATCCAAGGTGAAAATACCTATTAAAGGTGTTATGCAGAGGCTAATCCCTGAGAAGGAAGCAAAATATGTGGTCACTAAAACATTAGCACCTAAAGCTCAAATTTTGTTTGAGTCTTCAAGCATGGGTAATTACTTCTTGACCACAGAGGATATTCATGTTTTAGCTGATGAAACTTCTAAAAATGATAGTCTAAAAATTGGTTCAGATGGAACAGTAGAAGACATGAGAGAGCACAGTGCAAACGCAGAAGAATCCCCCCTTCCAAGCAAAGAAAAATCTAAGGTTAGCTTCTGATGATGTATGGATACTAGAATTTGATGGAAGCTATTCCTCTACCAATTTAGGAGCTGGGATTGTGTTGATATCTCCTTAAGGAGATATTTTTCCTTCATCATACAAGTTGCAGTTTAGCAACACCAACAACACTGCTGAATACAAATCTCTTCTACTTGGATTGAAGGCCACTCAAGATAGGGGTGTCAAGCTCCTTCATGCTAAAAGAGATGCCGAGTTGGTGATTTTTCAGGTGAGAAACCTATACCAAACCAAAAATGAGAGATTTCACCACTACCGCAATCTGGTTTGGGATCAAATTGAAAACTTTGATGCTTTTAGCATCTCTGCAGTGCTTAGGGAATTCAATGACCGAGCTAATGCTTTGGGTATTTCAGCAACTCTTTTGGTTCCTCACCCTGATTTTAAGGGAGACAAGTACACTATTAAACTGGTCTATCAACCAAGTGTGCTTGACAATTCCAATCATTGACAAGTATTTAATGGTGACCACCAAATTATTGCCTTCCTGGAACAAAAAGGTAGCTTCAAACAGCTCCACTTTGAAGGAAGTGAACCAGCCCCTTAATCAAGTTTAGACACAGGTGAAGAATTATTGAAACTTAAAGGGAATAAAATATCCAAAGGATTTGTTTCCCTTGAGAAGTTATTTGACAAGCATGATAGGTTCATCAAACAACAACAAATGGATTCAAGCTCCTCTCAGGAGTTTGATCAGATAAATCTAGGTACCAAGGAAAATTTTGCCTCTGCATGGATTCAAGCTCCTCTCAAGAGTTTGATTAGATAAATCTAGGAGTTTTCTCACCTATCTCGTAAAGGAAGGAGGACTGTTAAATTGAAAGCTGCCAATTTTGTCCTCTTGGACAACGGCCTATACAAGAGGAGCCTTGATGGAGTGTTCCTTCATTGCATGGATAAAGAGTAGTAGAACCAACTTTTGAGGTCCTTCCATAATCTAGCTTGTGGAGGACATTTTTTTTCTCCTGTAACTGCCCATAATATTTTGTGAGCTAGGTATTATTGGCCTACTTTGTTTCAGGATGCATACAAATGGGTACAAAGATGTGAACTATGCCAACAGTTCATGGGAAGACACAAGTTAGCTGCTCTACCTCTTAAGCCAGTGGTCATATAAGAGCCATTTCAGCAATGGGAAATCAATTTCATTGGTGTTGTAAACCCATCTTCAAGTGCTGGACATGATTATGTCCTCATAGCCATAGACTACTTCACCAATGGTGGAAGCAATTCCAACCAAGCATGCTACTTTGGAAGTAGTATGTGATTTCCTCAAGGAGAACATCATTTCCAGGTTTGGGGTCCCAACCAAGATTTTGATAGATAATGCTACCTATTTCTCTTCTCATGAGATCACTCAGTTCTATTTTTACTATGGGATTACCCTCTCCCACTCTTCTGATTATTTTCCACAAGGAAATGGCCAAGCTAAATCAAGCAACAAGAACTTGGTGACCATCATCAGGAAGCTGGTGGATGACAACCAACAAACATGGCATAAAGCATTGGTTGATACTTTATGGGTAGACAGAATTACACCCAAGAGGGTGATAAGTATGTCACCTTTCCAACCTCTGTATGGTCTCAATGTAGAGATACCGATCACCCTAGAATTGCCAGCACTGAAATTAGCAAAGGTGGTCGAAGATCAAACATATGAAAGCTCCATTGACAAAAGGATCATGTGCTTGACTAAGCTGGATGAACAACGAACTATGGCGGTGGACCGAATTGCTGCTCATCAAATTTTGGTGAAGAATCTCTTCGACTAGAAAGTAAAAACCTAAGATTTCTAGATTGGAGATCAAGTCCTGTTATGGGACAAGAGAAGAGAACCAAAGGGAATGCATGGAAAATTTGATTCCCTACGGAGAGGCCCATTTACTATCCATGAGATCAATGGTGAAAATAGTTTCTTGTTGAAGTATCAAGATCGCACACTCTTTTCTCTGCTTCACAATGGGTAGCATCTAAAGCACTTCAATTCTTGAAGTATCAGATAAGATCATCTGTGCATATGTATATTTGTATAGTCTTTAGTTCTATTTTGTGCTTTTCATTTTCATTTTTGGCATCTTTATTTTTTGGTTAGCATGACTCCATAGCCCAATGGTACACTTAAAGGCAATAGAGATTCTGGTTTCTACTCTCCTCAGCTGCTTCAAAATTTCAAATGAAGGAAGTTCCCCAACTGGAGCCAGCTATTGTTCCTAAAGTCTGTCACTCCTTTTTGGGACAACACATGAACTATTTTTGGTCCTACAGGCCAAAAATTATCTCTTCCCTTAAAAATTATTTTGAGCCTTCAAATTCTCTATTTTTCAAACTTTTTCAGCTAAGGGACTCTACAGATACGTTTCTACAGACTCCGTAGGCTCATTTCTACAGACTCCGCAGGATTATTTCTACAGACTCTGAAGGTTGGATTCTATAGACTCTTTCAAGGTTAAAAAGACTTAGAGAAAACTATAGACTCTATAGGCTAAGTTCTATGGACTCATTTTTACAGACTCTACAGGAAGGATTCTATGGACTCATTTCTACGGACTCTAGAATAAAAGTTATATGGACTCATTTCTACGGACTCTATAGGAAGAGTTCTATGGACTCTGCAGGAAGGGTTATACGGACTCATTTCTACATAATCTACAAGTTCATTTCTACGGAATCTGTAGGTGGATTTCTAGTTTCTACGGACTTATTTCTATAGACTCTATAGACCCATTTCTACAGACTCTGCAAACCCATTTCTACAGACTATGTAGACATATTTCTATGGACTAGTTTCTATGGACTCTGCAGGTTGTTTTCTATGAACTCTGTAGGAAAGAAACAAGTTCTCAACACTTAGGTGATTTCAATCGGTTAGTTCAATCCCAAAGCTCGAAGGGTAGGTACCCTTGCGTAGGGCAAATGGAATGAAAGAGATACCTTTCGGAGGGATTTTCCATGAAGTAATTCCTTCAGACTTTTTATCTGAAGGAATGATTGAAGGCCCGCTAGAAGAGCCTGAGGGACAAGTGCCCTTGCGGAGGGCACTCAGGAGCCAAAAGGACCCTTGCAACTTTTCTAAAAGGCAATCTTGGATATCAAACAACCCTTATGGAGGGTAGGCGATGAGCAGAATGGACCGTTTCAAAGGCCGAAAGGGTAAGAATTCCTTCGCAAAGATTTTTTGTGGCAAAATTTTTAAGGCAATTCCTTCGGACAAATTTTTTGAAGGAATTCCTTCAGACTTTTGTTTGAAGGAATAAGCCCAACTGAAGGAATAAGCTCGACCAAAGAGAAAAGCCTGATGGAAAAATGACTAAGGCATGGGAAGATTTCCTTTAGACATTTTGTCCAAAAGAATTGGAGCCCAAAAGAAGCTCGAAGAAACCCAACAAAGCCTGAAGACCACTCAAAGGACCCTGAAGGGTAGGTACCCTTGCTATGGGCTCTCATCGAGCAAAATGGACCTTTCTCAAGACCCTAAAGGGTAGGTCCCCTTCAGGAAGGAACAAACAAGAAAGTCAAAGGAATTGCCAAGGAGGGTGACAGGCCCACAGACGTCAAGATTAAGCACCATGAACTAGCCGTTGGGATCTAGACATCTGGTGATGTCTCTATAGCCTTCAAATTTAGGGAAATAAACTAGATGTTGTCTTTCAAATAGTGACGTCCCCAAAACCATCAAATTCATGGCAATGAAATAGCCATTGATCTTTGAAGGCTTGAGCATAAACCCAAATACAAAAGGCCAAAATGCCAAAAGAAAGAACTGTGAAGAGAGAGAGCTGAAAGAGCCAACAACAAGGAAAAAAAGATAGCCCGAGAGCTCAAATCATAGTAGAAAGAGAGAAAGGCCAGAAATATTTGAGTAGAAATTATTCCAGTAGGTGAAATAATTCACCAAGTAGATATTTTGGATTGTAAGCATTAAAAGGTGCGGCCTATTTGTCTCCCTTGGAGTAAAGGCGAAGTGGACAGCTGTGCAGATACCCAATAACCTAGATCTAGGAGAAGACATTTGAGATGAATTGACACACCATAGTTAAGGCAACCACCCTGTTCCAGCATGGTCCCTTGAAAAAATTGAATATGCATTTAAGACATTGAATGCAACATGGGATACTCCATG
Source organism: Torreya grandis (assembly GCA_037957365.1). Classification (NCBI taxonomy): domain Eukaryota; kingdom Viridiplantae; phylum Streptophyta; class Pinopsida; order Cupressales; family Taxaceae; genus Torreya; species Torreya grandis. Next base: position 203,839 of record JARHVA010001906.1, on the reverse strand, counting down.
GAACAAAGTGCCAAGCCTTTCTTGGCTACTATATATTGTAAATCTCTTCTTTTCACAAAAGAGATCTTTTTGATTAAAGGAAGCAAAACTCTGTCAAAATTGAAAGGTGATTACTGAGACTTTGAGCTCAAATTATTGATCATATTTCTTTGTTTGAATGAGAAAGCAGGTTACTTTCAGACTTTGTGCTGTTATAGCTTGTGTCATTTAGGGGATGGTTCTTATGTCTATTTCTTGAATGTGTTCTTGTCCATTGAATGAAATAAGAAAAACTAGTGGAGATAATCAGGAAGGTGTCCTGAAGCCAACTATGAGAAGACTTTGTGCTGTCTACAATTGCCTTTACTGTGTTTGTTTATTTTTTGTTTCTGTGTAGGATGACTTTGTGCCCTCATTGTCCTTCATATTTCACTCTTGGGCAATTGAGGTGGAGACTTTGTGCTACACCTCATTATGTTGGTTACTATGCCTTTGTTACCTGTTACTTGTCACTACCTGAAAGAACTCCTGCTCTTTGCTACAAGACCACTTCTAAAAGAAGAGAAGTGTCTTTAGTGTTTTCACCTATATTTTTCCTTTGTATGTGAGCATCATCTCTAAAAGAAGAGAGATGGATGGTGCTACCCTACCCTTGAGTGTTATTTTTTGCATATACATATAGTATATAGCTCCTCATAGTTATAAGGGAACCTCCCCTTGATGAGAGGAGAGATTTGTCCCCTTTTGATATGGTAAACCTGCACATCTAGCTGACCAATCTCCCTTGCTGTGGTTGATATGACCTATTTTTCTCATCAGTTAGCTGGTGACAAAATATTCACCCAACATATCTAACCCCACCCCCCACATTTTGTGGGGTTTTAAGGTGTCAAATACAAATTATGGTTTAAATAAAAGAGAAGGATTTACTGATGACATATTGAATTCTAAGAAATTAAGTGAATTTTTTATAATTTAGGGGCATAGGATCAAATTTTTAAAATTTATGTCAAACAAGGACACATTGATTAAGATCACATCTTAGGCCTTAGGTTCACACTTGGAAAAAACTAGGGGCATAATATCCCCTTCCTAGTCATATTTTCAAAATTGTAAGTTTGTAAAATAATTTCCAAGTTTTGTTCTTCTTGGAATTCCTAGACCTATTTCCAACCAATTTCAATGTTCAATAGTATACACATCTTCCACAATTCAGTAGTCTTCTCATAGCCCTAGTTTGCATTTTTCAATTATTTTAGATTATTCCATTATTACAATTAGGTTTATTTTTACCAGCTATATTATTATATTATGTATGGATCTGAATTAAAACATTATATATCATTAAGTGTAGTGTATGTTGATTTAGAACCTATTTACCATATTATAGGTCCTTATTTCAATTTGATAGTCTTTAAATACATGGTTGTATTAGTATATCTAGGACATATAGTGAATGATCAAAAGTAATCAATTCAAGCATTTACAACACACATTTAAGATTATAAGGAAATATAAAGTATTTACAAATACATTTATAAGAAATCAATCATTCATTATATTATTTATATTTAAAATAGAGTAGACATTGTATCTCACTTGATTGCTTGGATAAAATACATTATAATTGGATTATTATTTTCAATGTTGTGAATTGTTGAGGGGATTAATATGTAGTTGATGCCTAAAAACCTTGATGGCCATGAGTAAAGGCCCCAAAACAAAGTACTTCTTTTTCCCTTATAGGTTCAATTACCTTATTACCTATTTTTTGAATAAATATATCAACTTACAAGATATCTGCTCAAATTAAGAATGTGAGCGAGGTATTCAGAGTCCCAGACCTAATGAAAAAAGTCATAAAGTTATTCCTTCATGTTTTTTGTCCTTTAGAAACATATCTAAGGTTTTGGGAATAACCCTATAATTTTGACATCATTCTTTATTTGACTCATTTTTTCTTTGTTTCATCCATCTTGTTGTTTAGACCTATTTTATACTTTTACCGATGAAGAATAATTCCATAATATATTCCTCTAAATCTTCCTTTTTTCATTTTTTTGATAGATACTCAAGTTGAATGGGTTCCCTACCCATATAAAACATATAAAAAGTAACCCAAACAGATGGTCAACTTGAATATTAGTAATTGTTATTCAAAGCTTTAGACCACTACTAAGGCATAGCTAGCTAGTTGGAATGCCATATAAATAGATACATAAAGAAAACTAACACAAAATAACCCCACAAAAATGCCCAAAAGGCTGTAGGCTTAGACAACCAAGAAACAAAAAATCAAAATAGTTACCCAAAACCATAGTAGAAAGACCCACAATAGTCAGTTAGTGTCCTCATTTTCATTGAGCACTACCAAAACATCATTTTTATCTATAGCCTTTGAAGATCTCGTAGTATGCCATCCTTTCTTCCTCACCCCCTGAAGTTGATGTTTAAAGCCACCTAAGGAAGTAACAACTTGATTGATCTCAAAATGCCCCTACATCATCTTAATATCCACACGCCTGGGAACCCATGTCAACTAATGGGGTATTGCACCTATGCCATGAATGACCATCCTTGATAGGAATTTAACAACATCTACTCACTTTCTATTATGCCTAGCTTCCTTCCATAGTTCCATTTCTATAATAGGACTCTTAATTTGAGCTAAAGGTGGCATGGACAAAAATTGTCCTTCTGAAGACTCAATATCATAGACCTTTCATTGAATATCTTCCACAAATCCAATTAGAACCACAAACCTAGTTTCAAGGGATTTAAATGCAAAGATTGGCACCAGACTGAAACTGTCAGAGCCTAAGAATGATAATTTGGGAAATGGACCCAATTCTACCCTACCAATTTACTCTATATGCCCTTGACGGTTGTCTAGAATCACAAAGAATGTCACCAATTTGTCAACCACTTCCTTATCCACCATCAAAGCTAAAACATTATTATCAAACATGGCCACCACCTCTATGTTGACTTTGATATAGATGCTCTTTGACACATAGTCATCCCCCAAGACTGCCAAAATAACCTACAAAATATCCTTAGTAGGAGCCCCAAAAATGTTTTTTAACCAAGCCTAGAGATACTACCTTTGAATACCATTTTCCTCACTGTGCTACTACTTGAAACCATCGATACTGCAAGATCCAAAGCCACCTCATAATCAATCTTGAAAACACTAGTCATAACAAAATGTGAACACTTCACTTGAGAAAAAAATAATATGTGATCAAAGCTGAGACATGCCAATTCACACCTATTAAAATAAATGAAGTTGACTACCACCTCCATTTGCATGAAATACACCATAATTAAAGAGTGACCTAAGCTGTAATCCAACAAAAAAGAAATAAATCCACTTTTATCCTTCACCAAAAATAATTAGGAGAAAAATCATGAAATTTTAAAGGCCAAAATTGATGTCAAAAACATTGGGAAAATCTTCCCATAGAGACCTTTGATTGTCCATCCAAATTTCCTCTCTTTGATCAATCCCATAATTGGCTAAAAAAACTACATCTGGATTGGCTTCTCTAAAATAATGTTTACAATCCCAGCATGAAAAACAATCTAAGCTTTCCCAAACTTTAGCTAAAATGTTTTTCAATTTCCAAGAGATTGTTAACTTTTTCTTGAGAGTAGAGTTCAATATTTGAGAGTCTCCTTCAATGAGAAGATTGTCAATTTTACACTATAAAGCCAACTCAATCCCAGTTGAAAGAGCATGAGATTTAGCTTTATTATTAGTTCCATCCATTAGTTTCTTAGATGCATCTATTATAAACAAACCACTACAATCCCTTATGATACAACCTACTTCAGAAGCACCCATATTTCTCCTTGAGGCTCCATAAAAATTAATTTTAAACCACCCTAGAGGAGGAGGAATCCAAGAAGCCTTATCTTTTCTTAAGCTTTTCCTTGAGTTTACTATTGTCCCATTAATGGGTAAAAATGTTCGGTACAAACATTTTTGTACCCTAGAATGCCCAAACCAGTAGTGAATAGTATCTATAGCCATGGATTGTGGGCTTTCCTCATCGTATTGAACATAGGTTTCAAGACACATGCTGACCCCCATCGAATTGAACACTGAGCTAGTAGCCCATTGCATTGTGGATACTTTTCATGAATAACCCACCATAGCTTAGTGTGGGAAAAATGCTAGAGAGTGGTCATGCTAGGGAATGGAACATGAGACCTCCCACTTATAACATTCAGCTCACTCACTACTAGGCTATCATCATCGAGTCTTCCTCTTTTCAATTATTACACTAGAAATAAAACAACAGTTAGGTTTAGTTTTAGAGTTTCACATCTAATTATATTCTGTTTCATGTTGTATAAGTAGATGCGATACAAATTTAACTGAGATCTATTTATCTATATTCTAATCTAATATTGGGTTAAAAAAACATTGTTAAAATTTTATGCCTTTTCTCATATTACTGGGAAAATTAACTTCTTCTTGGCCTAATTAGGTAGCTACATATACAAACCATAAGAAAAAAACAAATGTTTTGGGGTTTGTGTTATACTAGGGTATAATTAATTTATCTTGATATTTTTCAAGGCCTTCAATAATGTATAATATTTAAAAAATTCTTCTAATAATTATATTAATTCATTAGCCATAAAAACTAGGGCAATATAATGTGTTGCTAACACGAACTTTAACTTGTTACATTGAATGCTCTAATGGTATACTTAGTTGTACAACATTTGAATGCTTTAACGATTTTTCAATTTCTCTTAATTCTTTGTAGATTATCCTATGAACAACAATGAATTATTTTCAAAATGCTACATGATTTTAAGATAATTTCTAAATGCATAAAAGCACTAGGGTGGTTGTGTGATTATAGATGAATTAAATTCCCTCCTTCACCCTCAAGTTTTGATTGATAGTGGAAAGGGTTATGACTACTTTCGATAGAAAGGAGGCTCTCAAGTGAGAACCTTTTTGGTGCATAATCTAAAATATAACTATCAAAAATGTGGAAAATTTGGGATAAGGCTCACACATGGAAAGGGAAGAATGCCCTAGAAGGACCTTTCAAATATCATATGGTTACATCTTAAACATGTCTAGAGGGTGATATCACTCTGTAAACATGTCTAGAGGGTGATATCACTCTTTAGACTTGTTTAGAGAGTAAAATCATGTTTCATACAAGAAGAAAAAATTGTGATCAAACTTAGAGGGGGAGTTTGGATTGTGATCAAACATGGGTGGGGAGTGGGGAAAAAGTATATATAATGTGAGAGGTATAATCAATTTAAGTTGTTGAAGATGATAGTTGGAGGGTATTATAAGAATGTGTGGGACCGCTGGATATCAATAAATGTGCTAATAATGCATAAACCAATAAATACATAAACATCTTAAAAATATATAATTTAAAAAATAATAAATATTTAGAGTTTATTTTAGATGTCTATATGAACAAGTTTACATACTTTTTATTTAATTTTATATTTTGAATTACATGAAAAATATAAAAAAATTCTTAAAATATATTTACTTATATAATAAGAAATTGGAAAACTATCTATTATTATAATATTTTAAAATTAATTTAAATATTATATATTTATGTATAATTCTATAAAATTATTCAATAGTAATATTTTTAGATGAGAATGAAGTTATGATTAGATATATATATCTTTAAACATAAACTATTAATTAATGACTTTTAAGTTAGAAATATGTTTTTGGAAAAAATATATTAATTTTTTTGGGTGTAGATTCACAAAATTTTGACATATTTTAAAAGACATATCTCTAATATTATAAACTGTGTAAATTTAAATTTTATAATAATATTTAAACTATTTATATGTTTCAATAGAAAAGTGACCATACATTGAATAGAATTTTCATCCCTTTTAAAATAGTTTTATTAAAATATTTATTTTTAATTTTTTTTATGAAAATAATTATTAAATATTTTATGTTTTTACATATATATAAAGCAATATTTATATTTTTAGAATAACCGTATTTCAATTTAATTATTACATCGATAGGTATTTTTACAATAGCATTTAGGGGAGGTCGTTGGAAATTGTAATGATGTGAGAATATTATATATTTATAAATAATCATAATAATAAAATTTTAAAAAAAAAATTATCATAAAAAATATCATCACATGATAATAAATAAATAAATAATATATAGATAATCAAAATATTTTGTAAATGCTATTAGAATATTCTTTAATAGTGAATGTAACTGTAAATACTCATCTTTGATGGAGGGTAACAAATACTTATAATATGCAAACTATCAACATGTACTTGTTAGAAGAACACATGCCATTGAAAGAGTTTTTCTTTTGGTTATTGAGGTCTAATTTCTCATCATGTAATTCACTTTCAAAATTAGAGGCTAAGAAACTGGAGGCTAGCTTTTATGGAGACAAACAAGGATTATCCTATCAATAAACCATGCTATTAATGTGCATAAATAGTGTTGGAATTTCATTCAATGAAATTATGCTTTGGAAGAGGCTTGTTCTTGTTAATTTTAGTCGTTACCAGTCATGGACTAGAGAATGATTAAAATTCGCAGTTACCCCAAAGGTGCAAGATACACTGCAAGGGGTGTAATTTTTTGTTTCAATAAAGGCCTTATTTTAAAGTGAGAGTGTGTAAATTGGTAGTTGTACCTTATTCAAAAATCATGGCGTGTGACCCCATATCATTTTTTTTTCATGAAGCATTAAAAAAAAACTATTTGAGATTTTTAGTGGAGGTGACAGTGAAAAATGAGGTTGTGTGTTCCTTCAAAGAGTATGGTGATGATTTTTGTAGAGAGAGAACACTTTGTTTCATACTAAACTTGAACAATGATGAAGTAGTAGGGAAGGGCAAGGCCATGTAACACATGAAAGTGGTGAAATATTTCAAGATGTGTCAGGCACTAATGGTGAGGGTAAATGATAGGGTATTTTAGGTGATGGACTTGAAGAAGCTCAAATAGATACACCTACAAAGTTAAGTGAGATAACACATTTTTTAATGAAATTAATGGATTCTACTAAATTTTTTAAGCTACCTAATACATGATTGAAATATGGGTAATCTCAATGAAAGCAGGAGTCAGATATCTAACAATGCCTCTTAAAACGTATAGAATGCATCGCATGCCAATTTAGATGTCTCTACAACTAATTAGGTTAAATTTTTGACCATTTTAACTATATAAAAACTAATTGGATGACTAAAAAACTAATTAAATAAAAAAATAAAAAATGCTTTTTATGTCTCTTATATAATTTAATTGACCAATATAGGATGTTGTATGCAAATAGATACATATATAGATATTTCCAAGTTTTTTTTTAAATTTTTTATAACACTAATAGAAGCCATTGTATTTATAATAATAGTGGACACTTCTCTTTATTTGGTGATTTTAATAAAGTTAAAATTACCACTAGGACCACAAGCACTACCTCTTTTGTATAGTTTATTCGCCATGGGTTTGAATGCCCACCAATATTTGCACACTCTATCTAAGTGCTATGGGGTCAAATCTATCTCCAATAAAGCACAAAATTTATGAGGGATGTGTCTTTATGTTTTGTTAAAATGATATTTTATAATGCAAATGTGTGTAAAGTAGTGTATTGTAACTAGAAAGGAACGAGAAAACTATATGCGATTAATATTGCTAATTTTTATTATAGATATTATTACTAGCATATATATCTTACATAAATCTATGTAAAATACACCAATATATATCATTTTTAAGGTACTTACAATTCAATATGATATAGATGCCTCTAGAAGGATATCTATCAGTGTATTTTACATAGATTTATCTAAGATATGTATGCTAGTTTATAAATTAGTTATGATTATCTAATTATTTATAAATATAATGTAATAAAATTTATATATTACCTATAAATTAATTATAAAAATTTATAAATATGATATGATTATCTATATATTATCTATAAATTAGTTATAATTATCTAATTATTTATAAATATAATGCAGTAAAATTTATATATTACCCATAAATTAATTATGATTGTTTAATTATTTATAAATATAATATCATATAATTTATATATTACTCATAAATTAATTATGATTATATGTATATTATCTATTTATTTATTATTTATGATAATTTATTTTGATAATTTTAATATTATGATTATTAAAAAATATGATGTGATAAAAATATGATGTAGTAATATGAGTATTTATTTATTAATTATGATTTTGTATTATAATACAACTGGGAAGTGGAAATCACATTAAAAGTAATGAGAGAAGTTGTACAAGGAAAATAATGAAAAAAATCTAATTTTTAAAGAATTAAATATAAATAATTAGTATTTTATCTATGTAATGTAGAATGACTATTCAATTTACCCCCTTTTTTAACTTTTATTTAATTTTTATTTCTTTCACTTTACTTTTTTTTGAATTTGTTTGTATTTATATATATATTTTTATCTTTTTAAACCATCATATTTATTGTTTTATTTTTTTATTTAATCATGTCATTTTCAAACAATTAAATTAAATTATTTTTTTATTTTATAATGTTGGCTTTCAAATAATTAAATACTAATATTCACACATCATTATAGCTCCGAGCGACCACCTTGAATTCTATTGTAGAAACACCTATCGGTGTAATTAATTTGGGTGGCTTTACTTTTCTTGGACTCCACGTAAAGATAGTTATTTTACATAAAATATAAAATATAGATGTTGTCAATTGTACTCTAAATGTCTTAAATTTGATCACTGTCTCCTCTCATCATTGAATTTCACTCTCCATCATCCCGAGACTCCAATCCAATCCTATCTCAACATGCGATGGGGATTTATTAGCTAAAATTTAATAGCTTATCGAACTACCATCCATAATAATAGATAATAGTATTGTAATAATATATATTATTAATGATTATACATTTATATGATATATATAATTAATATAATCTTTTATATGTGTGTGTGTGTGTGTGTGTGTGTGTGTGTGTACACACACACACACACACACACACACACACACTGTAATATATTATTATTGATATTATATTTTATAAATATTATATTATTATTAATTTTTTGCTAGTTGATGGCTTTGCCCAAAATGCGAACTGGTCTGGGATATAATTTGGAGTTCAAATCTCTATGTAATATCACATGTATACCAAAAGTTACCAACAACAGACACCATCAGTCTAGAGAATAATCACTAGCCATTAACGGTCATGATATATATATATATATATATATATATATATATATATATATATATATATATATATAGAGAGAGAGAGAGAGAGAGAGAGAGAGTAATATATACTATGTAATATATTATTATTGATACTATATTTTATAAATATTATATTATTATTAATTTTTTGCTAGTTGATGGCTTTGTCCAAAACGCAAACCAGTTTGGGATATAATTTGTAGTTCAAATCTCTATGTAATATCACATGTATACCAAAAGTTACCAACAACAGACACCATCAGTCTAGAGAATAATCACTAGCCATTAACGGTCCCGAGAATACAACTAATGACCACAGCTGGCCTCATATACCTTTACAAAGATTTAAACCTGGGTGGGGCTTGAAACAACCAAGCCACTCAACCCACTCACCCATATCTCATTGGTAGAAAATATTGAATAATAGTTTTCAAGTCACATGCCGACACCTGTCACATTAAACATCAAGTTAGTGATCCATTATATCGAATACTTTTCACGAATAATCTATCACAACTTAGTGTGAAAATGATGCTAAAAAATGATCATCTTAAAAATAAACCTTGATAATTACTTTTAACACTCAACTCACACACCACTAAATTATCTTCATCAAGTTATAAAAATTATATTATTATATATTAATATAATCATAAATTATATATAATAATAATAAATAATTATTTTTTAATTAAAAAAAACAAAGATTATTAACATATTCATAAAATAGAACAAAGTTATCTCTACTTTCATTTTTTAAAATATAATACATATCGCCTTCCACACCCAAAATCTATGTCATGAATGGGCAAATGCTAGATGTTCATTTATATGTTAGGGCACCCATATGCATCATCTCGCAGTGATAGACCTCGATTTAATTCCAACCACTCTAACTAAGATTGCAGGTATCGATCATCCCTCTTACTTATCTTTTCATGGATTTTAACATCACTGTACCAAATTAATTTCCACACAATGTCTCCTGCCATCAGAATTTGGCAACAAAGTGTACATAATTAAAACATTACCTCCCTTTCAGAAGATAAATGATACTAGGAAGATAATTCATAGGGCAATTGAAGAGGTAGGGATTCCATATACATTTATTTTTGTCAATTCACGTGCAGCTTATTTTGTTGACTATTTCCTTCGTCCTAGTAATAAACCACAACCAAGGAAGTTATATTATATGGAGATGGTCTTACTAAAGGTATGTGCAATGATTACATCAAAATAAATGTTTCTAAAATGTATGTAGAGGATAATTATTAGTGGGCAAAGTATTGTTAATAGAAAAGGTAATTGGCATAGTTTTAAACGTTGTTATGCAAAGGTTATGAATTTAGAAGATGACATTGCAACTTTAACCATTATGGTGGCCAATGATCCGAGAGCACTAAACAAGCTAGTGATTTACAAGCCAACAATGAATGTGATTAGCCATAGTGAGTTTGTTTCATTGTGGGAGAAGAAAATAGGATGAGCCATGGAAGGGTCTATTTTCCCATCTCTAAGATGGTCAAATTCTTAGAAAGTAAGATGAGAAGAATAATCTATTCTTTTATATTTAGAAAATATTGATCTAATGATACATATTTTATTGTGAATTAATTATTTTAATTTAAATAAGTGGATGAATTTATTATTGTATATTTACATAATATTGATTTATTTATATATGTTTTATTGTGTATTGATAGTTTACATATATTCAATATTTAATATTGAAAAAAATGATTCATTGTAATATGTCTTATTTCAACTCTATTGAATTTAGATAACATTCTTATTTTGATTTTGCATAGTATTTTTGTTAGAGGTGATCATACTGACTACGAGCTAGGAGATGAAAATTAGGATGCTCTTAAACTCTCTTCAAACTACGAATATATGAGTATAGAGGAGTTTCTTGATATCTATCTTATCAACCTACCATAGACAAAACTCACATCATTTGAATAGATTTTTTTTCCATTCTAATCAATTATTAGTTTCATCATAGAATTTGTAGACATTGATTCATATGGTTCTAGAGGTTATTCAACAGTGTAGAAATACAATTTTAGATTGGACCATGGTCGTCTAAATAAAACCTTCTCTGCCTACATGTGTTATTATCTGATCAGCGAAAAAACTTTAACAAAATAAAACATATCTGACATGGGTAGATAGGTGGCAGTATTTAATTGGTGTAAAAAGCATCTAGATTTTTTTTGTCTCATGTGAAACGAATCTAAGGGGTTTTACTCCAATAAAAATACTTCCGACATAATTACTAAAAATATCGTAACAATTTTCATACTTGGTTATTCCATGAGGCTCCACTTGTTAATTACAATTTTGCTATCACCGTTGTTGAGTGCCTTACCAAGCTACCTTCCCTTAATAGATGTACGCTCTTCCTTCTTCGCTAGAAAAATGGCAAACTAATTAATTCTCCAACATAATTTCTTAGAAATTGGTACTTATAACTTGTGGGTTAGCAAATTTCAAAATCCAAAATCTGCAATTATTACAATTCAAAATATGAAACTGTTCCAACTTAACTAAATTATTGTTTATGCTTGTACTTGTATCGATGCGGACGATATCAAAATCAACATTATTATTTTATGTAGGTTTAATTTATTTGTACTTCAAAATTAAATGTAATAAAATTTAATTTATTCAAAATAATTTCATATCAATATTTATGGTGAAAAAAATTATTTATTTATAAATAATAATTAGTACCATACAAATTCATATCATATTATTATATTATATCATTATATTTTTGTATCATATTATTATATTTTTAAATTTAAATTATTAAAATTATATTATATTATAAATTTACATACAAAATTCAAACACAAATAATTTTCAATATAAAAACTATTAACATTACACCAACAATACAATATTGAAAAGCACTACCACCCGATCGACCCTTGGTGTTTAAGCCACCAATTCATGCGTTTCCAATAGGAAATTGTGTAGCATTACGATAAAGAAATCAACTACAGGCAGAGTGTGTAAAACCTGGGATGAATTCACATCGGGCTCATCTTACCATGGATTGATTGAATAAACTCTGACGTCAACTGATGTTTGAACAGCAAGACTATCTGCTACTTTCTATGTAATTACCGTAATGCAAGTCTGCCTTATCACACTGAAAGATATAATATGTTTTTTTTAACTAGGAAATAATTAATCCTGATTGTTCCCCGTATGGCGACGACATCTGGCATATACTATTATATACAATGAATATAACAATGTCCCAGCAAATGCAGTTCCTGAAGCAGAATTACCCTCCATCTTACGAATTGTAGTTAATTTCTGCAAAACAGCAGCTCGAGCATTGCAGATGGCTTTATAGCAAGCATCTACGTGCTTCGCGAATTCCTCCAACAGTTTCAGGAAGCCAGCCTGCTGAATCCGAATTCGTTCAATCGCCAAGAGTAGAGCATAGCAATTTCCATGCCTCTCCCCAAATCGAATACTGGTAACAATTCTTCCGACTTCTCCTTCCAAACGATTCACCAGAACCCTCGTGGTCTCCATGTTCTTACAACTCAGGAACGTCCCCATATTCATATATTCCACCAGGGCCTGCTCAGATGTACAGCTCGCCACAGATTTTAGTCGCTGATCTCTTTCATATACGAACCGCTGGCTTAATCTCTTGACATGACCAACCGCTATGGAACAACCTTTTATTAACCCTTTGAAATACTTGAGCGTTTCATCCACCTTTCTCTTTACAATGCCAAACTTGCTCTGCATCTCCACATGCGTGTTGTACACGGATCGAAACTCGTCCGCACAAATTAGCTCACCCGCAGCAACCGACATAAAAATCCTCAACTCGTCCGTTATTTTCTTGCAGTCTTCCTCTGAGAGAGGAATTTGGGGTTCTTGTACAGCCAGAGCCCTGTCTATAATAATCTGATAATCTCTGGCTTTCTTGACAGATTTTTGCAATGACGCACACCAGATCTCAGTCCTCAAGCTCAGCTCAAAATAATCTTCCACCACACCCAGCACCTCCTTGTTTGCACCCACAATAGTATCATCTCTTAAAAGAGACCTAATTAGCATTCCATGTTCCATCACAAACTGCTATTTTATTTATTAAGAGTAACCAAATTTCAGCTTCAGATGAGATGTTTGCATATGGGGGTGTAGAATGAATTATATAGTGATGATCTGCATGACTAGACCGCATGTTTATCCATTGCTCAATGAGATTTTTTTTCCCTCACGAAATCCCTAACTGAGATTATTTTCCGCAACAGGTTGCTTCAGAAACTCGAAAACTAAAAAGGCCTCAAAATTTGAGAAGTGAATGCAATTTATTGCAAAACCGTCTGACAGGCAACCAAAAACAGAATTGCGCAAACCCATGTAGCGGAATTTGTTACGATGAATATGAGAGCTAAGCTATGTTAGGTGGCAATTGGACCGGTCATTCTTATGCGCACATTTTTCGTACGTTTAAGTTTGTTGTAATCGTCTGTAGATATAAAATTTGGACCTTCTCCATAAGTGGTGGGAAATCAAAACCAAATGTGTAAGGTAGAAAGACAAACGCAAAGTTAGGGTGAAGCGCAGAAAGAGAATGTAACCGTATCTATAAGTACTAATGCAGCACGTGGGATTGAATGTTGGTAGAACTAGCCTTTCAATCACGATGTTCTGACATAAAAAAAAGAATTTGTCATTAAAAAATTTCGATAATTTTATCGTTTCGATGTTCCGTTTTCCTTCGAACCATTTTTTTTTTGGGATAACCGATTTCGATATAATTAAATTTTGTTGTTCAATTACGCAAAACACTGTTCATCACCGTGGCGCAAACTAAATTTGATGCCCTTGTGACTGTATTTGGATTTTTAAGCCGGCAAATACAGTCAGTTGTTTTCGGTAGATCGTATCAGATGGAAGGTAAAATTTTGGACTCGCATATAGATTATTTTTTCGATTAAAAGACTCAAAAGGACTATTAAAAAAATCTAGATTATTTTTATTGTTTGTTTTTTAAGGATGAATTGTTTAGATTAAGTAGTCTCAATTTTTATTGGTGTGGATTCCAATTTCGGATATATGAGGAAGTTTGGGTCTTCCCAAAAAGAACAAAAGGACACAACAACAAAATGTAAAAGGAGAAAAGAAGAGAAGTAAGAGTTAACCATGGAACAAGGAAGATCTACATAGAGTCCAATTGTCGAAGAGCTAGAAAAAAAGAGCCCAAACAACCAAGAACCAAGCCAACTATGCTATCAACTATAGATGGTCTAAGTCAAAGATTAAATGTAGAATATTCAGATCATCAATTTTATCTAGGTCCTTAAGAATGCGGTTCAAAATTTTCCCATCAAAGTCCCAGAGAGGGGAGTGGGTTTTTTTTAAGTGTTTGGAACTATCAAAATATAATTTTGTTTTGGACAAAAGTCAATCAAGTGATCGAATTTCCTACATTGCATGCAAATTTCTTTATATCTGTCAAAGAGGATTTTCTGGTTCTAAGAGGCCAAAGAGGACTTGAGCCAAACCGGAGTGGGGATCGATCGATTAGTATGAATAAGACCACAAAGTTTGGTCAAAGTCATTCTTTTGCATGAACGGGTGTCGGGGTCCTTGCTCACCAAAATGTCAAAAAGCTCAGCTAAGCTCCTTAGGGTTGTGTTGTCCCAAAATGGGAGAGGTAGGGCTGGGAGTTCTAGCCATAATAAGACTCGATCAGACCTAAAGTCAATGGAGGACCAATTAAATTTCTAATGTTGCAACGCGATATATGCCTTCCCCACCCATGGACCCTCATTTAGGATTTTCCAACAACTTTCTCTGCACCCAAAATAAAATAAGATGCAATCATTAGCAAGAGCTATTGTATTAAATTTTCCCACTTCTTTCCATTTCCTCCTGATCCATTCCCTGATCGTTGCCATTTTCTATTTAGAGCCAACAAATTTTCCCACCAAGGAGTTGCAATATTTTTCCTCAGCTTTATCAAAAAATCTATCCTTCGCATACAAAACCAGGTTCTTGCAATTCTGATCCTTTGAATAAGACATGTCATAAAACTCCTAACGTTTCTTGGTGATAGACCTAAAACCCATCACAAATTCCTTCTTTCCAAGGGATAGTACACACTATTCTAAGCTTCCATAATGAATTTTTAACATTTAAAGAGAAATATTATTAAATAAAGTTTGAAGGGCAGATATAGAAGATTCACAAGTAATTAAATTTAATTAATGAAATTTATTGTGTTTTTCCATCAGGGGTAAGGTACTTATGTAAAATCTATTATATTTTTCATTTTCGCACAATAAAACATTTGTTTTGCTTATTTAATGGGATAACGAAGACCTAAAGTTTTTGATAACTCTATGCACATAGAGCAAATATTAGATATGCAACCATTTTGAGGTGAGTTAAGTTCAAATCAGTTTCTTTGCTTGAATGCGATAAGAATATTTTGTTTGTCTAAGTTTTATTATTGATATTGATATGATTTTTTTAATAATAAAATTTGCAGTTGAAAATATTTATAGATAGTTGTTTATATCCTTGCAGTAGAAGATGTTAGTTTAATGATTTGGTTTGTTGGCCATTGATAATGCAATATTTTTTATTTTTCAAGATGATAGTGGAGATTGAAAAAATGTTTTAGATAGTGGACTTCAAACGTCATGTAGTTTTGATAGTTCAATATGCATAGCCCAGAGTTTGAGTATGCAGTCATTGTTAGCTCATTTTTTAATAAGGTTTGTGGAAAAAAACATCTATGCATACTTGTCTCTGTCGTTATGGTGGAAAATTTAAATGATTTTTAGTTATGATTTAGTAAGTTGGCCATTAGCAATGCAATATTTTTGATTATTTAAGATGGCATTGGAAATTGAAAATGGATTTTAGATAGTTTTTCATGTCATTGTGGGTTTGAAACTTCGTGTAGTTTTGATAAATTTACATGCATAGACCAGAGTTTGGGTATGTAGTTATTTTTAGGTCATTGTTTAATAAAGTTTATGGTAAAAAATATGTGTATAATTATTTATTGTTGTGACAAAAATGTTTAGTTTATAAGGGTGAGAACTATAAACTTTGAAATGATTTTTAATTATTTAACATGGTAGTGGAGATTGAAAGAGATTTTAAATAGTTTTTTGGCCCACCAATGACCAAGTGGCAGATACATATGGTTGACAAGTTAATAAATTTGACTAATGACATTTATTTTGTTTTTTAGTGGGTGGTAAAGATGTGCAAAATCTATTATTTTTTTGTATTCTAACAACAAAGCATTCATTTTGCTTATTTAGTGGGACAATGAAGGTCTCACTTTTTTTCGTATCACTTCGCACATAGAGCATAGATTAGGCATGCAACCATTGTCTGGTGGGTTAAGATCGAATCAATTTCTCTACGCAAATCATTAAGTGAGAACATTTTATTTGGCTAAGTCTTATCATTGACACTTATACAATTTTTTTTTTAAATAATTTTTTTATATGGAAATATATGTGGATAGTTGTCTCTATCCTCATGGAGGAAAGTGTCAATTTGCAATGATGAGAGCCATAAAACTTGAAATGATTTTTTGTTATAATTTGATTTTTTGGCCATTGGAATGTAGTATTTTTTATTCTTTAATATAACATTGGAGATTGACAATGGGTAGTTTTGATAGCTCCATATGCATAGACTAGAGTTTGGACATGTAGTCATTTTCAAGTCATTTTTTAATAAGTTTTGCATAAAAAAATATGTGTATAGTTGCCTATATCATTGTGGTAGAAAGGCATGAAAAAACCACCTAAAATCTTTATTCAATCTCCATTGTCATCTCAATGAATAAAAAAACATTTCAAGTTGTAGGACCTCTTTTCTTAGGGTTTATGTGAGAATAGGTTTTGGATTTAAAATGTTGTGATGTTGTTAACTCTAATATCATTTTTTAATAAGGTTTATAGTTAAATGTCTTTATCCTTTTGGTATAAACATTTAATTTGTAACGATGAGAGGTATACATCTCAAAATGTTTTTTTATGGTTGGTGGTAAGTCTATTGTAGAAAAAATATTATTTTATTTTCATGTAGAAAAAAATTCATTTTTATTATTTAGTGGGATAATAAAGGCCCAATTTTTTGATAGTTTAGTGCACATAGACTAAAGGCTAATGTAAATACTAAAATCTGATCTATGTAGTACCTCAATCTTTTACACTTAGAAAATACCTATCATAGTTGTAATTTTCAATTTTAGACCTAGTCACTACCAAAAGGCTCGCATTTACTATCTTGTGCCTAATTATTTATCTCTTAGTTTGACCATTATTATTCTAATGACTAAGCCATCTATACTATGTAAGAATCTCTAAACTTGATTATAATATTTCACAACCATTTTTGGACCTGTACATCTTTTTTAGTTTCCTAGACACTTACATTCTAGATAGACACCTATGTCAACACAAGTGTCAATTTTTATTACAAAGTGTCCAGTACATAAAAGTCATACAATTTTTAAATGAAACATATCCTAAAGTTCAGCATAAGTGATTTAATGCAAGATATTTCCAAAATGGATTAGTATATATACAAGATCAACCCTCATTCATTCCTCACCTAGTAATGAAATCACATACAACTCATAAGGATATATAGCAATAAGCACTCGATAAAGCATTCAAGTGAGAAAAATTGTCATATTCATCTTTATTGCTATATGATTCATAGGAATAGTATTTCTACAATTCTAAAACATTCAAAGAGCAAACCATGAGACATATTTGCCAAGTTACAAGCTAGGTCACTATATGTTTTTGATTATCATACATTTCATTCTTATGCACACACAAGCCAACATGTAGGGGATAACTATATAAGTTTGAAGACCTCTTTAGAGTATTGACTATGTAGGCAATGCCCATTGATAACAAGGTTCTTGAGGTAACTTGACACTATGAGCCCAATAACCCATTTTTCCTACAATCACTCTAAGGGTGAAGAGATAGGGTTTAATCATTTGACAAATAGTGAAAAATTATGTATGCGATATGAAGATATAAAAATAAAGGTGATATAAAACTCAAAAATTTCTAGTTGGTTGCATCCAAATCCAATCAATATTGCATAAAAGACACCTACATAAAAGTTAGATAATTGCATTGATACAGTTTTGAAGATTTGATGCAAGCATTCAAGGCCACATTAAGGATATTTACATAATATAATGACTTTTTCAGGATCATCTTCTAGTCTACTTCTATCCTATTCTAGATCAGACTTGCATGTGCACAATAAACTAGCAAAGTATCATTTGTTTCTAATTCATTGTAATATATATCAATAGTTATACTTTACCATTTTAGCAACCTCAATTGTTTCAATTCAGAACATTATTTATCATAATTTATATTAATTAACTTGCTCATTAGGTTATTTCACAATCCTTGTGTAAAAACTAATATAATCTACTTAACCCTAAATACCCAACACATATCTAAATTGAGGATTAAATGTTTGGTGGACCCAATTTTTGGTCTTCAAACCCTAGATTGACTTAGGGTTTCTTATTTTCTATTTGATTTATGATTTATAAATTACAAATATTTTAAAATTAGATTTTTATTTAATTTCAAGGAATTAATCATGGATGTACATATCATTTATTTCTTTTTCCAATATGTCATAATAACTCTTTTTTGTTGTGCCCCAAACATTACCAAACCAATCAAAAATATACTCAAGAGAAGTAACAAAATGAGAAAACATAAAATTTATTTTTAAAATTATTCTTTTAATGATATGAAACCTATGCAACAAATTTATATTTCACCCAATCATGTTGAGCAATCGAGCAATACACATAACAAGATATCACTTTTTGAACTTGTGAAACAATAAATTAATTATAAGGATATATTCTATGAGACATTGTGTAAAACCTAGGTACCAAGTGACATAACATTATATTCTTTTGCAGATATTATGCATAATATAATCTACAATGCAAATGTTATTACCTTTGATTGCAAATATTTTCCCTCAAAGGATATCATTGATCAAGACTTGCCTTTATCAATGCAAATTACTCTTGACAACAAAGGGTACCTAAAGGAGTATATGCAACAAATATCAATGACATATAATATTAAAAAGCACTCCAATTATGTTATTGATAAAATTTCACTTTTTGACTTGTTACACAAGTCACCACCATACAAGGGTATTCTTTTGTTAACATTACATATGACAACCTTGCCAAGTATTATAGAGCCACCATCTGTGGCCTCTGTGTTACACTTTATTGAATGGACAAAACATAATATATCCCTTGAAAATAAGGATTTACCACACCCACATACCGATGAAATCAACTTTCTGACATTTGTTCACATACCTATTCATTCAAAAACCAATGCAGAGATTGTAACATAATCTAAAACACAAACCAATGTAATATCACATAAAATATAATTGATTCATCATATCTAATGCACCTAAAAGAAATTTTACATGATTATCCAAGCCTACAGTTTATTTAATTTAAAATATTATAGAGTTTCATTTCATATCCCTCTCTCCCCCCATATAGGTTGATATGAGTTGACCTCTACTAAAAGGATACGATAATACTACATATTGTGACTATCACCAGGGCCTTGTGCATTTTAATAATTGATTTTATACCTTAAAACATAAAATAAAAGATCTTATTGATAACCAACAAATTACATTTGATGATACTCCCAAATATTCAAGTCCCC
This sequence comes from Torreya grandis, assembly GCA_037957365.1. Taxonomy (NCBI): domain Eukaryota; kingdom Viridiplantae; phylum Streptophyta; class Pinopsida; order Cupressales; family Taxaceae; genus Torreya; species Torreya grandis. The sequence continues at coordinate 183,811 of JARHVA010001906.1, read as the reverse complement.
AACTTGGTGATCACCAGAATCAGAACAAAACTTTACAAGATGTAAACACCCTAATTTGGTCAAGAAATCATAAGTACGATGTATTTTATTTCTCTTTCACACAAAGGGTCTTAGTGATGGTTATAATATTTGTTTGCATGGGCACCTTGAGTCTTTTGATCTTTCTTGTGTCTTTTTCTCACTATTTTGACACTTTCAACAATCACATGTCACCTTTTCCTAGTCCCATGGGCCCCTAGCCTATCATCCTTTTTTTTGCTCTATTTTGAGCCATTAGACATTAGCACCATTTTAAGGACAATAGAACCACATGGAACTCCAGTCCAATTTTTCCTTCAGTGTCTGATGGACCCTTTCACCCATGTTTGAGTCTTGACCCTTCTGTGACCCTTTTCTTATGTTTTTTATATCTTTTTCATGACTTGTTAGCCAACAAAGAAGGTATTATATTCCAAACAAATATCCTATTATATAAATATACTCACAAGGAATTTTACATTGAACACTTACTATTTTTTCACTTATTACATAAAATCAATCAATAGTACAACTCAAATACTTTGCATACTACTCAACATTCACACTTATAAATTTACATGCTTGATCAAAAAAGGGCCTAGGCAAAATTCATCCTAGCATATTGTGCAAGTTGATGGTGCACATTCCCTAAGGGAAAACTACATGTAATCTGAGACCCCTATCATTGGGCTTAATGTAGGCAATGATTAGGATAACAAGGGTTCTTCTCTATACAATTGTAACACCCCATAACCTAGTTTTTCTTTTCCTTTTGCCTTTGATTATTTAATTGTTTCATGTGTGTAAGTATTCATTAAGGTTTTAGATAAGAATAAACCAAAATAGTGACATAGATGAGCCCCTAAATGACAATAAATCACCCATAAGACCCTTAGGAACTCCCGTAGCTTCTCTAAAAGTTGTAGATAGTCATTATAGGAGGAACACTAGCACCACATGGTACTACTGTCCTAAGGGGGCTACTATTTGAAGCCATGTCTTATAAAACAATCTAAAGATGAAATATTTCTCTTTTTCTACTTAGTTGTCTACATTATTTATATCCGTGAGAAACTTTGTACATATCTAAATAAGTCCACCTTCTCGTTGTATTTACTATTTTTGGAAAGTTATATAGAATCAATAAATCCCAATTTTATTCTAGATTTACAATAGACCCAACCTATTTAATCTAGCTTAGGATTTACATAGTAAAACCTAAAAAGGTTAAAACATTTGGTGAACCCATCTTACTTTGAACATAGCTTTAAAAACCCTAATTTTTTCTTAGGATTTCCCTTCTAAATTTTGCACATTAAATTAAGGTTACAAAAATTTGATTTTTTGGATTAACTTGTCTAATTTAATTAATTCAATCCTAGGGGTTTATTTATTTAATTTAATTTAAATATTTTCAACACAACCCCAACTTAAAAATCTAGATACATATATTAGGTCCCTATACACACAAACATTATCAACTAGGTTTCCCAAAATAACACTATTTTCTGCTATAATCTCTATTCAACAAATTCACACATTACACACATACTTATGTTAAATTATATTCTAACTCTTGTGTGTTTATTATTCAGTATTCACACTATCTTCTTTGACAAGTTTAAAATGGCATCTACAAAGACTTCTACCTCTCATCCTCTTGATGTAATCTTAAATTTTTCTCATGATTATAACAATGAATGGACTAATTTTCAAGATTTTACATTAGATCATGATAATGCTTTTATTTATAATGATGATGATGATGAATATTGTTACAATGATGGATATAAGGATTATTATGCACATGATAATATAAATGAACATGAGGATATATTAGATAAATTGTATTTTCTTTCCTCTTACTCTTCTCTTATTCTTAACACTCAAATTAACAACTTAATGCCAAAATAATATCTTGTTGGTAGTGTTTTATTACAATGTGATCCTAATTTTTCAACTACTTTTGCTACTTCATTGTTCAAAATAAATAAATATAAGTACACTACACAAAAATAACTTTTACATGCTTCAAAGAAAGTAGATCAAAATAATGCATCTTATTTACCCTTCTCAATAACATTTCAAAATGCAAATACAAAGAATGTTACACCTTTTAGCAATGAAAAAACTAATGTAGATTAAATTCCTTTATCACCTTCATTCACATTTAACTATCAATGCAATGATTCTTTGCCACAAATATATAATGCACATGTTTTTAACCCTCCTCCTTTATGTCATAATGTGCAAAAAGTAAACAAGGTTGTTACTTATTCCCTTGATTCTCACATAGAAAATGACAATCATGCTTGCATTTCAAAAATGATTAGTGAACAAATACATTGCATTACACTCACACAAGATGATACATTACATAGTAGTGAAAAGTTAAAATCTTCTCCTTCTCCTTCTCTTAATGAGCATGTGAATGATACTTCTTCTACTCTTACCTCTTGAAATGAATTAAATTTTGAGTTTGAGGAACAATGGGATAATGATGATTATTGTGATTATGATGAAGATGACATATAATCTACAACTTATACCTCTTCTCTTACTTCACATATTTATCTTATTGAACCACACATTAGATCACATGTTAAAAGACATACACACACCTATTCTTATGTGCATATATTTCATTCACTAGAAAATAAAGTACATTCTATTTAAACTAAAAATATAAAAGATACTAATGAATCCCCCTCAACACCCCTTACTACAATATAACCTAGTTCTCAAACAAGCCCAAACGAATGTGATAACATATTTCCCTCTAACCAAGTCTAAGCTATCATACCTCCAAAGGTTATTGAGAGCACACTGACACTTCCTAAATAATATTTCCAATCTAATATACTAGTGGATAAAATAAAAAATTAAAATTTAAGCATTAAATGAACCCATTGATGATGATAATATGCCTTCACAAGTGTTAATTTATTTAATGCATGTTGTGGGTTATTTATAAAAACAACTACATTGTCTCACTTTGGAGAATGAGGCATACAAATCTTAGGTTGATTCCAATGTTATCCATAATAATCCTATTCCATGCATAATTAAAACTATGGGGTTGCCACATAACTTTTAGATAGTGGTGTTCCCTATCTTTAATGGACAAGGAGATGCATATTTACATCTTTAGGATTATGAGAAAGCCATGGCTCATGTTACAAATAATTTAATTCTACTACAAGTGTTTCCAAAGTCACTAAAGGACAAATCACTAGATTGATTCCACCATACACTCCCCAGTGCATCTTTACATACTTATGAGGTGCTAGAGGTAGTCTTCCTCAAGCATTATATAAAGAATAAGGGACCTCTAGTCACACATGAGAGGTTACCTTCACTACACCAGGGTGAGATAGAGCCTACCTCAGAGTACATTCTACAGTTCACATCTTATTTACATTAGTTAATTTATCAACCAACAGATTTAGAAGTGCAATACATCTTTGTTATAGGTTTAATTTCTCCTCTCAAGGATAGATTGCTATATCAAACATCTAAATCATTCAAAAATTTATGCAATGTAGCTATATCATTAGAGGCATAATTGGGATTAGTTATTATATAGTTAGAGGAAAATTTGGTTATTGATCCTTCAGAACCTTAGTCATCAAATTTGGTATAAGATCATACTCCACTTCCAATTAATAAAGCAATGGAACACAAACAACCAATCAAAATACTTAGTAAGGGCAAAGATCCACTCTATACAACACAACCTATAGTGAGTAGTACATAGGATATATGCAGAGTGGTTATACAATTTTTAGATAAGGTTGGGCCTCATGACATTTTGATTACACTACTATATAAGGGGATGCTCACACTTCCTTCAAATACTCATCATCCACCTCACCATGTACACTAGTTACCACATAAGCATTATTGTCATTTCGACTACATTAATGGACATTTACATGATCATTGTTATGCACTTAGAGTTCACATCAATCAATATGTTAGAAAAGGCATTATAGAGTTCACACAGGGGGCATTAGACCTTCATTTACCATACTCCCCTAGATCACATTCCTCTATGACAAAGTTATCCTAGGGTGTTCATTTTAAGTAACCATTAGTTACTCATTGTACGAGCCTTGTGACTTCTAGGACAACTATTTATCAATGGTTTCATACATTATAGCCTCAACAATGATGGTATCCAATTCATAGAGTTCAGAATGCACATCTAGTGCATACATCGATTAAGATTTTTGGGAATAATTACAAACCCAAAGGCACAATTTTGGTACAGACACCAATCAAAATCTTTGGAAACAATTATAGAGCTTAGAATGCACCTCCCATGCATACACCAATTGAGATATTTTGGGAATAACTATCAACACAAGGCCATAGTTTCAATTCAACAAATGATAAAGATTTATAACAATCAGTACAAAGATCAAAATCTAACTTCAGTTTGAACACTGATTAAAATATTTGTAAGAAATTAGGCAACTCAGAGTGCAGTTTTAAAGTGATAACCAATCAATATTTTTACATCAAATTCTACATAGTTTTCCACTATAAATTCATCATAGGTAGCTCCACTTTCATAGTCTATGTCTACATAACACAACATGAGCACTATGGTCATTGGTTCTCCATGCCATCAAGGTTTAGATAGGGCATCTCACCATCACAAGGTATACATGAAAACATATTATGAGATATAAACAACTAAGAAATAAACACCATATACCAATACAAAACCATAAATATCCTGTACATATGCCTAAAATATTCATAACACATATCCAAATCAATTAACATTACTCACGAAAATAAAATTACAAATATCAAACATTTCAAACAATTAACCAAATTGAAACACATAACAAATTACACAATTTAACCAGATCCAGATGCCAATAAACAATGCCAAATTATATAATAATCATTTCTCTCTCTATATAAATCATAACATCATTTCAATACAAATGTGATGCATAACTCAATGATGAGAACATGACTGTTGGGACCAGCTCCCTCACTCTCATTCTCAGACACATCAACACTAAAACTAGAGGCCCCACTATCTCCACAAGACCTCGATCTAAGGATATGCCCTCTCTCTCTCTCTCTCTCTCTCTCTCTCGATATATATATATATATATATATATATATATATATATATATATATATATATATATATATATATATATATATATATATACCTCATCCCTACACTTAGGTTACTCCCATTAAACTCATATGTAGTCATTTACTATACGACTACTCATCCCACCTAGAGCATTAGGAGAGGGCATAGTCTACCTCTACAACTCTGCACTTAAATCATCTCTATCTATTATTGCTCACCTATATGCCATAATAATTATCATCGTATGATAAAACAAATGAACATGCACTCTAGCTACATTATTGGCTCGATCCACCAATCCATCATCCACAACATCATCTGGAATATGTTGTGTCAACTCATAAAGCACCAAATTGATAGTAACCTCCCAATACTCATCCTCTCCTGCACTTGAAATTTTTAATTTAATTAATAATAATCCTATTATATTAAAACACATGATCAAAATTATATAAAACATACAAACAAACTATCTAACTTACCATCCATAACTATTAGGGGCTCTACATCTAGTACTTCCTCTGTGACCATCCCATCTCTTAGGAATAGAGGTTCCCACATGTACTCACTCCAATAGACTAAGTAGGCCTCAGTCATTCCATCATCATCCACATCTGGTACATCAATCTATGGATCCCACTCTATCACTTACATAGGAGCTATCTCTAAAATTAATGGCCTAGGCCTACTCCTAAATTTTACAAGATCCTAAGAACTCCTCAACCACACTACTGGTATTAGGGGCACATATTATATGACACCAAACTATCGAGTAACCCTCTCATAATAGAACCACTCATATACATTATCCCATTGATCATGTATCAAATAGTGCACTTGAATCTACCTCAACTATGTGATATCCTCTAGCCATCCCTGATAGCCCCTATAAAGTCTCCACACAATATCCTCTACTCTTAGGTTATCTAGTAGCTTTTGATATTAGGTATTACTCCTCCTTAGAGCATGCCTTATCCCAATCCATCTAGCTACAAATACCTGTGGGTGAGATCATCCATCATGTGGCTACACCATTGGCTTGCTCATAACTATATGCTCGTATGACCAACAATGCAATAGTGTTGACACCCTGATGCTTCCACAACTCATCTTCTATGTAAAGTGATATAGGTCCCTGTATAGATGAGCTAACATAGTCTGACCCCAAGAATATACTGTGCCATGATGCCCAATGTCATACACTATTTAATGCATCCTATATGAAATGGATACACCACTCCCATCCATGCAATAAATGATTACAATAACACTTCTATAAACTTTTAAAATTTTTGAACATCAACCATAATAATTAAGGTCAATAACATGTCACTCTAACTACCTGTGTGATGAGTACTCATAACCATAGTATAAAAGTACCTAGATACTCACTATATAGCCCATGTACTAGTGGCCTCTTGTATTATGATCCATTGCCTAAAAATCAACAACTATAAGATCTGATACACATCCTCCAACATCATAGTTATCTCACCCATTAATAACTAGAATGTACATGTATCTACATTCTACCTCTCACATAGTGTAATGATCATATGCTTATCCTAGAGCATAGGCTCTAGGAATGCCACATGTCACAACCATGCTCTATTAAGCACATCTATCTATACTTCAGATATGGGAAAACCCTAAATAATATTTATCATCTAGACAATATAGAACTCCCTTATATGAGCATCAACTTGAAAAAAAAATTCAACCAAATCTGACATTAGTGAAAGAAAAACTAATACCAACAAATAATAACATAATTTAGAAACTAGTTATAAACTCTGAATGCTATATCTAGGGCCTAATGGATACTATCATTGTTCAAGGATAGTGGCACTAGACAGTAGCACCACATTCTGCACAGTAATGCTAGAAATTGGACACTAGCACCTAGATCAGGATATTAGCGCCACCTTTTACAAAACAAGTGAAAAACAACCTTTTCCCATAAAAATCAATAATTTAGACAAATAAAATAATAAAAAAATAGAAAAATTTAGGGTCCCTTACCAAGTGTACATCCTCCCCAATTTGAATAAGTGCCTTGACCTCCTCATAGCATGAGAACCTAGCATCTCATCTCCTCAGCATGTTTCTTTCTCTCAGACTCAAAATTCTTCCCACCTAAATGATGCAAATGAATTGAAAATTATTAAAAATGATCTGTTAAACTCATCACTTACCTTATGCCACCCTATTAAGGTTATGTCTACATGCCAATTTCCGTAATTAATACAACTATCATGTCCTTGCCCTATCTCAAGAACCATAACTTTGATTCACAAACTGTTTCTTACACATTGGACTTGCTACTAATATATTCTATCCCACATTAGTAAAACTAATCCTCTCATAATTTTTAAACCTAAAAAATACCAAAAAGAATTACATTTTATTACTTATACAATAGACCAAGTACCTATACAACTACACACTAAATTATCAAAATCTGACATAATCAATACATTATTCAAACTTAATACAAAATAAAAATTACCAAGTAAACACCATCACAATTGATCCTTATCACTTTTGGTCACATATCCTCATCATAGTATGGACTCTCTCACCAAAAGGGGGGGAAATATGCATATATACTTTAGACACATAGAGTTGGGTAAGTGCACAAAGTTGGGGGATAAAAAGTGGCCTACCCGTGGACATGATTTTTCTAAAGTTTTAGAAATTTTAACTTCTATAGATAATTTGAGATACCTACACTCCAAATTTGAAGATGGTTTAAAAATATTAAATGTAGTATTTCGAGTCTAGTTTCTAAAAAACTAAATTGTTTTAAAAATGGTTAAGTATAACTAGGTCAAACATCTAAAATTTTAAGAGGAACTCCTATTTTTTTTAGAAAACATAGTAGATAGATGGCCATGATGTGCACCATTTTTCAAGCATCATTTAATATCATTTAAAACCCTTTGGGGAAAATTTAGGTAAAATCTTCTAACACATCAGCTATATTTTTTTGTAGTTTTTCAATGAATACTTTTTTTTAATGAAATTTGCAAGTAAATAGATCCTAAAAATTGAAAAATAAATTGATAGTCATCTGTGAGTCATGCCTAACTACCTAAAAAAATGAAAATTAATTTTTTTTAATGTGTGTAGAATTAGGCTTATTACATCACCATATAATTTGTTTTTCTCTTGGAGTAACAAAAGACAAATTACATGAACATGTATAGGCATGTATGTTTACGACATGTAATGGCCTAAAAAAGTTATATCTAGAAATAAACATAGTTTGAAAGCTTAAATAAGTCCAAAAATTATAAGAATCATATTTTTGGAAAGAAGAGAGTGTGCTCGTTGCGACAATATCAAGTTTTTGAATTTTCACATTGAAATTCTTAGTGTATTTGGTAATCAAAATTGAAATTCTTTATTTATTTTCATACCTTTCAAAACTCAGTTGTACATTGACAGTCCAAGCCTTTGGCTCAGGAATCCAAGCCATTCCCAAGCCAAAAGGCATGGGAATTTAATTTAATTTAAATACCATGATCGTGTTACTAACGTGATCACACTATTAATGTGATCACATTACTGAATAACATGATCGTGTTGCTTAATAACATGATCATGTTACTTAATAACATGATCACATTATATATTCTCAACATCCTAAAACATGTGGGAGTTACACATGAAGGCAAATTTATCCAAAAGCTTATATTTACTAATCTAAATGTTAAGTATTATACTAAATTTATTTTAGTAAATAAAAGAAATTAGGGTCACTCAGTATCTAATAGAGTTGGTCTCATAGTTGCATACCTTACAATGTGGAAAATAGTTTTTCAAAATCCAATCAAGTCAGAACTTAGGTATTTTTAGGGTCTAAGTATTAAACCTAGGGGTTTTAAGACATAATTTTTACAATTGATGTCTATTTTTGGTAAACATATAGTCATTTTTTAGGTTTTTGTGCCTTTTAGATTGATTCCTAACATTTCTAAGAGCCTTAGGTTTGTCAAAATTAAAGTTTTCAAACCAATCACTTTGAAATTGATGCAAAGTGGTGTGATTGGGGTAGCATAAGTCACATTGATGACTTGTAGAAATCAAATGACCACTTTTTATTAATTTCACTTGTTCATCATCCCTCCATCATCCTTGATCACTTCTTACTCATGCCTCATCATGCCTAATCACTCTCTCATAATTATTCATTATCCCTAATCACTCCCTCATTGAACCTCACTGTCCCTAGTCATCTCTAATCATTCCTTCATCATCATTGATTACTCTCTCATTAAACCTCACTATCCCTCATCATTCTTAATCACTCCCTCCTCATCCCTCATCATCCATAGGAAATTAGGGTTACTTTGTATCTGATAGATTTGGTCTCATAGTTGCACATCTTATGATGTGAAAAATAGTTTTTAAAAATCTAATCTAGTCATTACATATACATTTTTAGGGTTTAGGTATTAAACCTAGGAATTTTAGTACATAACTTTTGTAATTGATGTCAATTTTTGGTAAACATATAGTCATTTTTAGGTTTTTATTCTTTTTAGATTGATTCTTGGTATTTATAGGAGTCCTAGGTTTGTTAAAATTGAAGTTTGAAAACTACTCACTTTGAACTTATCCAAAGTGGTGTGATTGGGGTAGTGTATGTCATATTGATGATATGCACACATCAAATAACCATTTTGTGTTAATTTGATTTATCCATCATCCCTCCCTCATCCTTGATCACTTCCTACTCATCCCTCATTACCCATAATCACTCTCCCATGCCATTACTCATTGTACCTAACCATTCCTTCATTAAACCTCACTATCCCTAGTCATCTCTAATCATTCCATGATCATCCATAATCACTCTTTCATTAACCCTCACTATCCCTCATCATCCCTAATCACTCCCTCCCTATCCTTCATGGTCCCTAATCACTCTTTCCTCATCACTCATCATCCCTAATCTCTTCCTCATCCCTATTCACTCCCTCCTCATCCCTCCTCAACCATAATCACTCCCTCATTGACCTTCATTATCTCTCATCATCTATAATTACTCAAACTTATCATCCCTAATCACTAATTCATTGGTTATCAGCATCCCTCATCATTCTTAATCACTCCCTCCTCATCCCTCATAATTCCTAATCAATCTTTCTTCATCCATCATCATCACTAATCATTACCTCATTGACCCTCACCATCCCTCATCACTCCATCATTGATCCTCACCATCCATTACCATCCCTAATCTCTCCCTCACCATATGATATAAGTATATACTCTAAAGATATATTTGATTCTAATCATATATTGTTTAATCCATTATATTAGAAATAACTCTTTTCTAGGACTTGTATTGTCAATACCCATTTATAATAGTTAATTTTATTACTGAATGAATTGGATGATCTTCCAAATTTATAGTCAATTAACATAAGTACTAATATAAAATAGATTATGGAATTTAGTTCATTAAATTATATATGTTGTACAACTGACTAGATGAAACTTTATTCAGTTCCACCTTTAGTAGTTTGGTTTAAAAGATAAAAATTAAACACAAATCTCTTATATAATTTTCTAATGCTAAGAAGATTTGAATCAGATGAAAAATTATTTAGTGTTTCCCATTATTTTATGACTTAAATCTTGGTCAAGTTCACACATGCATTCCTTGTGTGTGTACTATGTCCCAAATATTTTATCTCTTGCATGAAAAATGAATATTTATTCATGTTATCATAAAAATATGTTTCTAAAAAATGTGAAACACTATTTTAGCATGGTATAGATGTTCATCCCATGTTTTCTAAATATTAAGAAGTCATAAAGGTAGATTAAAATAATGAGATAGGTAAAGTTCCTGAGGATGTCATTCAACATCTTGAAATGAATGAATTCATTACATGAGTTAACATAAAAGGCATAATGGTAAATATATGGTTGACCACATGTAAAACATCACACACCTCTAATGGTGAGATGTCATTAAAGGATTGCATATTTAAAAAGTTTGATTTTATACACTAAGTGACACTACTAGGTGATCCATTGCTCAAGGCCTACACTAGCGTATGGTTATGGATGATGTATAAATTTCAAGTTTAATTTTTGAAAATATGCTTTAGGAAAAATTAAATTCTTCTAACTTCCATTGGAAATGATGAAGTGTATTGGATCACCATTGATCTACATTTATTAATGAAACAATATTTTTAATTCATATAATTTATTATTGGGGGAAGTAGAGATATTTTTAGTACTAACCATATCATTGTGTTCATAATCTATTATCTAATTACTTTTCTATAATTCTAGATAAATTGTAACCACTTCTCGATATGTGCAAGTAGAGAACTCATAGTGTGACACTCTTCATTGGATTTAATATTGACTTTATGAATTAAGCACCACTTTATAATCTTGTATTACTTGTTCTAATCATTTGAAAATTATTTTCCACTCTTTGGTATGATGACTCAATCAATAGACATACAAATAGAAGGCCTTCAATGTAATTATTCAGATCATAAAATGTCCTCATATAGAAAGCAATTGATTGGTTTTAGGAAATCACATATTTTGGTGATTATCATATATTTACTACCCATTTTTTGTGTTATGGTGGTTTTAATTGCTTCTCTTTTTCTAGTGGATTTTTAATTTTGAATTACGTCATTTTTAATAGGCCCATATTTTATCATAGGTGTTAAATATTTATGTTTTAAATTTTCCTCCACGTCATTTTGATCACTATGTCTTATATTTTATGCTAGCACTCAAATCTCCACTTGTAACTCCTAACATTGTTAAACCCCAACAAAATACCACCATCAAGGTATTAGATGGAGTGATTAACGATGAGCATGGATGAGGAGGAATTGAGTAGAGATGATGAGGAAGTCAATTAGGATGATAAGGGATGGTGAAGGTCAATAAGGGAGTGATTAGGGAGGATGATGGAGTGATTAGGGATGATGAGGGATGGTGAGGATAATGAGGGAGTGACTAGAGGTGATGAGGGATGAAGAATGAGTGATTAAAGATGATGAGGTATGATGAAATAGTAACTAGGGATGATGAGGGATGGTTAGGGTTAATTAGGGAGTGATTAGGGATGATGAGGAATGGTGAGGATCAATAAGGGAGTGATTAGGGATGATGAGGGATGAAGAGGGAGTGATTAGGGATGATGAAATGGTGATTAGGGATGGTGAGAGCCAATGAGGGAGTTATTAGGGATGATGAGGGATGTTGAGGTTCAATGAGGGAGTGATGAGGGATGATGAGGGATGAGGAGTGAGTGATTAGGGATGATGAGGGATAATGAGGTAGTGATTAGAGATGACTAAGGACAATGAGGTTCAATGAGGGAGTGATTAGGATAATGAATAATGATGAGAGAGTGATTATAGGTGATGAGACATGAGTAGGAAGTGATTAGGGATGAGGGAGGGATGATGAACAAGTAAAATTAACACAAAGTGGTTGTTTGATGTGTGCATGTCATCAATGTGACCTATGCTATCCCAATCACACCACTTTACATCAATTTCAAAGTGAGTGGTTTACAAACTTCAATTTTGACAAACCTAAGACTCCTATAAATGTAAAGAATCAATCTAAAAGGTAAAAAAACCTAAAAAATGACTATATGTTTACCAAAAATGGACATTAATTGCAAAAATTATGTCCTGAAATCTCTAGGTTTAATACTTAGACCCTGAAAATGCCTAATTACTGATTTGATTAGATTTTGAAAAACTATTTTCCATGTTGTAAGGTGTGTAGCTATGAGACCAACTCTATCAGATGTTGAGTGACCCTAATTTATTATATTTAATAAAATAAATTTAAAGTATAAGTTTAAACTTATACTTAACATTTAGAGTAGTAAATATAAGCTTTTAGCCAAAGTTCTCTTCATGTGCAACTCCCACATGCTTTTATGTGTAAAATATCAGGAACATGATCATGTTATTAATAATGTGATTGTGTTACATGTTAACCAACATTCACTCCATTTGTTCAAATGTGCAAAATAATAGTAACATAATTGTATTTTTTTACAATAATGTGATCATGTTATCTATTAATGTGATCATATTATACATTAACATGATTACATTATACATTAATGTGATCACATTATACATTAATATGATCACATTATGTCTCAGTAATTATCAATCCATAATTTAAATAATGTGATCATGTTATTTGTTAATGTGATCATGTTATGTAAAATGTCCATGGAATTTTCCCCCAACTCTATGCACTTACCTAGTTACATTTAGATTTTTAGACACATAAGCATCTAAATCCATCAATTTTTAGAGACAAAAACATACATAGGTTTACACAGGCATTCAATTTCATAGCTTATTTAGAGATACAGACATACATGTCTATATAGGTTTTCATGGGCATTTAGTTTCACAACTTATCTAGAGAGATAGACATACAGGTCTACACAAGTTTACATAGGCATTCAGTTGCACAATTTTTTAGATATATAGATGTACATGTATACGTAAGTTTACACAGACATTCATTTGCACAACTTATTCAGAGATACATACATATAGGTCTACATATGTTTACACAAGCATTCAATTGTACAAATTATTTAGATATACAAACATACAGGTTTACATAGGCATTCAATTGCACAACTTATTAAGAGATACAGACATACAAGTCTATACATGTTTACATAGGAATTTAGTCATAGATTTTCAAATATATAGACATACAGGTCTATGTAGGTTGACATAGGCATCCAATTGCATAACTTATTCAGAGATACAAACATACAGGTCTACACAGGCATTCAGTTGCATAACTTATTCAAAGATACAAACATATAGGTCTACACATGTTTACATAGGCATTAAATTACACATATTTTTAGATATACATATGTACAAGTCTACACAAGTTTACATAGGCATCCAGAGTTATAGATTTTTAGATATATACAGATACACAAGTCTGTACAAGTATTCAAATCCATAACTAAATCACTCAGATATTAAGATTAGGGGGCATGATGTGTAGTGCATGTTCTTGGTTCTTGTTTTTAAATTTATTAGATTACACTAGTATCATAACTAGGCTTTCACTAGTTTGGATCACATGGTCATTTGCAGTGGTTGATCCATCACAGTACACTAGACTCAATTTACATTACTTAGATTCAAAGTGGGGGAAAGTGAACCTTATTTTTTTGCACCTTTAGTTCACATTACTAAAATTTAGAGTGGGGGAAAATGAGCCTTGTTTATCCATGCATTCAACTTACAGTACTCAGATTTAGAGTGGGAGAAAGTGAGTTTTATTTCTCCACACATTTATATTACACACTCAATTTTAGTATAGGGGCATTTAAATCATATGCTTCCTTTCACATATTACACTCCATTTCTCATCCACTTCTCTAGCCAAGAAGTGGGCCAAATCTAGATTACATTCACACAAGTAAGTACTTGTACACATTTCTATTTTCTTTTACTCTAGTGCTTCCACTTCAATGCATTATTGGCATAAAAAAGGGGCAAATGTAAACACCCTAATTTGGTCAAGAAACCACAAGCACTATGTCTTTTTTGCTCTTTTACACAATGGATCTTAGTGATGGTTATACTCCTTATTCAGATGGCCACCTTTAGTATTTTGATATTTCTTATGTCTTTTTATCACTATTTTGACACTTCCAACAATGACATGTCACATTTTCCTAGTCCTAGGGGGCCATATCTTGTCATCCTTCATTTTTTATCTATTTTGAGCTTTTGGATATTAGTGCTATTTTGAGGACAATAGCACCACATGACACTAATGTCCACTTTTGACTTAAGTGTCCAACAGACCCTTTCACCCATGTTTGAGGCCTGACCCCTCCATGACCATTCTCTTATGTTTTTTATATATTTTTCATGACTTATCAGCCAACTAACAAGGTATTATATTCTAAAAAATGATCCTCTTATATAAAGAACCTCACAAGGCATTTTACAATGATCACTTACTATTTTGGCACTTATTACATAAAATAAATCAATAGTACAACTCAAATCCTTTGCATACTACTCAAAATTTACACCTAAACATTTTCATACTTGATCAAAGAAGGGCCTCTATAAAATTCATCCTAGCATATCATGCATGTTGGTGGTGAACATTCCCTAAGGGAGAACTACATGGATCTGAGACCCCTATCATTGGGATTAATGTAGGTATCAGTCATTAAAATAGGGGTTATTATCTATGCGATTATAACACCCCATAACCCAATTTTTCATTTCCTTTTACATTTAATTATTTCATTGTTTCATGTGTGTAGGTATTCATTAGGGTTTTGGAGAAGAATCAACCAAAATAGTGACATAGATGATCCCCCACACAATAAAAAATCACCTACAAGATCCTCAAGAAATACTTTAGCTTCTCTAAAAGAAGAAAATAGTCACTAAAGGAGGGACACTAGCACTAGGTTTGGACACTAGCACCACATGGTACTATTGTCTTAAGGTAGCTCTATTATCTGAAGCTAGATCTCAAAAAATAGTCTAAAGATGAAATATTCCTCTCTGTTTGCTTAGTCATTTCCAGTATTCAGATCCATGATAAACTATGTACACATCTAGATAAGTCTACCTTCTCCTTGTATTTAATATTTTTGGAAGGTTATATAGAATCAATAAGTCCCAATTTTATTCCAGATTTATAATAGACCCAACCCCTTTAATCTAGATTAGGATTTACATAGTAAACCCTAAAAATATTAAAACACAAGATCATTCTAATAAAAATCCAAAATTACAAATGGTATATGATTCATATCCAAAATAAACACACCAATTTGAACAAATAAAAATTCATCCACACTAACAAGATCTAACAATCACATTATTAATGGGTGGTGCTTATTTTTGGCATAACCATGTTGATCCTACATAAATAAAAACCATTTGTAATGTAATACATTTGAAAGAAATTGGATTTTATCTAAAAGGATTAAAACATAAAGGGGGTTGGAAGGACTCCTTATGCAATATAATAATACCAACTATTCATGGTCCTAAGATAATTCATATAAGAGTTTGGGTTATAACACAAAAATATCAATATTCATTCACAGTAGGAACCATTTGGCTATACAAGATAGAATATAAAATTAATCAAAATCAATAAGGTATCTCATTTTCCTAAGAAGGAAAATTGATTCATATACCACATGATGGTAGTCGTTCTTCTACTTCACATGTAATTCATGAGGAAGAAGGGGCCATGCACTATCTTCACCTATCCAACCATGATTCAAACAATGTAAATGATCCAACCTAAGGTTGAAAATATCAAATATTCAAAAAAATTCAAAAAATAAAATATTCTAAAAATATAAAAATATTCAAATAATTCAATAATTATAATTTTTTTTTAGCATTTTCCTAGTGGTACTATTTATCATATATATGTTATTTGATCCATGTTAGTAGAAGACATATCATTCCTTTCCTATATACATATATGTTTTAGTCTTCATTTGAGTGTGATATAGGCATATTTAGATACATGATATATGCACATATAGATGTCGGGTCTTCCCTCCACTCATGTCATAAGTATGTTGGCATCATCTACTTCTTTGATCACAATACACATAGGTTATATTATTCTATGATCACTTTAAATTATAATGTTTGAGATTATATACTTACACATGCCTATATCCATGCTTATACCTTTCAAAATGTACTTGATATGTTATGCACTTAACATTGATTACTAATGCATTTTTGGATGAACTAATATGCTAGTGTTTAGCCCTAAAATGAGAAATGTCTAGATAAGTGGGGTTACCTACATGTTAATTAAAGGGTTATATATATATGAATAATCACAAGGGTGATAATTAGATATATAACAAGCTAACTAGGTGTTAAACTTAGATATAATCATACATTGGATTTCTTATGCTGAGAATAGGTTAAATATAGAAAGTACAACTAAGATATGTATGGAAATGACAAAAAAGTAATATGCTTAGTTGGTTCTTATGATAACATAGTGTTTGATCTATAACATGTAGAAAGTAGGTAGAAAGATGATTTTAGAATAGTCCCTTGATTCTGGATTGGATGTTTTGGAGCCACAGACATTAATGTCAGCCTGAGATAGTTGTACCAATGCTACTATTTGGGTTTGACACAAGTATCTTATATAAAATACTTGATGGAAAAGGATGGAACCACTTGGATGCTTCTGGGTTTGACTTCACCTTTACTTTGGTGCATTTAGATATGTGTCTGTTTCTCTTCATGAAATGTCAAAACCCTAGTTATTCATCCTCATGGCGACATTGGACAAAATGGGTTAGTGGACACACAGTATCGAACTAACCCCAAATACACCTTTATTAGTGAACACTACCTACATAACCTATATTATGAAGAGGTCCCTTAGACTTATGTAATTATTCCCTATCTGTTGGCTTGTGTGTGAATCATGTGATATGTGCAAAGTAAGTACAACATTGACCTAACTTGTAACTTAGAAAATATATCTCTTGGGTTGCTCTTTCAGTACTTAATACCTATAAATGTGTTTTTCCTATGACTAGTATGGAAATAGGGAAGTTTTATTTAATTGAATGCTTAATAAAGTGATTTTAATAAATTTTTTTAATCTCTCTTAGTCTTTTCTAGGTGAAGAATGAATGAGGGTTGATCTTGTATTTATATAAATCCCTTTGGATAAGTAACTCCCATTAAATCACTTAGGTTGACCATTAGGATACCTTTCATTTACAAATTAGATGAATTTAAAGCACTAAACACTTGTATTAGGTCAAGACACTAGTATCGACACTAGTGTTTATTTCAAACATTAATGTCCAGGGAGTAGGAAAGTAGGTACATGCTTCTAAATTTTAGATGTGGAAGATAAATACATTTTAAGTAAGATAGAAGGCCTAGGTCATCAACATAAGACTAGTCAGACTAAGAGATAGGCCAAGGGGCATAAGATAGAGCAGATGTAAAATTTATGAAAGTGGGAAAAGGTCCATAATTGAGAGGAATATCCAAGGTCTAAGTTTTCCAAGTGTAGAATACTGAGGTTATATATAATCCATAAATATCATCTACTTTCCCCCTTTAATCTATTAATAAAATTTCTAGTTTAAAAGAAAGGAATGCATACCTAGGTGTGTATAACACACCTTATCTTTGTCTGTGCCCAACTTAAGTGATTTTTTAGTGACTAACCTACAACTAAGAGCATGTTATAGTATATAATAATTGCATATAATATGGAATTTAAAGTAATTAAAATAGATTGAAATTGAAAGAGTAAGGTTTAGGAGTACACACGTGTGTCAATGTGATCGCCTTACCTATTGATAAGTTAATTTGAAAAAGATGTATCATTGTAAGGATCTAAAATTGAGATTAGGAAAAATATAGATAAATATTTAAATTGAATATATCCAAAGAGATAGATAAATAGAGATAGATAGAGAGAGAGAGAGGCCCATGCGCCTAAACTTGGAGCAAAAGTGAATTGCCACCTAGCAGTTGAGATTATCTTAATTGTCCAACTCAATCATACTTATAAGTTGGTGAGGATGGATGATGTAATCAAGTCCAGCTTTAAAAAATGGAAATATTGAGTGATTTAATCACCTCAACCATACCAAAAATGAACCAACTATTGTAGTATATTAGCTTAATAAAATCTATAAAAGTTTGATCGAGGTATCTGTATGTAAAAGTCTATGATGTGGTAATAGTCCATAAAAGAGTTTTAGAATCTGAAACTGATTTGGATTTTGAAATATTAAGCATAAATTTCATAACATATGAATCTTAAATATGTCTCATGTTGAAACTGTGGATAACAATGGTACCAATGTATAGAATTATGCCACAACTATGAATCTAAATCGCATGATTGTGTGCTTTGACCAATTTGAAAACCATGTGTGGATAACATTTTTTCAAAGCATAAACTCACTATATACAAATAAATCTAAAAATTGGCATAAGTACCAACATGTATAACATGCTTCCAAAACATGCCCCCACTATTTCCTAGATTACATTGGGGGCATGTTTTGGAAACATGTTCTACATGTTGGTACTTATCTAAAAATTGAAATTTCTTATTTAGCTTGTACTAGGACCAATTTGATCACATGAAGGCATAATATGCATGATAAGGATAATGGAAATGCTTAGATAGTTAAAATACAAGCTCAATAAGCAAACAAAAACACACACAAGGGCACTCAAAAGTAATTTAAAAGGCAATGGTCCAAGGTAACCACAAATAAAGGGAATGTTCAAATATCACATAATTGAAGGGACATGGCTTAGTCAAATATTCATAAAGGAAAAAATGACATATTTAAATGTTCATATAAAAACAATGACATATTCAAATGTCAAATAAATCATACATAGACATAGGGGTTGCAAGCAAATGAGCATATTCAAATGCTAGAATAAGAAATACAGTAGCTAGACAAGATACTTAAGGAAGTGCATATAGGAAAGCATAATTAACCAACATAAACATGTCATAGTATCCCATGGATCAAATGTGTTAGGAAAAAATGTTTAGTGTATAACATATCAAGTAGCCTATATAAGATATAATCATGGATAAAGGCATGTGTAAGTACATATGTAATCTCAAACATGATAATGAAATGTGATCATAGAATGATATAACCTATGTGTATCAAGATAAAAGAAGTGGATGCCCCCAATGTCTACGTTAAATGAGTAGAGGGAAGGCCCAACATCCAAAATATAAGTAGATCATCTATTTGCATATGCATGTATCGCACTCAAATAGGATTATGACACACATGTGTGTATATATAAGTAATTTAATATGCCATCCATCAATATGAAACTAACACATAGATGCCAAGGATCCAATAAAACATGTATGTGCCAAAAATATTTTTAAAATTTTGAATGTTTTTTATTTTTTTGGTTTTTTTGGAATATTTGAAGAGACTACTCTATAATCTCATTTAATGGATGGTCACAAGTATTTGCTTACTCAGTGCCTAGAAACCTTAAGTTGGATATTTTACATTATTTGCATCATAATCTTATAGGTTTAAAAATTAGATAGCATGTTCCTCCTCGTGTTTTTCATGTGTAGGTGAAGAATTAATGTTATCATTTGGAATATGTATTAATTTTACTTCATAAGGAAATGAGATACCTTATTGTGTCATGATCTATAAAATTTATTGTGAAGCCTTTTGAGAAGACTCTACATTGTTCCCATGATGAATTTACATTTGAACCTTGTAAGGTTGATTCAATGTTTTCAGCCAAGAGGGATGTATGGAGTAACAAGCAATTACATGCTAATCTACTATTTTTGTTTTGCCCTTATCTGGATTTAATTTTGTATTTCTTACAAGTGGATTTCACTTATATGTGCCAGGATTTGTAGGTTTGAATAGGTTATGTGACAGGTGATCAAGTGGATAAAATTTTAAGTTTCACATTTTCTCATATGGCATATCATAAGTTATATCATTATCACCATCATAGTAATCTAAAACAAGGCCATCTTTTTGGTCAATATTGACCAATAAAGAAAGCTCAAATGTTGAGGTTATTGTTTCTTTTTTGGATCTTTTGATAAGGATTATTGATTCTTATGCATATCTATGTGTACCTTAAAGTTTAGTGCCTTATTTATATCAAGAGATAAATGAGATATTGTAATTAACTCACCTATTTCATACGTATGTATATGCTCAAGTGGATGAATTATTCATGTGGTACCACTATAGGGATGCCTTCAGTTTCAGAATGTATCATTTTTTAAAATATGAAAGGTTCATCATCATCAAGCATGGATAATAAGGACCCATCATGTATGAATTTTACACATCGATGAAGTGTAGATGTGATAGCTTCCATTAAATGTATCCAAGGTCTACCCAAAAGTAAACTATAATGTAAGGATTGAGACATGACCTAAAAAGTAGTTGAAATTGTTTTTGGTCTTAAGATCACATCCAATGTGATTTGACCAACTAGAGGGATATGTGAATTATCAAACCCTTTTATGTGCATAACTGTGTTTTGAAGAAGAATTATGTTAATACACATGGTGGTTAGGAATTATATGCTACAAATGTCTATAACTAATCCATTATCAACAAGAACCCTTTTAATACCTTTATTTTGCATGGTCACTTGTATGAACAAAGGTAATTTTTAGTCAATATTATCTTTGGATGGTAAATTTGTTAGATCCAAGGTGATGAGCTTATTATTATTATTGAGAACTTTCATAATATCTACAAAATAAGCAAGATCAATATTACTTGGAACTTGTATCTCACATGATCAATATTAATTGAAACTTATGTCTCACACAATGCCTCATATAAGATATTCTTATAGACATTAGATTTATTTAGGAGCTCAAGGATTAAATATTTTTCATGCATATTGCTCAGTTGGTCAATAATGTCATATCCCTTATATTTTATTACAAGTTTAGGTTTAAGAGGCACCTATTTTATATTGACAGGTGGGGGAATAGGTTGAGCAATCCTACATTTTTGAGTAGTAACAACATGGACTGTAGAATCTAATATAAGCCATTGGTGATTAATGGGTGTGGGATAGTAACTATCATTTAAATAAGACTTAGGTAGAACAAAGGGTTGAGATCATGAACATTGGCATCTAGAGACTAGCTATATAACTTTCTAAAACAAATTTTGAATAGAAATCAAGTGTTGTTTCTTATGTAAAACCCTCTCATTATTAGCACAAATTTGATTGATAGATTTAACAAGGCAACTAGCATGACTTAGGGAGGTTTATTGTTTCATGCACTCCCTTTAATGCTTTGTAATGATAGGTAAAATCTCATTATAAACATTAGAACAAGAATTATTATATAGGAACATAGACTTTAAATCCATTATAGTATGAAATTATTTAATCATGAAACTAATGTAGTAAACCATAACAATTATAAGGTATTGGACCATAAAACAATTTATAGAGATATCCATGGAAAATGTGATTTCAAGATTATAGCAATCAGGGATGAGCAACAACAAATATTAGGAAACCCTAATTTTATTAGGGTTTGGTGTTCAAATATCAAGTTTACCAAATGTTTAACCCTAAAATCAAAAAGGTCTAGATAAGTTGGGGTTACCTAGATGTTCATTAAAGGTGTATATATAAATTAATAAGCACAAGGGTGATAATCACATCTATAATAGGCTAATTAGGTGTTTAGCTCAAATATTAATATACACTGAATATCTTATGCTAAGAATATGCTAAATATAGAAAGTACAATTAAACTATGTATGGAAATGATAAAGAAATAATATACTTAGTTGGTTTTGATGCTGACATAGTGATAGATCTAGAACATGTAGAAAGTAGGTTGGAATATAATTATTGAACAATTACCTAATTTAAAATTAGATGTTTTTAGAGTTGTGGACACTCACGTCAGGTTGGGATGGTTGTGTTGATGTTACTATCTGGGTTTGATGCAAGTATCTTATATGGAATACTTACTAAAAAAGGATGTGACCACTTGGATTCTTTTGGGTTTGACTTCACC
The DNA here is from genome assembly GCA_037957365.1 of Torreya grandis. Taxonomy (NCBI): domain Eukaryota; kingdom Viridiplantae; phylum Streptophyta; class Pinopsida; order Cupressales; family Taxaceae; genus Torreya; species Torreya grandis. Next base: position 161,028 of record JARHVA010001906.1, on the reverse strand, counting down.
TTTTCTTTGGTGCATTTATATCTGGGTCACGAATTGTCATTCCTTATGAAATGTCATAACCCTAGTTCTTCATCTTTATGGTGACCTTGGGGTTAAATGGGTTAGTGGACAATGGTGTTGATCTGACCCCAAATACCCCTCTATGAATTAGTGCTAACTTCATACTGAATACTTCAAAGAGGGCCTCAAATTGATGTAGTTCTCTCATACATGTTGGATTGTGTGTGAATCATGTAATATGTACAAAGTAAGTACAATAATGACCTGACTTCTAACTTGTAAATTATAACTCTTGGTCTACTCTTTTAGTACTTCAGACTTGTAGATGTGCTATTCCTATGATTGGTATGGAAATAGGGAATTTTTTTCAATTGAATTATTGATAGAGTGCTTTTGATAGGTTGTTTTGGTCTCTCTTGGTATTTTCTAGGTGAGGAATGAATGTGGGTTGATCTTGTGTTTATAACAATCCATTTGGAGAAGTAACTCACATTAAAGCACTTAGGCCAACCATTAGGATACATTTCATTTATAAATTATATGAATTTAGGGCACTAGACACTTACATTAGGGTAAGATACTAGCTTTTATGCTATGACTATCTCAAATGTTGGTGTCTAGGGAGTAGGAAAGTAGGTATAGGTTCATAACTTTTAGAGGTGGAAGATAAGTAAATTTTAAGTACTCTAACTAAGATATAAGACCTGGGTCATCAAAGTGAGATTGGTCAGACTAAGAGATAACCCAAAAGGCATAAGATATAGTAGATGTGAGACTTAAAAAAGTGGAAAAAGATCCAAAATTGAGAAGAACAACCAAGGTCTGAGTTTTCCAAATGTACAAGACTAAGGTGTTATATAATCTATAAATATCATCTAAAACTAGGTTCATGATAGTCGCTTATATTTTCCCTATTTTCATATGTTTTTACTTCCTTGAGTGTGTTCCTTGCTTGTTATTGCCTTACATTATATTACCTACTTGATCATTTGAATATACTCTATTGATTGTGGTCTTTGTGACATGCTTACCTATTTGGAGATTTGAATATGTAATTGTTTGTTGTATATGGACATTTGAATATGTCATTATATACTTTGTGGACATTTGACTAAGTCATGTCCCTTCAATTATGTGATATTTTAACATGCCCATTGTATGAAGTCCCCTTGAACCATTTCCATTTGAATTACTTTTGAGTGTTCTTGCGTGTGTGTTCAATTGATTGTTGAGGTTGTATTATTACACTCTAGACATTGCTGTGATTTTTATCATGATTCTTAGGAATTGATGTGATCACATACTATGTACCTCATTGATATATCTATCTAAACATGTTACTCCTATATGTTACATGATCCACACACAATTTATATAGTTCTCTTATCCTTTTGAGGTAAGGTAACTATCAAATTATATTTCCCCTCACCTCAAAAGGGGGAAATTTTAGTGGGGGTATGTAATAGAGGCATGGATTCCACATTTTCATAGTTTCAAATTTTAGTGAGGGCATGTCAGAAAGGCATGACCTCCACACTTATTTAGTATTTAACATCTCTAATTTACAATGGGGGCATGTTATGGAAATATGTTCTCTACATTTGCAAAAGTTCTCAGATTCTCTAGATTAAGTGGAGGCATGTCATAGAAGCATATCCTCCACACTTACACCAATTTTAAATTCACTATATTTCATAGTTATATGATTCATATACATATTTGTGGAAAAATTCTATATATTGGTATTGTTATTATACCAAGATTTCAACTTGAGACATATATGAGGTACATATGCCATGCAAAGGGCACCTAAAATTATAAAATCAAAATCAATTTCTTGATTTAAAATACTATTATAGATTGTTATTATACCTAAGATGGACTATTATGGACTATTATCGTGCTAATCTACTATAGCAGTTGATTCACCTTTGGAAGGTTGAGTTAATTAAATCACTCAATATTACCAAGCTTATAAATTAGATTTGATTAAATCATCCAAATTTTCCATAATTATAGGTTGGATTTGATTAAATGATCTATACTCACTAGATATATATTATGAGTTGATTAAATTTCTCACACTCACTAGACTATGTAAATATTTGGGTTTCATGATTAAAATGAAACAAGATCAATGGTCATGTTTCAACTCACCCTTACACTAAGGTTAGGGGCATGTTTCATCCAATCCCTATATATATATATATATATATATATATATATATATATATATATATGCAATTTAAGGTTCAAAATTGTCTTAATCTCAGTTTCAATGCTTCATAATGAGGCATCCTTTCAAATAACATTGCTTAAAGGAAATATGGTTGTATGGACACATGCGTAATTCTAACCTTACTCTTTCTACTTTTAAATATTTCAAATTCTTTCAATTTTGGATTTCATACACTAATTATATATTGTAGCATGCTTATGGTTGTAGCTCAGTCACTAAAAAATCACTCAATTTGGACTCACATAAAGACAAAATGTGTTATACACACCTAGGTATGCATTTATTTCATTAAGCTACCAATTTCATTACTAGATTAAAGGGGAGGAAATGTAGATACTCAAAACTGATTTATGTAGTACCTCAATCTTGTACACTTAAAAATACCTATCATGGATTACCTTTTAGTTATGGACTAACTCATTACCAAAAGACTTGTGTTCATTATCTCCTTGTGCCTAATTACTTATCTCTTAGTCTAAACATTGTTATTCTAATGACCAGGCCTTCTATACCATGTAATTTTTTTAAAACCTAAGTTTTATCCTTCACTACCATTTTTGGACCTGTATCTATTTTCTATCTTCCTAGACACTTGCACCCTAGACAGACACCTATGTCGACACAAGTGTCCACCTTTATTACAAAGTGTCCATTTCCTAAAAGTCATCTAATTTGAAAATGAAATGTATCTTAAAGGTTAGCCTAAGTGATTTAATGTGATATATTTCCAAAATATATATATATATATATATATATATATATATATATATATATATATATATATATATATATCCTCATTCTTTCCTCACCTAGCAATCACTCAAAAATCACATACAACTCACAAGACTATATACCAAGTTACACTCAATCAAGCATTCAAGTGAGAAAACCTACCCTATTCATACATATTATTATATTAGTCATAGAAGAAGTATTTCCATAGGTATAAAGTATTCAAAGAGGAACCCATGAGCCATATTTTACAAGTTATAAGCTAGGTCACCGCATGTCTTTATTTATCATACATTACATCCTTGTGCACATACAAGACAACATGTATGGGATAAATACATAATTTTATGGCTGTATTTGGAGTATTGACTATGTAAGAAACACTCATTGATAGAGGGTTCCTTGAGGCACTCAACACCATGAGCCCACTAACCCATTTTTCTCATAGTCACTCCAAGGGTGATGAGATAGGGTTTAATCATTTGAAAAAGAGTAACAATCTGTGCATGTGATCTGAATATATTAGAAAAAAGGTGAAAAAAACCCAAAAATCTCTAGTTGGTCACATCCATAGCTAGTTAGTATTTCATATAGGACACTTGTGTCAAAGTCAGAGACCTACATTGACATAACTATCCAGATTTGATACAAACATCTAAGGCCACAAAAAAGACATTTAAAAAATCTTGTGATTGTTCTAGGATGACCTTCCAGTCCACTTCCATTTTGTTCTCGATCAACAGTGCATGTGCACATGAAACCAATGAAGTATCATTTATTTCCAATTTAATGCAATATATAAAAATAGTTGTACTTTATTATTTTTTAGCAATCTTATTTGTATAAATTTAGAGTGTTATTCATCTAAGTTTTCTATTAATTGACCTACTCATTAGGTTAGTTCACCATCCTTGTGTAAAATATAGTCTAATCTCCTTAACCCTAAATACCTAACATATATCTAAATTTAAGGTTAAATAGCCAAGCATGTAACCATTTTCAGGTGGGTTAATATTGAATCAGTGTTTTTGCATGTTGTATAAATATTATTTTGTTTGTCTAAGTTTTTTTGTTGGCATTGATATTATTATTTTAAAATAAGGTTTACAGTGGAACTCTATCTTTGTGCTATAAAATTTTAGTTTTCAAATGTGAGATCCATAAACCTTAAAATAATAATTTTTGGTTATGATTTGTAATGACATTATGAATAATATATCACATAAATGACAATAAAGATAATAGATCCACATAATAATTGATAGATTATCAAAATACTTGATATATATAACTGAGCCAATTTGAGGGGGAAACCTCCACAATAATTTAATACAAGAAAAATTTACAACATTGTGATAAAATATTGACTACTACCTCCTATATGTACTCTACTTAGGCATGGTTATTCCATAGGTTGACCATACTAAGAACATAGGGAAATGTAATAAGATAACATGAAGGTATGTAAGCCATAAGTTGGCCACACATATCCCTAGATGCACTATAGGTTAAGGGTGTAACATTCCCCTTCCTTTTAGAAAAAACTATCCTCAATGTTGAATAAACCTAAGATATTGATGCAAGAATGCTTCATCCTCCCATGTTGCATATTTAGAATGCAGATTATTCTATTTAATCAAATATTCCTTAATTGCTCTAGTCTATAGTTTTTTAGTGCACGTGTGAACAATCTCTTCAGGATCCAAAATTATTTGGCCTTATTCATCCAATTATCTTCTTTAATCAAGATACATGGAATATCATATGTATGCAAGTGGATGGGGGAAATTCCATCTTGTAGGCCACACTACTAATTTTCTACATGATCTAATAAGGGCCATAATACTTAAGGGAAAAATTGTTATCCTTTTTTTGTTATTTTAGAGACATGTTTATATGTATTTAAATTCACAAAGGCCCAATCACCTATGTCAAAATAACACTCACTATAGTTTTGATCTACTTATTGCTTCATTCTATTTTGTCATTGCTAAATTTTCTCACAAACTAACTAGTACCTCATGTTGATGGTGAATGTGTTCCTCAACAGCTCAAACCTTTGGAGGCACCATCAAGGTTGAAGTGATGGATGGGGGGTAATACCCATACAATACCATAAAGGGATACATATGTCCGTATTTTAGTCAATGTTGATATCACTAAAGATTTACTTGCTCAGATAGAACTAAAAGTTAGGAAAATAACCTGGATGCAACAATTAGACTATGAAGGGCTTCCCTTCAGATGTAAATGATATTTTAAAACTAGCCATTTGTTAAATGATTGTCCTTCCTTAAAACTTAAGAAGAAAAATACTTGGTGGAAGGAAGATGGCCCTGAACACATTATTGTATAAGCTCTAGATGATAGATAAGAAATTTGCATGTCCCCTATTTTGGTTCCAGAAATGAAAATGGATCAAATCATACAATTAGAGAAAGGGAGGAAAACAAACTCAAGAAATTTCATATTTAATGATGATAACCATTTGATGGCTCGTACCCCTTCAAGGAAAATTCAATCAGCTATTTTAGAAAAGGAAGAATTGTCTTATGATTCACTGAATTTCTCTATTCCAATTTTATCGACCTGTGAGGGAGGTAGAGATTGGATATTTATGTGTAGAAAAAAGAGAAATAAAGTCAAGAAATAAATATATCCTTTGAAAATGACCCTTAGATCTCAAATATCAAATATGTATCTTGGGTCATAGTTTTGTTTGGTTTCTTTATTTGTCAGTCATGGATTGGTTGTCACTATTTATATGTTATATTTGAGAGCTTGTGATCTTCTTTTATTTGTTTTTTCTTCTAGATGGGTTGTTCAGGTTTGATTTTTGTACTAGGTGAAGTTCCTCTTAAAAACCCTCTTTTATCTTTAATAAAAAAATAAGTGGTATCCAATAAATGCATTTGACTTGTTTGTTAGAAATAAATTAATGAAGATACCCTTCTAGACATTTGTTGTCTACCTCTATTTATCCATTAGATTTAGGATTATAAGACAAGCTATGAACCAACTAGCTACCCAAATATGTAAATAATTTAGTCCAAAAATTACTAATAAATATGGGAGCTCAATCACTTACAATGATATTTTGGAGTACCATGTAATTTCTCAATTGTATTGAGAAAAGCAGAAACTACTGTATTGAAAATAAATGGATGTGATAACAAACAAAAATGAACATGTTTGTTGAGTTAATACAAAACTACCATGATAACATTTTTACCCTTAGACCACTATAACCCAATGATGAAATACATGGAAACCACCTCCCAACACTGACTAGGGATGGATAAAGGTTATAAAAAACTTAGGGTCTTAATGGTTTCACCTTTGCTATGTTGACATACCATGCATTTAGCCACATATTTTTGTAAATCCGCCTTGGTTCCTTCCAAAAATAAATCTTGCTTGATTTTATGATATGTTTTCAAAAATCTTCAGTGACCTCCCAATAGAGATGCATGTTGTTCTTGTTAGATTTTATGTTTCATGAGAGAATGCTTATAGAGGTATAATCTATACTTATGCATTCTCATTCCATGTAATTTTTTTAGATCCCTTAGAACCTTACTAAATATTTTGAATCAAATCATGGGTATCACTATCATTATCCCATTCTGATCTTGCTTCCTCTAGCCAATCTACCTATCAAATAATCATTGTGCATAGTAATTCCTCAACTGATTCATCCCTCTAGGATAGTGCACTAACCATCACATTCTCTTTTAATTTACTATAGACTATTTCAAAATCATAGACTAACATTTTAGTCACCCATTTTTTATTGTTTCTCCAAAAAATATTTGAGGCTATCATGACCAATTTTTGCATGAAAGTGTAGCCCTATTAGATAAGGTCTCCATTACTTGATTGCATGTAAAATAAACATCATATCTTTATCATAGATTAGATTGATCCTATTTTACCCTTCAGTTGGCATCTCTAAAAATATAGTGGTATGTATTCTTACATGAGTAAATCCCCCATTCCATATCTTGATGCATCACATTCCACAACAAAAGTTATAGAAAAATCAGGAATGGCCAAAACTAGAGTGGTGCACATAACCATTTAAAATTGTTCAAATGCCTTAGTATTTGTATCATACCACTGGAAGGAGTCTTTATTAAATAAATATGCAAGTGGGGCTATGATTCTACCATATGTTTTGATAAACCTACGATAGTAACTAGTTAGCCCCAAAAATCCTTGAAGGTTCTTGAGTGTCTTGGGAACCTACCACTCCATCACTGCTTGGATATTTTTAAGATTAACTTTCACTGCATGTGAAACAATATGACCCAATTACTCCACCTCTCATATTTAAAAATAAAATTTAGAAGGTTATAAATAAATCTAATGTTTTTATAGAATTGAGAGTACTTGTTTCACATGTTTCAAATAGTCTGAACTATTTTTGCTATAAATGAGGATGTCATAAAAAAACACCAACACAAAATTTCTCAAAAATGGCCTAAAAATAGTATTCATCAATCTCTAAAATGCAGATGGTGCATTTGAAAAGCTAAAAGGCATGACCATAAATTCATAATTATCTTCATGAGTTTTAAAGCAGTTTTAGGCATGTCCTCTTCTTGGATTTGAATATGATGATACCCAGAGTGAAGATATAACTTGGTAAAATAAACCACACCATGAAATTAATTTAGAAAAGCATTATTACTAAATAGGAAAATTATCTTTGATGGTGTACTTGTTGGGTTATTTATAGTCTGGGCACATCCTACAAGTGTCATCTTTCATCTGCACCATGACCACTAGGGAGGAATATTTGCTTTGGATATGTTGGATGATTCCTACCTCTAACATATCTTGTTCCATATTTTTATTTTTACTATTTTGGGTATAAGGATACATGTAGGGTATGATGGCATGATCATGCTCTCAGCTTGGTATAATTCCTTTAGGCATGTCACCAAAAATAACAGAATGGTCATGTAACACCATTATTAAATCAAGATTGGTAAAATCACTAGTTGGTTTAATTTTTATGAAACAAAGTGTGCCATAAACCATTAAAAACCTTTTCTAAGAGTACTAATCATCTAGTGGGAATTACCCAGTTGTGGATATTTAGCTCATAATCCATTTGGTTCAAATGTCGTGCCTTCCGAATAGAAGTGCATGTATAGTTCTTGGAAATTTATATCAATAGTGCCCAAAGTGGTGAGCCATTTCAGTCTTATAAAAATGTCAGCCCCTCCCAAAGGAATAGAAAATTCAAGAGAATATAATAGGTAGTCTCCCATAATAATCTTAATACTATGGCATTTTCTAGCATAATTGATCGTACACTCATCTATAATCATGAACTACAATTTTGGCACTATGTAAATGAAATAATTCAAACAAGTAACCAACTTACTATTTATGAAGTTGTGTGTACTTTTAGAGTAAATAACCACAACCACCTTCTATTTCTTGAGGAAACCCACCACCTTAATAATTTGAGGAATACTAATACCAAAAAGTGCATGATAGGAAATATTAGGTTGAGAATCTTTAGATTCATCCTCGAGTTCATCCAATCCTACATCTGAGGCTTCATCATATTCATCATCCTCATTGGTTCATTCAATGTAAAACAAATTATTTTCATTACAATGATGTATTTTTATACATTTTATATCACAACCAAAACACAAACCTTTTATATGGTTTTCCTCATTTTTTTGAGGGGTTAATTAGGCAAGCTGAGGAAATGATGGTGTTGAGAAAGTACATTCATGAAAATTATTAAAAGGTCTAAATTTGAGCATATATTTTCCTTTGTCATTCATGCCCTTTAGATGGATTCAAATATTTAACTATAAATAAATATGCGAACCTATAATTAGATGCTATCCTTGAGACCACTTAAAAATAGGTCAGTCAAATTTTCCTCAATGATTTCTGCCACATGTAAGGAGAGATTCTGAAATTTATGAATATAATTATTTATAGTCCTTATTTGGTGTAGTTTGGCTAGCTGGTTGAAGTAATCTTCTGAGGCATTATTATAATAGTGGAGTTGTAACTATTCATAAATACAAACTAGGAACTTGAGAGACCCTTCTTTTTATTTTGATCACACAACCATCAATACCAAATGAACTAATCAGGTGCTAGATAAAGAGAAGCCATGAACATGGATTTTGATGTATATCAAATAAATTTTCAATTTGAATGATCCATATGAGTGGATCATTACCATCAAACTTTCATAGGTCCACTTTTAGCAACACCAACTTCTAATTAGGATTGGCATTGTAATTGTTTGGAGAAGGAGAACTAAACTAGAGTGGTGGAGGGTTATTTTACAATGGATGAGATGAAAAGTTGGCCAATTACCTAGTTATCTATTATAATTGATCTTAAAATATATTTAGGTCCTCTCTTATCCTCATGATGTCCCATTTAATCACATTAAGATCATCTTTCCATATCATGCCATCAAACTCTGATTGTGTTGGAGTAAAGCATGTAAGCTTGTTTATTATTGGAGATGCTATTATTATTAGTGCATGTATTTCTTGAGTGAACATTAATAATAGGAACTAATAATTTATGGTTATTCATGAAAAAATATTTGGTTGCATGAAACAACCTACCTTGCCTATTTAATAGGCACTCCCATATATTTTTGATTTAGTCATTTTTGGAGACCCACACAGAGATGTGAATAGAATTCAGAGATTATTGTGCAAATTATTTATTGTTTATTCTCTAAAAATATCTATCATTGGTGTTGTGGTAATGGTTTGCAGGAGAGATCCTACTGGTTATGAATTCATTATGAATTCTAACATGGTATCATAGAAACTCCAGCAACCATTGCTCAATATTTTGTCTATGTTCTTTTTTAGGTGTTATTATTGCCTTTGCAATCTTGAATTAGGATTTGTTTTTTAGCATTATTTTTGGTGCTTTTCTATAAAAATCTTGGCCTCCTAGCATGGTCATACATCCTGATTTTCTTGAGAGCGTTGGTTGTGCATTTGAATTTTTTGGGTTGTTGATCAAAAACATTGATTCAATTTTCTCTCAATCGGGATAGGATTGGTCTATTTTGTTTTCATTCCCTGCTATGGTCTTCAACTTGATATAAGTTTTATATAAATTCTTTTATAATCCATGTTGGCAAGTGTATTATTGGCATCGAGTCCTCAGATCCTATGTCTAGATCATACCTTTGAGCTCTCTATAACTCACCAAAAGAAGGTTTAGCCATCATCAACAACACCTCTATTGGAGTAGCCCTCACCTCCATCATATGCTTAGATGATAAAATCCTCACCATTTTCATTAAGGTCACCTTATCCATGTTCTACAAAGTCATGAATGGGAAGCTTGAGTTTACATATTCCTGCACAAGCTGAAGCACCATCTGGGCTAGATGGAAGCCATCACCATTTTGGAATACGTTCTGAAGGGAAGTTCATATATGAAACATGCCACTAATTTACATGAATTAAATCCACTATAGAAATGCAAGAAAGATTGATATGCATTGAGGACATTGTTGTAGTGGATAGGACTGTAGGTGAAAGTGCATCGAAGGTTACCATTGGTGTTTATTTCTTAGCTATGGTATTAATAAATATTGGTTACCATTGCCTAGTCTCCACCTACTTATTAGTCACACTCCTGGTCTTTCTCACTAATATTCACCTTTGGTGTCTAACTACGGTTATAAAATTTCAAGCATCACCATGATCTTCTCCTATATTCTTGGCTGACAATTATCCTTGTCATGGTCTCTTTCCCAACCATCAGTCACTTCACAAATCTTACCACTTGCATTGCCTACGGTATTACAGGTCAAAACATTTTGTATTACTTTCATCCCCAACGTGGATTTTCTAGTAGTTTTTTACCATGTGGTTTATCTAGGGCTACAAACACAACAATGCTTAACTTTTTTCATAAGGTTTATATTTATTTATTTTGAGTTTTTAAAAAAAATTGATTTTAAAACTCCAATATATGTTTAGTAATTAAATACATTAAGAAGATGCATATCTAAGTGGCTATTAGTGTTTTTTGGTTGAGCCCCTCTTTTTCACCCTTCCATTGTTTTTGTTTTTTTAAGTGGGGAGATATTTTTTTGTGGGAATTTTTAAAAGAGGTGGCATTTCTATTATATGTGGGAAATAGTTTATATAGAGGTAACAATATTTCACTAAGTGGTGAAAGTTGTTTAAAGGTGTGGACCATTTTTTAAAATTTGGTGGCATATTTTCTAAAATGTGGTGTTCTTTGGTGTAATGAGGGGAGCTTATTTTGTAAAGTGGAGGTAAATTTTGTTAGTTGGCATTTTCATTGAAGTGGGGCCACTATTTATTTTTTCTGATCTCAAGTGTCAAAGACTAGAGGATGAGTCCCAGTTTGGTAAGTGGCCAACTCACTAGCAAACAAACTCTTTTTTCCTCTTTACTTTCCCACATTGTATGGCTTTTGTCATCTCTTTTGCACTCATGGATGCATTATCAACAGAGTTTGATGTCTCATTTTTTATTGTGCATTGTATTTTTTTGCCACTTTTATACTCATGGATACATTTTTGGTAGAACCTGATGTCCTACAATCTTGAGTATAGTTTTTTGCCTCACATTACTCCCTTATTTTAGGAAAAACTCTCTTATTCTTGATGGCATCTTCTACATATTGATCACATTTTGGGTTTTATGCATCATTTGGTGTTTTTTTGGTATGCGAACTTTATTTGTGGTCACACTGAGAGTCATGGATTTTTTTCTTCATGTTAGTATGCTCCATGTTGATCACTTACTCTTCAATTGTTAACTATCCCATCACCACCAGGGCCATTTTATTGAGAGATATTTGTTCTGTATCTTTGACATTTTTTTTAACAGTTGACAGTCTCCTTCAAATTTGTTGTGGATCTTGATCTCCTTTTAAAGAGTATCTATTTTGGTGAATACAGTGTCAACATGGTAGTGTTTGAGTAGTGTATTTATTCCACTCATATAGACTTTTTTTGTGTCACTCCAACCAGTCAATAGTATGGGGGGTATGGTGTAGATCCTGCATCTTTAGTTGTTGTGTTCCTTGCTAACCCTTGGTTCATTGCATCTTCTCACAGTAGATCAAATTCAATTGGTGAACCATTTTGCACTATCAACACCTCTGATAGTATTTTTCTTAAGAACTATTTTGGTGCATTCTAGTGTTAGTTATTTTTTGTGATCGAGTAGTGGATCCAAACCACTCGTTTAGATTTGAGTTCCATTGAGACTTTTGAGTCCACCAAATGCATTTATATTTGATAGCTTTCATTCCATCTAGTGCACCCTTTTCAACATTATGTTTGAGTATTGATCCATTTTCCTTCTTGGGGAACCTTAAGGCATATGTTTTTTGCTCTCTCAACTTTAGCTATTGTTACTAGTTTTGGGGCACCTTATGGTGATACATTTCATCTTTGGTGACTCTTTTTTTCCAATGTTTTGAGATCAATGTTTTTTACGGAGTTAGCCTCATATAGAGTACTAGCTCTTATTTGACTTGACGGTTATAGTGATTCATCATCCATGTATTTTGGTAAGATAGCTTGGTTACCATAGGGACACTTTATATTTCACTATGTATTTGTACATGGGTACCTGATCAGGCTTAGTTGCTGAGACCCATCAGTCTCTTTGCTTTCTCTTTTTTCACTCCCTATTTTACGCTTAAGGGAGGGTATTGGATTAAAGCATGTAAGCTTGTTTTAGGATTTTGTTTATTATTATAGATGTTATTTTTATTATTGCATGTATTTATTGAGTGCGTAATAATAGTAAAAACTCCAAATTTATGGTTATTCATGCAATAATATTTAGTTGCATGAAACAACCTACCTTGCCTATTTAATAGGCACTCACTTGTATTTTTGATTTGGTCAATTTTTGGAGACCCACATGGAGATGTGAATAGAATTCAGAGACTATTGTGCAAATTATTTATTATTTATTCTTTGAAAATATCTATCGTTGATGTTGTGGTAATGGTTTGCAAGAGAGTTCCTACTGGTTATGAATTAATTATGAATTTTGATAGATTGAAGTTGTTAACCTACCTCTAAAATATATGAATCAAAATTTATAGAATCTATGACATCCTTGTGAGGAGTTTTAGGGGTTTCTTTTCATTTATTGTGTCCACAAGTGTTAGGACAAACCATGCACAAAATTTAGAAGGGTTTAAACCCTAAAAAAATGTATCAGTAGATGAAACCATTATGATCACCTCACTGAGATGAATCCAATGACTTTTAATGTGCATAAGGGTGGAAAAATTGGCCCAAATTTGTGTACCTATGGAATAAACCATTATGATAATCTCATAGAGATAAATCCAAAGACTATTAATTTGCATAAGGTGAAAATTTTTCCAGCCTTTTTTTACTATTTAAAAAAAAACACTTTGAACAATACTACAGTGATGAAAAAATTAAATTCTTCCCAGATTGCAAGTTATGTTTTTTGATCCTTCAACTCACAAGAGATGTAAAACAATAGAATGAAAAACATCGCTACAAAAACTTGCCCAAATCGAAGCTTCGATACCACTTGTAATGAAATTACTTAGATGTTCACATAGTAGAGTAATATATCATAAACATTACAATAGAGATATTATATCCACATAATAAATTGACAAAAGATAAAAATTCTTGATAAATATAATTTATCCACTTCAAGGGGGTAACTTTCACAACAATGCAATAAGATTAGAATTCACAACATGATGATAAAATATTAATCACTATCTCCTATATATACTCTACTTAGTGATGGTTATTCTATAGACTGACCATATTAAGAACATAAAAAAATGTAATAAGATAATATGAAGGTATGTAAGCTATAATTCAGCCACACATATCCCTAGATGCATTATACATTAAGGGTGTAGCATGATTTGGTTTGTTGGTCATTAACAATGCACTATTTTAATTATTTAAGACGATAATGGAGATTTTTTTTTTAATTGAAGAGCATATGTATATTAATTTAAAAAAGTGTAAATTACAATCCTAATCATACAAAAAAATATGTGTAAAAGTCACACCCCATGAGTAAAGTCATACCGAGGATAAACAATCCTCAAGAAAAGACAAGTTTTAGTAGAGGCTCAATAAATACCACTCAACAAGACATCAAATCATAGTGCATAAAAACTAGGACATAAAATAAAAGATCACAAAGAAATAAAGAGATCATTTAAGCCACCATAACAAACATGGTGGCTAGAGGAGGTAATGGAGAAGGCAGATCCTATGGCTTATCTCCCCATCCTTTGTGAGCAAGAGGATCAATGTCCATAGGTATAGGATCCCAACCATCATTTTTTTTTCATGATTTTTTATATAAATAGATATTTTTTGGCTCTTCTTAGGATTTATGTAAATATAGGTTGTGTTTTAAATGTCATCTAGTTTTAATAGATTGACACTCATAGACCAAATATTGAGCATGTAGTTATTGTCAGATCAATGTTTTATAAAAACAAGGTTTATGAAAGGAAACATCTATGTATAGTCATCTATGTCATCTTGGCATAAAGGATCAATTTGTAGGTGTGAGAGACATAAACCTCAAAACTATTTTTGGTTATGATTTGGTTTATTGGTTGTTAGTAATGATGTATTTTTAATCTTTAAGATGATAACAGAGATTGAAAAGGGGTTATATATTTTTTTCATGTATTTTTGGAGAAATAGAGTATTTATGGCTCTTCTTAGGGTTTTGTAATAAAATAGGATATGAAGTAAGCCATGGTTCTCTTGTTGGTTGCATAGGTTTAGGTCAAGTTTTGGTTAGCAACCACATGTTATCTATTGGTGAGGTGATGTGAGATATGGCTAGATGAGAGGAAAATAAATTTAATCAATGATTTTTTTAGGTTGTAACATCCAACATTAAATGTATCAGAATGGGCATTACATTCCATACATGATCAATGGTCTAAATTAGATGTTAAAGAATGAATACAATTGTATTTAATCAATTCTGATGTGTGACATGAATTGGAATTGATGCATTTTAGGAATGGAGTGTGGTCAACTATGGCATTCTTTTTTAAAATTCTAGGTCTTCACTATCCCACTGAATAGGCAAAATGAATGTTTCACTATGCAAAAAACAAAAAAACAAATAACCACAAACCTCAAAATGATTTCTACTTATGATTTGGTTTGTTGGTATCCACTTTTTATTTTATTCTTTGGATGACCATATGATTTTTAATGGTTATTTTTAATTTCTAAATACATACTAGGTCTAGGAAAGTCCTTTTTCTTTCCAAAATTTCTATATAGGTTTGCAAGGTCATGATGTCATTTTTACCAAAGCCCCAGAGGTATTTATATTATTGCATTAGATGCCATTATTTATTTTTCCTTGAATTATAATGTGTATGCAAGGATGTAGAAGTTCATTTGATATGTTGTTACCCAAAATTAATATGGAATCAATAACATATTCAAAAATTCCTTTTATGATGCCTAAAATTAAATGACTTTAGATTCAGATAGGGCACATTAGAATCATGATCTTTATAATTATACAACTTGTTTAAGTTTAATTACATAGTACGATATATTAGGATCACCCTTATTTTTTTAATTACTATGTGGGATCTTCTCAGGCTGGGAAGGTTTGTTAGTTTAGTTTTAAGCATTTGGGGGACAAAACTCATGCATTGGTATTTGCATTCTTTATTTTATGGTTTTCGAGAAGGTGTTTAATGAAATTTAATTCCTTTTCCTCAATTTTTTTTTATGTAGGTATACAAGGTCATGGTTTTTTCCTACACGAATCCCATCTTATTGTTCTTATGGTACCTAAGATTCGTAGGCAATTGCATGGACATCTGATCAGGGTTAGCATCAAAGATCAAGGTGGGATCTATCCTTTGAATAACACAAAGAATTGGGTGTGTGTTCATTATTTCTATATTATTATGTTTTTTACAACATGGAACCATTAAATTCTTGGAAACATAAATTTTTAATGCGCATTTTTGTTGCCTAGAATTAAATATATTTATATTTAGATAGGGCATATTCAGATCATGTTATTTAATATTATCTAGGTTTTAAGTTTAATAAAGTAATATGACATATTAAATCACCTTTAAAAATAAAATAACTATATGGGATCTTCATGGTTTTTTGTGCCTAGCCAACACATTTATTATTTTTAAAAAATTATATACAAATCTATGGGGTTATGATTTCATTTTTTCAAGGTCTTGTTTTATCATTCTTATGTTGCCCATGTTTTGAAATATCTCCAAAATGTCACTAAGTTATTTTGAGGTTGGGAAGGATTCTTGGTTTTGACTTAAGCATTTGGGGGACAAAACTCATACATTGGCCTTGGTCTTCACAATTATGGTTTTGTTTCTATTAGATCCTTATCTTATCATTTTCATGTTGGCCTATGTTTTAGGCTATAGTTGAATTTAATGGTGGTTGGTTCTATATACACATAATATTTTCATGGTTTTATCAATTACTGATGCTTTACATCTTGTAGGAACCCATTGAGACTCAATCTCTCTGAGTGCATGCCCTAAGGGGTGCACTGAGAAAGGGGTGGATAGACCTTTGGTGCTTTTTAGGATTGTTGTCCCTTTTTTCCATATTATTACCAATCCAACTAGTTCTTAAAACCTTTCCCTAATCTGTTTCTCCTCCCTTGCATATTCTTCTAGTCTTTTTCCTCTTTTTATCCTTCATTTCCTTACTTAGCACCCTTTTGACCTGTTCAACATACTAGGTCGACCTAGTTGACGTAGTATAGTTTTTGGACCTTTTCTCTCTTTTTATTTGTTAGCCTCCCAGCTGACCTAGCACAAACCTAGTGAGTTAGCCTAAAAATGTGCTAGGTCGATTGGGTTGACCTAGCATAGCCAACATTCCTAAACAATTTTAGGGTAAGATACTCCTATAAATACCAGGTCATTTTAGTCATTATTAAATATATTCAATCAAGATTTATTATTCACTCGCACTTCTTCACATTCTACTCTTCCACCATTCTACTTGAAGAGACTTAGTTAGGTTTCTTATTTTGGAGAATCTAGTCTTGCAGATAGGTCTTGGATGCTTTGGCCTAACAAAGTGATCCTTACGAACCACAATAACCTCTTGTGAATCCCCTTTGGCTAAGGGAGAGATTGAGTCTCGATGGGTTCACATTCAGGTAAGTATATTCTAACTTTTTTCTCCTCTCTTTTAGTAGATAGAAGTAGCATAAGTGTTGTCTTGAATAATATTACTCTTCATATTCCATGTATTAGGGTGTTACTAATAATTACTTTATTTGAATTTCCATATACATGTTTTGATTGTTTTGCTTTACTAAACCTCACTTCGTGCCATAATCTTTGATGTGCACTAAATTAGATTTAATTTTCTTTTTATTAGATTAGTGAAATATTAAATCATAGGAATCTTCTAGGGTTGTTATCCACTTGTGTTAGACTATAGGCTTTGGAACCCTATCTTGCATGGTGTGTTGTGACAAGTGATCCCCTAATCGGGTCTAGTAGATCCTCACATTGGTCATGATCCCACTTAATAATTGTATGACCCCCAATTAGAAGTGTAGGTGTGCTCTATCCCATCTGATCTAGGATTGATTTATGGACATGATGTATTTTTGATTACATACAAGGTCAATCTGAGTAGTAGTTTGTACAATATTTATTAGGGTTTATGCGTTTTCCTCTGTTATTGATTTAATTTATTCCACCATTAGTTTAGATTAATAATATAATGACAAAACCTTTGCATCAATATATGCACATTACGCACATAGATAAATGTAGAAAAGGTATAATTTTGATATAAAAAGTACCTATGTCATTGATTAAATTCACTAACCACTCACTTTTTGTAACATTCAAAAGTTTATCTAATGTTATAGTTTTAAGTTCAAGGTTTCTAGGATTTTGATATTTAGAGAAGGGGATATGGTGTGGGTGAAGGTGAATTGACATCCATGGTGGGCAAACCAAAATTATAATACAAAATTTACTAGAGTGACGACCAAGAGGCTTGATTTATAATTGTGTTAGTTTGATTTGATTTCAAAGATACAATTTGTAGTTTAAATTCAAGTATGTTGAACTCAGACAAAAAAGTAACCTTCAACTAATTAAATTCAACCACCATTTTATTTGGGTCCAACTATTGATATGAAGTTGCACATGATCCAACAAGGTCTTCAAAAACTAGCTTACCTTCCTCTCTAGTGAAATTAATCCTTCGATCCACAAGTAATCCCATAATTATGAATGTGAACATAAACATATTCAATTCCATAACAATAAGATAAATTAATTGACATATTGTAATATATTTTCAATTGAAAAACACCTATTTTTTTGTTACACATTGCTTTCAAAAGATCCACTCATTATAGCTCCACAAGTAACCCCACTTACAATTATTTTTGCCCCTACACTTCCTTACATGTTACTTCCCTAACTAGAAATGTGGGGTTCACCACATGATTTCTCCCTCTAGCCAAAAAACATTGTATCATGACCCATCTTGTTAGTGTTAAAACACTAATGTTCCTCCCTTATTTCATGTTGTTTCCACTTAGTGGAACATGATTATTTTAACTAGAATCTTAAACACAATCTTATCCACAAATAAATATTCACTATTATCTATATTTTATCTCTTCTCTTCAAACACTGTTAGCTTAATTTCTTCCTCAAAATATAATCCTGTGTGGGGTTTATCTCCTATAAACATAGAGTCATAAATGTTCTCCAACACTTATGCATTATGAAATAACATCCATTATGTCATCTTGTGATATCTATCCATATTTCTCCTATGGGTCTTCTTCACTTAAGTAATCTTCCATGGATATATCTCCACTTTCATAGGAGCATCTCCTTTACATGCCAAACACATGTCTTTCCTATGTTTTATGTGTCCCAATTAAATTTCCCTTGTTTAACCCTCCCTTATTAATAAAATCCTTAGTATCCATAAAATTTTATCTTATTTCATTATATATATATATATATATATATATATATATATATATATATATATATATATATATGCATTATTTCCTCCTTATCATCGATATTTTTCATTTCACTAAGAATTACTTCCTTTCACATACTTTTTTGCAAACTCACTCAAATCCTACTTGTAGTTCACCTAATCCCGTGCATGTAAAGATTTAGCTAGTCATTCTCATGTTTGAGATTATTTTATCAACCATGAGCATATTAATCAATACATGTATCTATGTAATAAATTAGCCTCTTAGTTCCCACACAAATTAAAATTTTGTTTCATCTAGACACAAATAAGTTAAAATTGAAAATTGTAATTGATAGTTTTGAAATGCACCTATACACCATACATTAATTATAGTCCACTCTTCATCCAAATTATTCAAGTAATTTAATCGATTCTCGGTCCATATATGATTCCTCCTAAATTTTTTGATTTGAATTACCATATTAGGCCATTTTTTGATAGATAATCACTTTTGATCGAAGTTACGAACCAGATCTAGGGCACAACAAGGGGCCCAATCCCTATGAACCATTAAACCAACACAAACAACCACCACTGACCACTGAAATCACCTAGATAATTCAATAGACCACATCTGACCTAAAAACACCCTATGAGATTCAAACTTGGGTGGGGTTAGGCATGACCAACCCAATTTACCAACCCTTTTACATCTCATTAGAACCTACCAGATAGGCCATTAACCAAACATGGATGTGTGTCTTTTTTTCAACGAATAAACTTTCATACTGCTCACTTTAAATATTTTATTGAAACTAATTTTAAGGTTTCAAACCCTTGTTTCCCATATCATATTTTTTAAATTATAAATAATTAACCTCAAACTAGGTTTCCACTTGATCCAAATAAATGCACACTACCGTCAAAATCTCTTATCTCCACACTCTATTTATAGAACCAAAATGTTATGTTTTTTTAAAAATCTTTCACCAAGGCATTGCATAAGCCAAATATCATGTAACAAATATATAATGCTCACAACACCCTTATATTATTTAATATCAAAGACTTTGAATCCCATCTAAGGCATAATAAGAGAACACTAATAATGCCATTATGGGAAAAAATACAAAGACTAAATCGAACACATAATATATACAATATGAAACATACCACATAAACATCATCTAAATACAAAAAGAAAACAAATACAAGATATAATTCACTAAAATAATCCACATTTCATTATCATATTCAAAATCATCAATAAAAATTATACAATATCCAGTAATACATTGACTACCATTAAAGGTTTAACTTTACATCGTAGAAGTCCCAAAAATCTCTCCAAGATAATTCAAAACCTAGCTTGGACTTCTCCAAAATCTTTGGCTTAGCATTAGAGAACATGTACCCTATTTGACATGTCAAAATCAAGATCCCAAAGAGATCCAAACATCCCATTTATAATATTCTTGGACCCATACCAACTATCACTCATTCAAATCTCCTTTAACGATTGTTATGCCACTTATCCTAAACATTAAAATATTCCTCCCTGATCCATCTATTATCTTGTGTAGTATTATATTATGTTACTCTAAAATCATATCATTTTCCAACCAATATTGTCTCCATAATTTGCATCATATTTTCTTGGATGTTTTCTAATTTTTATCTTTTCCTTCATTATGTTTGAATTTGTTTTTCTCTTTTATATGTGTGTATCCATTATATGTGTGTTTTTTATTACCTGTGGAGTGTACATCATCTTTCCTGTGAAACCTCATTATTCACGTACACATGATATTGAACATTCACATTATAAGTTTCTAAGGGTATTCCACATCTCATTCACATGCCATTAAGATTATATAGTCTTTATGTTTTCCTTATCTACATTTTTAGGATCAATAGTTATAAATGCAACAAATTAAACTATATGCTCTTTCACCTAGATCCTTATTTTGGTACAAGATGCAACACTTTAATATAAAATGTAGCATAAAATAGAGTGTGATATCCCTTTTAATTTCTATTGAGTAGATTGTCTTCGTGTTGTATTTTCAATACATTAAGGTAACTTTGTAACATGTATAGGGTTATTGAATTCAAATTATAAATTATTGTCATGCAATTTGGAAGTGTGAAAGGCTATAATTAAGGCATAAAGAAACATGGTGCAATGGGTGGAATGGTCCAAATAGACCATAATAGAAATCAAGACTATAGGAATGTATCTTAAAATGGTCAATGTGAAACAAGCTTAGAAACATAGATCTAATGGAATGCAATAATGACTTAAGATATCATAAACTAAACATTTGATAGAGAAGAAGGTGTTCATGAATAAAATGATGATAATGAAGAGTTATGAAGGGTCCAATGTAAATATAGTTGTGCCAATAAGATCCTAATTTGAACCAATGATCCATATATACAAAAATCACAATAATAACATTGCAATTATAATTTTTGTACCAAAATTAGGTGTCTACATAGTGTCATTCCTTCTATAATCAATGAAGAAAATATAATTATATGCCCCAATAGATGCATGATATGAATTATGGCAATGTAGGAAAAACATCAAGAACATTTGCATGCAAGTAAGACACACTAATCATGCCACCAATCATGTAGGCAACATATATTAAGACAATCAAGCATGCATTACACATCAAGTATATAATAATCATGTCATATTGAGAGTAATAAACATAAATCATGTCACACACACATAGTATGAAAAAAAAGTCATAGAAATGAAAAAAAAACAAACATATTAAACAAATTATAAAATGAAATGAAGGAACACATATATCAATAACTAGATATACAAGAGAGGCATGCCAAATGATAAACACATAAATCAAACACATTAAGCATAGGGAAAGCAAGAAAAACACAAAAGTAACCAATGTGTCAAAGACTATAAAAATAGGCAACATATAACAAGAAAAGCATCCATATAAATAAACACAAAGAAATACTAAAGTCAAAGCAAGTACAAAAAATGTATAAGCATAAAAAATCATAAAGCATGTAAAGGTAAACACTAAGAAAGATACACACACACACACACACACACACACACACACACACACACACACACACACACACACACACACACACACACACACACACACACACACACACATAATCTAATGAAAGATTAATATGATAAAGGAAATCATAAAAGATAGAATTTAAAGAACTACTAGGATATGCCCTCAAAATTTCCCTAGAGTGAGCATGATATGTGCATCCAACCAACTGTGAATCCATACTCATATATATGTGCAACTATATCTTTCATCTATTTTTAAAAAAACCAACAATAATATATATGTAATTAATATAATATCCAACTAAGAGTTGGATAATCTTGGACACATTAAGAATAAAACAAGAATATAAATAATGCAAAACAATCTAACACATCATGCAAATTAAAGAGTGTTTAATTTTAAAACACAAGAGGCTTGTTTAAATAAGTTAACACATAATTCTAGGAGGTTTATGATAATCACCATAAGATATAAAATGTTAAGCACAAAAACCATAAGTAGTATGTATATGGTGTGTTCGGATGCATAAAAAGTAATCATCATAATCATTTATGTTTTTCTTCATTATGTAAAAAATGTCTCTCATGTATTGATGTTATTTACGATTTTATGTTTGTCTCATAGATATATTATGTGATGATTGTATCTTATTGGAATCAAATTATGCTTTTTAATCTTATGCACCCTATTTTGAGGCAACCATTTTTTTACTTGTTTTGGTTCTCTTTTATGAATTTGTTTGTATTTATTTTACACTTAGGAAACAATTTCTATCCCTTTGAATTGTAATGACTTGAACTTGATGTTAACATTTTACACATTGATGCATATCAAAAGATGTTGCGTTTATTTAATGTATCTATGTTCAAAAATTAAAGAATTATAAGTTCCAGTAGTGAGAAACACATGAAATAGAGTTTGAATTATCTTTGGGTTCACTATAATACATAAAATAATACAACAAAGGGTTTTGCTTCTAATACTGTCATATCTTATGATAATCATATATATATATATATATATATATAGGCCAAGTCATCCAATTTAGGTCCTAAGATATAAATAAATTATTTAGTACATATGTTCAAGTATAATCTAATGTCAACCATCAAACTATTGTTTTATTTTCCATTTATAAGTTCTCATATAAATAGTGGTCCATTGTATGAAACATTATATGTCATATCTTCTTCACTAAACACAATTTGAATAGATGTGGATTTATTCTTGATTGAATCAATTGCTCCAATAATATTATCAAGTGAATGTTATTTGTGTTCCATAGTCACATTATTGTATTTTAGTTTTTATAGCATATGGACTTTACTATTATCAGTTGATTGCACCTTTTTAGTAGATGTTTCAAGGGAGATACTTGAATTTGCATCATCCCATTGAATTTTAATGTTATCGAGTAAATCCTAAATCTTATGTTTCAAAGTGATACATCTGTTATAGAGTTCCCTTGAAGTATATGAAAATCACAATATGCATCGACAATAATAATACTTAGGCAATGGTATTGAATTATCAAATTCCCTTGTTGGTGGAAAAATAATCATATTGTATTCAAGTAACTTCTTCAAGATATTTCATAAACTTTCACTTAATCATGTAAATTGCCTATGCTCAGGTTTCAAGGTGTTGGAGAATTAACCTTCTCCTTTAAGCAAAAAAATCAGTTTTTTCTAATATAATCTCTCTTCTAGTTTTTTTTACTACTCTTTTTATTTAAAGTTTTTTTAAGCTCAGATCTCCATTTTTTTAAATTTTTGAGCATTATTTCTACTCTTTTAAGAATTATATATTAGATTAAGATTCTATTTTGGAAATTCTATTATCCCCCACAAAATTTAAATCTCTATATTATAGTTTCTTTATTTTGTATCTTGTGTTTTTTTAATGAAATATATCCATATATTAATTAAAAAATATATACAAATAATTCAAAAAAAATAAAGGTGGTATGAAATCACACCACGTCACACTAGGAAGAGCCCAGGGGCAAAACCACAAGTACCATAATCTAGGTAGAGCCTAGAAATAAATTACAAAAGCATTAAAAAAGAGATAACTTTTATGCAAAAAGAGCAAGTCCAGAAGGCAGAGGATCGATATCATCAATACCCTATCCCAAGATTGGTAAGTCATTACCATCTAGAATAGGTTCCTAGCTAGTTACTTGGGCAGTGTCCATATCATCATATTCTGCTTGTGTCCACATGGGTGAAATGGCCAAAGAAAGCCTGGGGAACTTATCCAACACATTTGTTTAGCCTCCAGGTGGCACCCCTCAAGCATCTAGGCATGGAAGAGGAGGTGGAACACCACTATCATCCTGCTCAGCAGGAGAAGGAGGTGGTGGCTGCCACCCTCATTGCTGCCCAAAAGGGGAAATGCATTGGTACAGGGTGCCATTATGAGAGTGATGCCTAGTTAATTATGATGATGCCCACCACAAGGTGGTTGAGGTACTCTATCTTCCAATTTGGGATCCCTAGGTGGAGAAGGAAAAATTTGACCCATAGCACAAGGAGCATCTCCCCAGTGGGAGAGGAGATCCTGAAGATGCCCAAGCTCCATAGCCAATTTATTGGCTTGGACTTGAATCTGCAAAAGAATATTGGAGATGATACAAGATTTGTGCAAAGCAGATACACTACAATTAATAGAAGAATGATTAAATAAATAATTATTTCTTTCTTTCTAAATCTCCACTCTAAAAGTATATCACACTTGCATATACTTGAAGGGCATCACGAGTTTGTCTCCAAGGAGGATATGCTGCCAAAGGAAGAAATTGGAGCGGGAAAGGCCTGAAAAGATCATGGATCC
This sequence comes from Torreya grandis, assembly GCA_037957365.1. NCBI lineage: Eukaryota > Viridiplantae > Streptophyta > Pinopsida > Cupressales > Taxaceae > Torreya > Torreya grandis. Next base: position 136,115 of record JARHVA010001906.1, on the reverse strand, counting down.
AAGTCCAGACCCTTTGATCTTTGGAACAAAACTAGAAGAGATGAGGAAGCATCTCAAGGTGGCCACAAAAGGGGCAAGTAGGCAGGTGGACTCCAAGCTAGATGAGTCTTCTGCCAATAAACAAACCTTGGTGCAGTATACCACAAGCCCCCCAAACCATCTTGAAGTGAAAGCTCCAAATTTTAATAGATGATTGCAGCCCCCAACAAGCATTAAGATTTTCAACCATGGGCAAATGGGGGGTGAGCCATGCATAGCCAAGCTGAGGGATGTAATTATGAAAAGGGGTATCGACATACCATTTTCAATCCTTCCACCATGGTCATGTAGAATGGACCAAGATTTTATGGAGCATGAAAGCTAGGATGACATTAAGGATCTCTTGATAGGACTCCTGTTCTATATTGGCTAGCCAAAATTTAGATTTTGCTTCCTCAAAGGATAACCAAGAGCGAGAGCACCTACATAAAATATCCTAGATGGTATGAATTACTTTAAGGTAGAGCTTGAGAGCATTGACCCAAGGGACCTCTTCTAGGGGCATCTCATTACAAGAGAAAATGGGTGACTGCTAGAGAGAATGGGAGTTGGTACAGAGCCCAATCCATAAATTAGAGACATTCTAGAGTAGCCATGATTTAATCTTTTCCCAGGCCTTCCATATGCTTTTGGCCACAAAGGACCTTGTGATTTGGACAAGAGACTGAATGAAGAGTAAATTAGGGAAGTCGAGCCCTTTTTAGGCCTTTTTGCCCTTAGGCAAGCCTTAGGATATATAGTGTATGAACAACACCTTTCATGCTTCTTGGCCCTCAATGGCCCACACAATCCATTTGGCACATAAGTCAGTTCTTTGCTGGGCTATGTTGATGAGCCCCATCCCTCCAACATCACGCGTGAGGCAATAATATTCCCAATCCACCCTATGGAATCCTTTACCCTATAGGGGATTAACATAAAGGAAATATCTGAGCAACTTCTCTAGCTTTTGTTAATATTTTTTGGAAGGCACCCATCATGACGAGTAATACACATGGGTGGATGCAAGAATTTTTGAGCAAATTAAAAAATTTCTTGCTAACGAAAGAGACTTGGTCACCCAAAATTATAGCTTCTTAGAAACTCTGTCAACAACATATTGCCACAAAAAAGGTGGAGAGGTATCAAAATCAAAGAGGATGCCAAGAAATTTAAATATTTCATCATGTTGGATCCACTTCCAACCAAGCAGCCCATGCTAGCAAAGGGAAGTAAGATTTTCTATAGCAACAAGTTTTTTATCATTGGATGATAGAGGCAAAGATTAGGTAGAACATGTCGAGACACTGAAAGGCATTATCTACATTGGTTTCATCCTTAATGAGAGTAAGGAATGTGTCATCTGCAAAGTGGCCATTAAGTAGTTACATATCTTCAAGTGGGTTTGTAGCATTAGGAGGGAGATAAATTCCCTTAACAAGGCCCATAGCTTGGGCATTGCTAAGAAGATATCCAAAACCCTCAGCTGCAATAACATATAGGATGGGAGCTAGGGGGCACCCTTCATGAATAGAACAAATTAAGCCAAACTACTCAGAGGTGACTCCATTAATGGAGAGAACAACTAAGGCATCAAATAAAAGCATCTGAATAGTTTGGATGAATATAGACCCGAAGCCCAGGGCTTGAATCATGGCTAGAATAAAAGGCCATTCAATGCGATCATAGGCTTTTTAAATATCAATTTTGATGAACATAGCTTATTGCTTAGATCGTCTGGCCCAATCCATGCCTTCCCAGATGGTAATGATGTTATCCAAAATATAACGACTTCTGATGAGACCAGTTTGTTCTGGATACATAATGAGAGGCAACATATTATATAGCTAGATTGGCAGAGCCTTGGCAATGATCTTATAGGAAACATTTACAAGGGTGATGGGCTGCTAGTTGTAGATCAACTCAGGATCTCCTTACTTAGGTATGAATTTGATATTTACTTTATTTATATTGGTACCTAGAGAATGATTGTGAAACGCTTCTTGATAAACCTTATACAAGTCAATGGCCACAAGGTCTCAAAGCATTTTATAAAATTCATAGGGGAAGCCATCAATGCTAAGGGCTTTGTCATTAGCCATGTGAGACATTGATTCATGTAAGTCATCAATATAGAGGGTCCTGTCTCAAACCACCTAATGGGTGGGAGTGATTTTACATGACACCACTGAAAGTCATTGTTGAAGGGTGGATTCATGCTCAATCGAGGATGCTTGAGCTTAAAAAACTTATTGATATTGGCAGACAAAATCTTGCAATATTAGTGGAGTCTCTGTGAATCTGTTTCCAGCCTTAAAAATGACTTGTAGCTATTGCTCTAAGTTTTTGGATCATAGAATTTGGAAGAACTCCTTAGAAGCTTTATCTCCTATCTTAAGCCAATGAAACTTGGATTTGATTTGGGCTCCCTAGGCATTATAGTTGTCCACAATCTGAATATAGTGCCACAAGGCAGAAACTCTCACCTATAAGATCTCATTAAAGGGATCTTTTTCCAAGGCTAGAGCTGCATGGCTTAGCTAAGAGGAAGTAGTAGAGTAGGAGTGTCTCCAAATTTTGGCAAGCTGGTGGCCGTAGATCCACAAAAAGTGAGAGGTTCTTCTGATGGTGTCATCCCATCAAAGAATCCAACTAGATTATTGAGAAGGGCATGGATCTAAATTTCAAACTCTCCTAATGTGTGCCACTATGGGCCCATGCTTGAGCAAGGAGGTGTTAAGAAAGAATTGTGTTTTGTCGAATTTGGGTTTCATAAACTACCATGTCACTTGGAACCAAATTGGGGAGTGATCAAAAAGCCCAAAATTCAATAGCACCTGCATTAGAGGAAAAAAAACTATTATCAAAAGAGAAGTACAGTTGGGTGGACATCATTGTCGTATCTAGACACTTCAAAATTCGAGTGGGGCCTCCCTAAAATTATTCCAAGTGTACCAAACTCCATCTATAGGCCGATGGGTTAAATTAGGGTCATAAAGGCCCCATTTAGTGCACATATAAAACCATGCCTCCCTTTCACCAATTTCCGACCTCATAGGTAGGTGGCCCAACTTGTCCTTGGGAGATGCCAGCATATTAAAGTCACCACCTAATACCCAATGGCCATTGGGGAGATCATCTATTATCCATCACCATAAATGGGTATGCTCAAAAGCGTCATTTGAGGCATAAATATTAATAAAGCCAAAAGAATGACTTTCAATGTTAAAAAGAGACCATATTAACCAGTTGGTGGGGTCCATGCCAGATTGCACTAAGTGTGGCCATCAACTTGGAGAAATGAAAATGATCACCCCTCTACGTCTTGTGACATGGTTGCTATGAAGAATGATATTATTATGTCAGATGGAATTACTAACAACTATCAATAAGAAGTATGCCATTGTGGCTTCCTATAGACAGAGAATGTCCATCTTGAAAAACTTCCTTGTAAAATCATGCACAACAAAGTTGTGATTTGGGTCTGTGAGACCATGAACATTCCATGAAAAATAATTCATAGATGATGGGTGTCAAGGGACATGTCCTTCGAGTCCAACCCCTCCAGGGTGTCATATCAGTTTTAAAGAAAGCGCTCACTAATTGCACTCAAGAAGTTAACAAATTGCTTCCTCACAGTAGGGTCAACCTGATACTCTCCTTCCTCCACCTCATCACTCCTTTGAGGAGGGCTATGAGAGCATTTGGATGTTTCCTGCCAAGAAGGAAGTGGAAGAGTGGTTGGCTATGAGTCAGAAAATATGGAAGAATTGGGCACAGAGGCCTCAAAACCTTGGTATAATATGTTAGCAACTTGAGGGATGTTGAACACCCTAGGTTTTTCTACCAATTTTGAGGCTTCAACTGGAGAGGGCTCTTTCACAAGAGGAGCTTGTTCCTATGGGCCATTGCTCGAAGATGAATTGCCTCCTTTGGGAGTAGCAACTATGGATGTGGCTTTGGGGAGAGTTTTTTTTTTCCCTACTGTAGTCCATCTATCTTTAGCTATTTTTTGGCTAGCTTTAGGAGAGGGCTTGGGGGGAGAGGATGAATGGTTGGACGCATTATTGCGAGCCAACTAAAGGGGATAATCCTGTATCTTATGGTATGTGGCTTGGTAGCAAAAGCAAGAATTAGGAAAATTAATATACAGGACTCACTAAGAGTCCTCACATCCCTAACTTGGATTTTCACAAACTCCTTGAGGTCTCGGAAGAGGTCAACTTCTACACAAACCCTTTTTTGCAATTTAGTTGAGTAGAACCGGTTTTGTTCATGACAAACCACCCAGCTTATGGAGGATGTTATCTAGTAAATAAAGTGCCAACAGGAGAGGGACAGACCTGGAAATTCAACCCAGTTTGGGACTTTAAGAGCAGTGTACTATGAGACCACAAAGTCTCGTGTCCAGGGAGAGAACCATAAGTGAATTCCTGATGTATCAACTGGCAGACCTATGGAGGATTCCTCCTACATGAGAAGGGTCAAAGAAGTGAAACAAAAAAAACCCCTTAGTCATATTCTAGATGCTCTCGAGCTTAATGCCGTGAGCTACCTAGTGAGTTTGAACCCAAGACTGAAGCATACTTTTAGAGGGGATTCTCCCTACAAAATAGCCTATTAAATAGAATTGCTCTAACCATTGACATGCAAAATTAAATTTAGGAATAGATAATATAACATTTGGTTCCGAAGCATTACCTCATGGTATACCTTCAGGACAAACTCCATGGGGCACTTGCAGGGGGCCATTGTTTGACGCTCCATCATTCTTCTTTGTGGCTAAAACAGTTGGGATAGAAGGAGGAGAAGTCATTATAAACACTGGCCTCACCCGAAGGTGAGAAACCCTAAAATGACAACAAATGCAAGTCTCGCAAGTGACTAAGGCTACGGTTGACACAATGCTGGGAAGGCAGAAAAGCAAGGGTCAACTCAATGGAAAGCATGGAAGAAACCCTAGCAAAGCGAAAAAACCTATTCTCTTTAACACCTTTTAATATCAGTCGTATTTTGTGTTTTGGTCCATTATATATATTTATTACGACGCTCCTTTAATTTCTGTGTTTTTTTGTTCTTTTTCTATTATCCCCCTTGCGTCGACCTCTTTACCTTGGATGATTTATCTTCTCTGTTGGGCGTGCCTTGTTTTCTGCTCTGTGTGCTTGTTTGGAAATACGCTTACCTCCTAGGCATTCTCCTTGTTTTATCTGTTTTTTCATCTTGCAGTTCACCATTAGCCAACTACTTTTTTTTTTAACTTGTCTGTAGTTTGATATCAGATCATTCCGTTGTTTAGTTCGGGGTTTTTTTTTGTTTACTCTATTTTGTCTGTTCTATTATTAAGTTAGCTAGGTGCATTCTTACATCTGACCGTTTTATTCCTTCGCCTTCTTGCCTTGAGCCGTGTGGTTATTCTTCTTTGATGCAAATTTGTTTGGTTCTGGCGTAGCTGAGCATTCTCACTAACACATTTTTTCATTTTTGCGTTATTCATCTCATACGATAATATATCTATGTTCAAGTATCACTCTACTCTTGATGCGTTTCTTTCTTGTATTAAATAATTCAATCATTATTTTCTTTATTTAGCCAAAATATTTTGATTATTTTCATGATGCCTCATATTTTATATTTGTAACGGTTTCCTTTTTTTTTAAAACAAACACAAAAGTTTTGTTTGTTTTAAACATTACAGCTGAAGTCTTTTACTTTGGTAAAAACAACAATTTTTGGGATGTGGCGCATCTATTCATGGCATTATAAAACAAATATTGTTTCCATGAATTTATTCCTTGTGGCTTTTGGCATTATGTGCCTTTGTTTAGAGATTTTAATGCACCATAATCCTTCATTAATATGGTATATGTTTTAAAGTTTCATAACCTTCGAGGGATAATATTAAATTAAAAAAAACACACATTCTCGCTTTTTCATATGAATTGAAAATTCGATATTAAATATTTGGTGTTTTGTCTTATCCTTCGCATTATTTGACTTTAGTGTTTTTGGCATTTAACATAATTGCTTAAAACTGTATTTTAAATTTAAAGTTTTTTAATATATATCTTATTAAATTAGTATTTTAATTTTTTTTATTTCTTTTGGTATATTTTTTATGTTTTAATAAGATAGATAAATATTTTTAAAATGTTTTTTCACCATTTTATATTTTAAAAAACTCATTTAGATTTAAGTTTGGAGTTTTGGTGTGGACTTACATTTACCATTTTTAATTGATCTTATTTTTTTGTTAAAATAAATATTTTAAAGTATTAGATCAATTTATGTTTATCATAATATTTTTTTTTTCAATAATAACGAAATCAATATCCTTTGTTCTTATAGTCTTTAAATTGGTCATTTTTTTAATTTTTAAGAATAATATACGAACCATTTATTTTCAAAATGTTGAAATAGTTGCTCTTAAAGATCAAGGTAGGATCTATCCTGAATCCTATCTTATTTTTCTTATGTAAACTGCAATTCGTAGGTAATTGCATGGACATTTGCTCAGGGTTAGCATCAGAGATCAAGGTGGGATCTATTCTTTGAATAACACAAAGAATTGGGTTGTTTTCATTATTTTTATATGTTTTTACAACATGGAATCATTAGATTCTTGTAAACATAAATTTTTAATGCCCGTTTTTGTTGCCCAAAATTAAATATATTTATATTTAGATAGGGCATATTAAGATCATGTTATTTACTATTATCTAGATTGTAAGTTTAACAAAGTTATATGACATATTAGATCACCTTTAAAAATAAAATAGCTATATGGGTTCTTCATGGTTCTCTATGCCTAGCAAACACATTTATTATTTTTTAAAAATTATATACAAATCTATAGGGTTATGGTTTCATTTTTTTCAAAGGCTTGTTTTATCATTCTTACGCTGCCCATGTTTTGAAATATCTCCAAAATGTCACTAAGTTATTTTGAGGTTGGGAAGGTTTCTCGGGTCTGCCTTAAGCATTTGGGACAAAACTCATATGTTTGCCTTGGTCTTCACAGTTGTGGTTTTGTTTCTATCAGATCTTTATCTTATCATTTTCATGTTGGCCTATGTTTTAGGCTATAGTTGACCTTAAGGGTGGTTGGGTCAATCTGAGTAGTAGTTTGTACAATATATATTAGAATTTATGTGCTTTCCTTTGTTATTGATTCAATTTATTCCACCATTAGTTTAGATTAATAACACAATGACCAAACCTTTGCATCATTACATGCACAATATAAACATAGATAGAGGTCAAAAAGGCATAATATTGATAGAAAAGGTACCTATGTCATTGATTAAATTCACTAACCACTCACCTTTTGTATTATTCAAAAGTTTGTCTAACATTATAGTTGTAAGTTCAAGGTTTCTAGGGTTTTGATATTTAGAGAAGGGGATATGGTGTGGGCAAAGGTGAAGTGACATCCATGGTGGGTAGACCAAAATTATAATACAACATTTACTAGAGTGACGACCAAGAGGCTTGATTTATAATTGGATTAATTTGATTTGATTTGGAAGATATGATTTTTAGTTTAAATTCAAGTATGTTGAACTCGCACAAAAAAGTAACCTTCAACTAATTGAATTCAACCACCATTTTATTTGGGTCCAACTTTTGATATGAAGTGTACACATGATCCAACAAGGTCTTCAAAAACTAGCTTACCTTTCTCTCTAGTGAAATTAATCCTTCGACCCACCAAGTAATCTCACAATTATGAATGTGATCACAAACATATTCAATTCCATAATAATATGATAATTTCATTGACATCTTATAATACATTTTCAATTAAACAATGCTTATTTATTTTATTGCACATTACTTTCGAAAGATTCACTCATTATAGCTCCACTAGTAACCCCGCCTACAATTATTTTTGGCCCTACACTTCCTTACATGCTACTTTCCTAAATAGAAATGTGGGGTTCACCACATGAATTCTCCCTCTAGCCAACAAACCTTGTATAGTGGCCCGTCTTGTCAGTGCTGAAACACTCATGCTCCTCCCTTATTTCATGTTGTTTATACTTAATGGCACATTATTATTTTACACTAGCCTCTTAAACACAATCTTATCCACAAATAAATATTCACTATTCTCTATATTTGATCTCTTCTCTTCAAACACTTTTAGCTTAATTTCCTCCTCAAAATATAATCCCATATAGGGTTTATCTCTTATAAACATAGAGTCATAAATGTTCTCCAACACTTATGCATTCTGAAACAACATCCATTATGTCATCTTGTGATATGTATCCATCTTTCTCCTATGGGTCTTCTTCACTTAAGTAATCTACCATGGACATATCTCCACTTTCATAGGAGTGTGTCTCTCCCTTGCGTGTCAAACACATGCCCTTCCTAGGTTTTATGTGTCCCAATGAAATTTACCTTGCTTAACCCTCCCTTATTAATAAAATCCTTAGTATCCATAAAATTTTATCTTATTTCATTATATATATGCATTAAAACCTCCCTATCATCGTATGCTCCATTTCACTAAGAATTACTTCTTTTTGCATAAGTTTTTGCAAACTCACTCAACTCTTACTTGTAATTCACCTAATCCTTGCACGTAAAGATTTAGCTATTCATTATCATGTTTGTGATTCTTCAATCAATCATTAACATATTAATCTAGACATGTATCTATGTAATAAATTAGCCTCTTAGTTCCCACACAAATTGAATTTTTGCTTCTTCTAGACATAAATAAGATAAAATTGAAAATTGTAATAGATAGTTTTGAAATGCACCTCTACACCATATATTAATTATAGTCCACTCTTCATCCAAATTATTCAAGTAATTTAATAAATTCTTGGTCCATATATGCTTCCTCCCAAAGTTTTTGATTTGACCTACCATATTAGGTCATTTTTTATAGATAATCACCTTTGATGAAAGCTACCAACCAGATCTGGGGCACAATAAGGGGTCTAGTCCCTTTGAACCATTAAACCACACAAATTGACCACCACTGACCACTGAAATCACCAAGCCAATTCAAATGACCACATCTGGCCTACAAACACCCTGTGAGATTTGAACCTAGGTGGGGTTGGGCACAAACAACCCACTTTACCAACCCTTCTACATATCATTAGAACTTGCCATATAAGCCATTAACCAAACATGGATATGTGTCTTTATTTCAACAAATAAACTTTCATATTGATCACTTTAAATATTTTATTGCAACCAATTTTAAGGTTTCAAACCCTTGTTTCCTATATCATATTTTTTAAATTCTAAATAATTAGCCTCAAACTAAGTTTCCACTTGATCCAAATAAATGCACCCTTCCATCAAAATATTTTTAACTCCACACTCTATTTATAGAACCAAAATGTTATGCTTTTTTAAAATCTTTCACCAAAGCATTGCATAAGCCAAATATCATGTAACAAATACGAAATACTCGCAACACCATTATATTATTTAATCTCAAAGACTTTGAATCTCATCTACGGTATAATAAGATAACACTAAGAATGCCATTATGGGAAAAAAATACAAAGACTAAATCGAGCTCATAATATATACAATATGAAACATACCACATAAACATCATTTAAATACAAAAAGAAAACAAATACAAGATATAATTTGCTAAAATAATCCATATTTCATTATCATATTCAAAATCATCAATAAAAATTATACAATGTCCAATAATACATTGACTACCATCAAAGGTTAAACTTTACATCGTAGAAGTCCCAAAATCCTCTCCAAGATTATTCAAAACCTAGCTTGCACTTCTCCAAAATCTTTGGCTTAGCATTAGAGAACACGAACCCTATTTGACATGCCAAGATTAAGATCCCAAAGAGATCCAAACACCCCATTTATAATATTCCTGGACCCATACCAACTATTGCTCATTCAAATCTCCTTTACCGATTGTTATGCCACTTATCCTAAACATTATAATATTCCTTCCTTGATCCATATATTATCTTGTGTAGTATTATATTCTATTACTCTAAAATCATATCCTTTTCCAACCAAGATTGACTCCATAATTTGCATCATATTTCCTTGGATGTTTTCTAATTTTAGCTTTTCCTTCATTGTGTTTGAATTTGTTTTTATCTTTATATGTGTTTCTACATTATATGTGTGTTTTCTATAATCTGTACAATGATTTTTCCTATGAAACCTCTTTCTTCACATACACATGCACATTATAAGTTTCTAAGGATATTTCACATCTCATTCACATGCCATTAATCTTATATAGTCTTTATGTTTTCCTTATCTGCATTTTTAGGATCAATAGTTATAAATGCAACAAATTAAACCATATTCTCTTTTAACTAGATCCTTATTTTAGTACAAGATGCAACTCTTCAATATAAAATGTAGTATAAAATAGAGTGCAATATCCCTTTTAATTTCTATTGAGTTTATTGATAGATTGATATAATGTATTCATGATGTATTCTCAATGCATTAAGGTAACTTTGTAACATGTATAGAGATATTGAATACAAATTAGAACTTATTGTCATGCAACCTAGAAGTGTGAAAGGCTATAATCAAGGCATAAAAAAACATGGTGCAATGGTCCAAATAGACCATAATAGAAATTAAGACTATATGAATGTATCTTAAAATGGTCAATGTGAAACAAGCTTAGAAATATAGATCTAATGGAATGAAATAATGATTTAAGGTATCCTAAACTAAACATTTGATAGAGTTGAAGGTGTTTATGAATAAAATGATGATAATGAAGAGCTATGAAGGGTCCAATGTAAATATAGTTGTGCCAATAAGATCCTAATTTGAACCAATGATCCATATATACAAAAATCATAATAATAACATTGTAATTATAATTCCTATACCAAAATTAGGTGTTTAAAGAGTGTCATTCCTTTTATAATCAATGAATAAAATATAATTATATACCCCGATAGATGCATGATATGAATTATGGCAATGTAGGAAAAACATCAAGAACATTTGCATGTTATAGATCAAGGAAAATAAATGACCATTATGATATATATCATGGTACCAATCATGTGGGAAACATAGAGTAATACAATCAAGCATATAAGACACACTAAACATGCCACCAATCATCTAGGCAACATATATTAAGACAATCAAGCATGTATTACACATTAAGTATATAGTAAGCATGTCATATTGAAAATAATAAACATAAATCATGTCACAAACATAGTATAAAAAAAAAGTCTTAGAAATGAAAAACACAATCATATGATTCAAATTATAAAATGAAATGAAGGAACACATATATTAATAAATGGATATACAAGAGAGGCATGACAAATGATAAACACATAAAGCAAACACATCAGGCATAAGGAAAAAAAAAACTCAAAAGTAACCAACATGTCAAAGATTATAAAAATAGGCAACATATAGGAAGAAAAGCATCCATATAAATAAGCACAAAGAAATACTAAAGTAAAATCAAGTACAAAAATGTATAAGCATAAAAAATCACAAATCATGCAAAAGTACACACTAGGAAAGATAAATAAATATTTAAAAACTAATAAAAGCTTAATATAATAAAGGAAATCATAAAAAATAGAATTTAAAGAACTACTAGGATATGCCCTCAAAAGTTTCCTAGAGTGAGCATAAGGAAAAAAAAACTCAAAAGTAACCAACACGTCAAAGATTATAAAAATAGGCAACATATAGGAAGAAAAGCATCCATATAAATAAGCACAAAGAAATACTAAAGTAAATCAAGTACAAAAATGTATAAGCATAAAAAATCACAAATCATGCAAAGGTACACACTAGGAAAGATAAATAAATATATATAAACTAATGAAAGCTTAATATAATAAAGAAAATCATAAAAAATAGAATTTAAAGAACTACTAGGATATGCCCTCAAAAGTTTCCTAGAGTGAGCATAAGGAAAAAAAACTCAAAAGTAACCAACATGTCAAAGATAATAAAAATAGGCAACATATAGGAAGAAAAGCATCTATATAAATAAGCACAAAGAAATGCTAAAGTAAAATCAAGTACAAAAATGTATAAGCATAAAAAATCACAAAGCATGCAAAGGTACACACTAGGAAAGATAAATAAATATATATAAACTAATGGAATCTTAATATAATAAAGGAAATCATAAAAAATATAATTTAAAGAACTACTAGGATATGCCCTCAAAAGTTTCCTAGAGTGAGCATAATATGTGCATCCAACCAACTGTGAATCCATACTCATATATGTACCACTATATCTTGCATCTATTTTAAAAATACTAACAATAATATATGTGTAATTAATATAATATCCAACTAAGAGTTGGATAATCATGGACACATAAAGATAAAACAAGAATATAAATAATGCAAAACAATCTAACACATAAAAAATGAGTGTTTAATTTTAAAAAACAAGAGGATTGTTTAGCTAAGTTAACACATAATGCTAGGAGGTCTATGATATTCACCATAAGATATAAAATGTTAAGCACAAAAACCATAAGTAGTATGTATATGGTGTGTTCAGATGCATAAAAATTCATCATCACAATCATTTATATTTTTCTTCATTGTGTAACAAATGTTTCTCATATATTGATTTTATTTACGATTCTATGTTTGTCTCATAGATATATTATGTAATGATTGTATCTTTATTGGAATCAACTTATGGTTTTTAATCTTATGCACCCTATTTTGAGGCAACCATTTTTTTACTTGTTTTGATTCTCTTTGATGAACTTGTTTGTGTTTATTTTACACTTACGAAAAAATTTCTATCCCTTTGAATTGTAATGACTTGAACTTGACGTTAACATTTTACACATTGATGCATAACAAAAGATGTTACGTTTATTTAATGTATCTATGGTCAAAAATAAAGAATTATAAGTTCCAGTAGTGAGAAATACATGAAATAGAGTTTGAATTATCTTTGGGTACACTATAATACGTAAAATAGTGCAACAAAGGGTTTCATTTCTAATACCATCATATCTTATGATAATCGTATAAGTATAGGCCAAGTCATCCAAGTTAGGTCCTAAAATATAAATAAATTGTTTAGTACATATGTTCAAGTATAATCTAATGTCAACCATCAAACTATCATTTTATTTTCCATTTATAAATTCTCATATAAATAGTGGTCCATTGTATGAACCATTATATGTCATATATTCTTCACCAAACAAAATTTGAATAGATGTGGATTTATTCTTGATTGAATCAATTGCTCCAATAAAATTATCAAGTGAATGTTATTTGTGTTCCATAATCGTATTATTGTATTTTAGTTTTTATACCATATGGACTTTATTATTATCAATTGATTGTGCCTTTTTAGTAGATGTTTCAGGGGAGGTATTTGAATTTGTATCATCTAATTGAATTTTAATGTTATCAAGTAAATTTTGAATTTTATGTTTCAAAGTGATACATCTATTATGGAGTGCCCTTGAAGTATATGAAAATCACAATATGCATCGACAATAATAATACTTAGGCAATGGTATTGAATTATCAAATTCCCTTGATAGTGGTAAAGTAATCATATTGTATTCAAGTAACTTCTTCAAGATATTTTATAAACTTTCACTTAATCATGTAAATTGCCTGTGCTCAGGTTTCAAGGTGTTGGAGAATTAACCTTCTCCTTTAAGCAAAAAATAATTTTTTTTCTAATATATTCTCTCTTCTGTCTTTTAAATACTCTTTTTATTTAATGTTTTTTTTAGTTTATTTTTAGCTCAAATCTCCATTTTTTTAATTTTTGAGCATTTTTTTTGCTCTTTTAAGAACTATATATTAGATTAAGATTTTATTCTATAAATTATATTATTTCCCACATAATTTAAATATCTATATTATATTTTATTTGTTTTGTGTTTTGTGTTTTTTTATGAAATATATCCATATATTAACTAAATAGAAATATACAAATAATTCACAAAAAATAAATGCAGTATGAAAGCATGCCACATCAACTAGGCAAAGCCCAGGAGCAAAACCACAAGTATCATAATCTAGATAGAACCTATAAATAAGTCACAAGTCATTAAAAAGAGATAAATTTTATCTAGAAAGAGCAAGACTAGAAGGCAAAGGATCTATATCATTAAAACCCTATCCCGAGCTTGACAAGTCATTGCCATCTAGAATAGGCTCCTAGCCAGTTACTTGGGTAGTGTCTATGTCATCATCTTTTGCTTGTGTCCACATGGGAAAAATGGTCAAAAAAAGCCTATATAACTTATCTAACACATCCATTTAGCCTCTAGGTGGCATCCCCCAAGCATTTGGGTGTGGGGGAGGAGTGCCCCAGCCATCTTGCCTAATAGGAGGAGGTGGTGGCCACCACCCTCGCTACTGCCTAGAATGGGAAATGTGTTAGTATAGGGTGTTGTTGTGAGAGAGATGCCTAGAATGATTGTGATGATGCCCACCACAAGATGGTCGAGGTAATCTATCATATAATCTGGGATCCCTGGGTGGAGAAGGTGAAATCCAAGCCATAACACAAGGAGCATCTCCCTAGTGGGAGAGGAGATCCTAAAGATACCCAAGCTCTATATCCACTTTATTGGCTTGGAAATGAATCTACAAAATAAAATTGGAGATGATAGAAGATTTGTGCAAAGTAGATACACTAAAATCAACAGAAGAATGATTAAACAAAGAATTATTTCTTTCTTTCCAAATCCATAAAATAATCTTCACTCTAAAATTATGCCAGACTTGTGTATACTTGAGGGTTTGTCTCTAAGGAGGATATGATGACAAAGGAAGAATCTAGGTTGGAAAGGCTTGAAAAGATCATGGATCCAAGTCTAGACCCTTTGAGCTTTAGAACAGAACCAAAAGAGATGAGGAAGCATCTCAAGGTGGCCACATAAGGGACAAGTAGGTAGGTGGACTCCAAGCTGGATGAGTCTTCTACCAATAGGCAAGCCTTGGTGCAGTATACACCAAGCAAAATGAACAAGCTTGGGATCCATGCAAGCCCCCCAAATCATGTTGAAGTGAAATCTCCATGTTTTAACAGATGATTACAACCCCCAACGAGTATTAAGCTTGTCATCCATGGGCAAATGGGGGGTGAGTCATGTATAGCCAAGCTGAGGGGTGTAATTATGAAAAGGGGTCTTGACATACCATTTCCAATTCTTCTACCAAAACTAAGTGGAATGGATATAGATTTTATGGGAGCATGGAAGCTGGGATGACATTGAGGATCTCTTGATAAGACTCTTGGTCCATATTTTCTATCCAAAATTTAGCTTTCACCTCCTCCTAGGATAACCAAGAGTGAGAGTGCCTACATAAAATATCTTAGATGGTATGAATTGCTTTGTGGTAGAGCTTGAGAGCATTGACCCAAAGGACCTCTATCAGGGACATTTCATTGTGAGACAAAATGGGTGACCACTAGAGATAATGGGAGTTGGTAGAGAACCCAGTCCAGAAATTAGAGCCATTCTAGAATAGCCATGATTTAATCTTTTCTCAGGCCTTCCACATGCTTTTGGCCACAAAAGACCATATGATTTGGATAAGAGACTGAATGAAGAGCAAATTAGGGAAGTTGAGCCCTTTCAAGACCCTTTTGCCCTTAGGTAAGTCTAAGGATATACAATGTTTGAATAACACCTTCCAAGGTTTTTTTTCCTCAATGGCCCACACAATCCATTTGGTAGATAAGGTAGTTCCTTGTCAGGATATGTCTATGAGGCCCATCCCTCGAACATCACGCATGAGGTAAAAATATTCCCAGGCCACCTTGTGGAATCCTTTACCTTACAGGTAATTGGCCCAAAATAAATCTCTGAGCAACTTCTATAGCTTCTGGTAAGACTTTTTGGAAGGCACCCAACATGATGAGTAATACACATGTTGGATGCAAGAATTTTTGAGTAGATTTGAAAATTTCCTACTAATGAAAGAGACTTGGTCATCCATAATTCTAGCTTTTTAGCAACTCTATCAACAACATATTGCCACAAAAAAGGTGGAAAGACATCAAAAGTAAAGAGGATGCCAAGAAATTTAAATATTTCATCATGTTGGATCCACTTCCAATTGAATTTAGTAGCCCATGCTGGTAGAGGGAGGTAAGATTGTCTGTAGCAATAGTTTTATACCATTGGATGCTGGAGCCAGAGGCCAGGCAGAAGGTGTTGAGACACTGAAAGGCATTGTCCACATTGATTTCATCCTTAATGAGAGTGAGGAAGGATTCATCTGCAAAGTGGTCATTAAGTAATTACATATATTTACATGGGTTCGTAGCATCACAAGGGAGATAAATTCTCTTAACAAGACCCATAGCTTGGGCATTGCTAAGAAGATATCCAAAGCCCTCAGTTGCGAGCACATACAAGGGGGAGCCAAGGGGTACCCTTGATGAATAGAATGAAACAAGCCAAATTGCTCAAAGGTGACTCCATTAATGGAGAGAATAGCTGAGCCATTGAAGAAAAGGATTTGAACTGTTTGGATGAATATGAGCCCAAATCTTAGGGCTTGAAACATGGCTAGAATAAAAGTCCATTCGATGTGATCATAGAATTTTTCAAAATTAATTTTGATGAACATAGCTTGTTGCTTATACCTTCTAGCCCAATCCATGCCTTCCCAGATGGCAATGATGTTATCTAAAGTATAACAGCTTCTGATGAAACCAGTTTGTTCTAGATGCATAATGAGAGGCAACATATTACATAGTCAGATTACCAGAGCTTTGGTAATGATATTATAGGAAACATTCAAGAGGGTGATGTGCACCCAATTGCAGATCAACTCAGGATCTCCTTGACTAAGTATGAATTTGATATTTTATTTATTTATATTGGTACCCAAAGAATGATTATGAAATGCTTCTTGATAAACCTTATGCAAGTCACTGCCCACAAGGTCCCAAAACATTTTATAGAATTCATAGGGAAAGCCATCAATGCCAGGGGCTTTATAATTAGCCATGTGAGACACTGCTTCATGCAAGTCATCAATAGAGAGGGGTCTGTTGCAAACCACCCATTGGGTGGGAGTGAGTTTGAATGGCACCACTGAAAGGCATTGTTGAAGGGTGGATTCATGCTTAACCAAGGGCTCTTGAGCTTTGAAAAATTGTTGATAGTGGTGGAAAAAATCTTGTACTATTAGTGGAGTCTCTATGATTCTATTGCCAGCCTCAAAAATGACTTGTATTTGTTGCTTTAAGTTTTTGGCTCATAGCATTTAGAAGAACTCCTTAGAAGCTTTGTCCCCTATTTTAAACCAATGAAGCCTAGCTTTGATTTGGGCTCCCTGTGCATTGTAGTTGTATGAAATATGAATGTGATGTCGTAAGGAAGCAACTCTCACCTATAAGATCTCATTAAAGGGATCTTTTTCCATGGATAGAACCCCACAACTTAGCTTAGAGGAAGTAATAGAGTAGGAGTGTCTCCGAATTTTGGTAAGCTGACAACCATAGATCCGTAGAAAGTGATAGGTTCTTTTGATGGCATCATCCCACCAAAGAATTCAACCAGATTCTTGGGAGGAGCATGGATCTAAATTCCAAACTCTCCTAATGTGTGCCACCATGGGCCCATGCTTAAGCAAGGAGGTGTTAAGGAAGAATTGCATTTTGTGGACTTTGAGTTCCATAAACTGCCATGTCACTTGGAACCAAATTGGGGAGTGATTAGAAAGCCCAAAATTTTTTAGTGCCTATACTTGAGGAAAAAAACCATTATCAAAAGATAAGTATGACTAGGTGGACATCATTACTCTATCTAGATGCTTCAGAATTTGAGTGGGACCTTCCCTGAAATTACTCGAGGTGTACCAAAATCCATCTATAGGCTGGTGGGTTAAATTGGAGTCATAAAGGCCCCATTTAGTGCACATGTAAAACCATGTCTCCTTTTTGCCAGCTACCCACCTCATAGGTAGGTGGCCCAACTTGTCCTCAGGGGATGCCACCATATTAAAGTCACCACATAATACCCAATGGGCATTGGGGAGATCATCTTCTATCCATTACCATAAATGGGGACGCTTTTAAGCATCATTCAAGGTATAAATATTAATAAAGTCAAAAAAGGACTTTCAGTGCTAAAAAGAGCCCATACTAACTGGTTGGTGGGGTCAATGCCAGATTGCACTTAGTACAGTTGCCACCTTGGAGAAATGAAAGTGATCACCCCTCCACGTCTTGTGGCATGGTTGCTATGAAGAATGATACTATCATGCCAGATGGAATTATGGATAGCTGTCAATAAGAAATATGTCACCTTGACTTCTTGTAGATAAAGAATGTCCATCTCAAGAAACTTCCTTCTAAAATCAAGTAAAACAAACTTGTGCTTTAAGTCTGTGAGAACCTGAGCATTCCATGAAAATAATTCATAGATGACGGGTGTCAAGGGACATGCCCTCTGAGTCCAACCCCTCTAGGGTGTCATATCGATTTTGTAAAAAGTGCCCACTGTTGGTACTTAAGAATTCATCAAATTGCTTCCTCACAATAGGATCAACCTAATACTCTCCTTCCTCTGCTTCATCACTCCTCTAAGGAGGGTTACGAGAGTGTTTGGACATTTCCAGTCAAGCAAGAAGTGGAAGAGTGGTTGACAATGAGTCTAAAAATCTAGAAGAACTAGGTACAGAGGCCTTGAATCCTTGGGAGAATACATTAGTAGCTAGAGGGGTGTTGAACACCCTAGGATTTTCTACCAATTTTGGGGCTTCAGTTAGAGAGGGCTCTTTCACAACTGGAGTCTACTCCTATGAGCCATTGCTCAAAGATGGCTTGATTCCTTTAGGAGCAGTAGTTGTGGTTGTGGCTTCGGGGCAAGTGTTCTTTTCCCTTATCATAGTCCATACATATTCAATTTTTTTCCTGCTAGCTTTAGGAGAGGGCTTGGGGGGAGTAGATGAGTGGTTGGATGCATTATTATGAGGCAACTGAAGGGGACAATCCTATATCTTATGGTCTATGGCTTGGCATCAAAAGTAAGTGTTAGGTGAATTAATATATAGGACTCGTTGAGAGTGCCTCACATCCTCGACTTGGATTTCCACAAACTCCTTAAGGTCTCGAGAGAGGTCAACTTCTACACAAATCCTTTTTTATGCTCTAGCTAAGTAGAACGGGTTTTGTTTATGACAAACCACTCGGCCTATGGAGGATATTTTCTAGTGAATAAAGTGCCAGCAGGGGAGCAGGAAACCTGGAAATTAAACCCAGATTGAAACTTTATTAGTGGTGTGCTCTAAGACCATAAAGTCTGGTGTCCAAGGAGACAACCATAAGCGAGTTCTTGACGTACCAAGTGGTAGACCTATGGAGGATTCCCCCTGCATGGCAAGGGTCAGACGCTCTCTAACTTAATACTGTGCACTGCCTAATGAGTTTGAACCCAAGACTGAAGCATATTTTTAGAGGGGATTCTCCCTACAAAATAGCCCATTAATCAGAATTGCTCTAACCATTGACATGCAAAATTAAATTCAGGGATAGGCAATATAACATCAGGGTCTGAAGCATTACCTCGTGGTATACCTTCGGGACAAACTTCCTCAGATGCTTACAGGGGGCCATTGCTCGACGCTTCACCATTCTTCTCTGTGGCTAAAACAGTTGGGATAGAAGGAGAAGTCATTATAAAAGTTGGCTTCCCTTGAAGGCAAGAAACCCTAAAATGACAATAAATGCAAGTCTCGTAGGTGACTAAAGTCGTGGTATGACATAAAGCTAGGAAAGCAGAAAAACAAGGGCCAACTCAATGGCAAGCATGGAGGAAACCCTAGCAGAGCAAAAAAACCTATTATTTTGTGTTTTGGTCCACTTATATATATTTATTACGATGCTTCTTTAATTTCTGATTTTTTTTTCTTTTTTCTTTTTATCTTTATCCCCTCTACGTCGACGTATTTACCTTAGACGATTTATCTTCTCTATTGGGCGTGGCTTGTTTTCTTCTCTGCATGCTTGTTTGGAAATACGCTTACCTCCTAGGCGTTCTTCTTGCTTTATCTATTTTTTCAGCTTGCAGGTCGCCACTAGCCAACTACTCCTTTTTTTTTAACTTGTCTGTAGTTTGATATCAGATCATTCCATTGTTTAGTTCGGGATATATTTCTGCTTAGTCCGTTTTATCTGCTCTATTACTAAGTTAGCTGGGTGCATTCTTACATCTGGCCATTTTATTCCTTTGCCTTCTTGCCTTGAACTGTGTGGTTATTCTTCTTTGGCACATATTTGTTCTCTAGACATGGAAATTTGTTTGGTTCTGGCGTAGATGGGCATTCCCACTAAAAAGTTTTTCCATTCTGCGCTATTCATCTCAGGCGATAACATATCTATGTTCAAGTATCACTCCACTTTTGATGCGTTTCTTTCTTTTATTAAATAATTCAATCATTATTTTCTTTATTTAACCAAAATATTTTGATTATTTTCATGACGCCTCATATTTTATATTTGTAACGGTTTCAATCTCTCTCTAGAAAAAAAAACTAGATTTTTTTTTAAAAACAAACACACAAGTTTTGTTTTATTTTTTTTAAACATTACACCTATAGTCTTTTACTTTTGGTAAAAAAAAAAAAAAAAAATTTGGGATGTGGCGCATCTATTTATGGAATTATAAAACAAATATTCTTTCTATGAATTTATTCCTTGTGGCTTTTGGCACTATTTGCCTTTGTTTAGAGTTTTTAATGCACCATAATCCTTCATTAATATGGTATATGTTTTAAGGTTTCATAACCTTCGAGGGATAACATTAAATTAAAAAAAAACACATTCTCGCTTTTTCATATGAATTGATATTTCAATATTAAATATTTGGTGTTTTGTCTTATCCTTCACATTATTTGACTTTAGTGTTTTTGGCATTTAATATAATTGCTTAAAAATGTGTTTTAAATTTAAAGTTGTTTTTAATATATATCTTATTAAATTAGTGTTTTAATTTTTTTCTATTTCTTTTGGTAAATAAATTTGGTATATTTTTTATGTTTTAATGAGATAGATAAATCTTTTTAAAATGTCTTTTCACCATTTTATATTGTCAAAAACTCATTTTCATTTAAGTTTGAAGTTTTGATGTGGACTTACATTTACCACTTAAATTGATCTTTCTTTATATATATATTAAAGTGTTAGTTTGATTTATGTTTGTCATAATAATTTTTTTTCAATAATAACGAAATCAATATCCTTTGGTTTTATGGCCTTTAAATTGGTCATTTTTTCGATTTTTATGAACAATATACAAACCATTTATTCTCAAAATGTTGAAATAGGTGCTTTTAAAGAACAAATTACAATTCAAAACGTTGCTATTACTATTTTGCATCATTTCATTAATGCACTTCAAAATGCTTTTCAAAATAAAATGCAATCTTCTTTTAACGCTTTCAATGCTAAATTTGCATCTTTTGCACATGACACTAGTTCTAATCATGGTGAACCTTCTTGTACTTTTGAAACACCTACAACATCTTTGAACACTTCTCTTACAAACCCTGTCTTAAAAATCATGAAAAATATAAGCTATTTGGATGGTGCACTTGGTAAGTGTAAAGACGGTATTCTCGAACTTCTTTTTCCTACTTCCATTGCAAATTCTAAAGGTCTTAGTTATGTTGATTCTACTCCTTCACATGCCTCTAATACAAATTCAAAATCTTATTGCCCTCCGCATAAGACTTATAATGTAATTTAGTTTGATTAAATTGTTTCTAATGCTCATACTTTGGTTTAAAATGTTAAATTTTGTGTGTATTTTAGAAAATATGGGCATTGCATATCTAAATGTTGGAATTTGTATGCATGCAAATCTTATGGTAAATTTACGCACGATACATTGCATTTTTAGAAAATAACTAAATCTCCTACTTCTAAGGGTAAAACTATTTGAATTATTCAAAATGATAGATCTTCTAAAGAATTTGATATGTCTTTTCGCGATAATTTTTTTAATACTTCATGCAGAATAATTTTTACAAGTGACACATTTTATTTGTCTTCGTTTTGATTAACTCAAATATTGTATGCATTTTTTGTTTTTTGTTGTAAAGGATATACACTTTATTTAGAGATTTTGTGACTAACTTTTTTCATGCAGGTTTATGTACTTTAGATGAAATTTGTCTTTGTTCAAATTTGCTTAGTTGTACATCTACTTTTATTACATTATGTATGTAAATTATATTTTTAGCATATTGGTTATTTAACTTGAAATATTGATGTTACCTTACTTATTTTTTAGGTTTGTGGATCATTACTTCTTTTGATTGGTCTTTGTTCCATGGTGGATTGACCACCTTGTCTGAAACAGATTCTTGGAGATTCTTGGTGATCACACTTTCTTCCTTGCAACTTTTGGCAGCACTTTCTCCTCTTTTTTCTATCTAAACTTTTATAATTTTTCTTGAAGAAAGTTTCTTTAAGGGAGAGTATTATATAATTTCAACTCCCTTCTTTGTTTATAAAAGGTTATCTGCACTTTTGTAACTCCAAATTAAGCTTAAATGGGAGTGTTAAAAAATATAACCTTAATTTGGGTCCTTTCTAAGTTTATAATTTTTTCTAAGTCTTAGTTAGGTGTATTTATTATATTTATAAATATACTTTATTCCTATCTTTATGAGGTGTTACCTCCCTAATCCACTTTTTGGATTTAGATTTACTTGCATGTAACTCTTTCTCTCCTACTTGACACACACTTCCCTCTCTTTTTAAGGGATTATAACACAAGTGACACACACTTAGGAGGCTTGTAAAGTCATAATAGGATTCTATGTAACTCTTATTTTCATCTTTTATCTCTATAAAAGAGCCATTCCTCTCCTTTTATCCTCACTATAATCTCATATCTCTCTCTTCTTCTCTTGTACTCTTTATCCAGTCTTATATTTGCGGAGATTTTGGTAACAAGTCATCTAATAAAATCACATAGATTTTTTTCTCATACATTCAATTTTTCACTTTAAAAATATTTGTCTCATTTATGATTTGTTCTATGAGAGGTAATATTATTTCTTGCTTTCATTAAATTATGCACTCTTTAATGTCATTGTTAAATGATCTTGGCATAATTCCTAATACAAGGTAACATGAGATTCATATATGATTAATTTATAACATTAATCATTTTTATATCATTATTATTATGTAAAAGCTTATGGGCATTGTTTATAGCATAGCTACTTTGTTTGTTTTGAATTTTTGCACTATGTGGAAAATATGTCTCGTATACAAGCGTGTTGACCTCTTAAAGCTTAAGCTAAAAGTTTATAATTGCATGAAGATTTTTATCAAAAGATTGATAAGTGTTGAAAGTTAATATTTATTTGATAATTGATAAAAAATTATTTGAAGCTCATCATTTGGTAGTTAATAAGTCATCTTAATTAACATTATTTTTAACCTAAACACATAATGTTTGATGTATTCATTGTATGTTTGTTGAATTTTTATTAATTCTATAAATGTAAAATTTTAAGTAATATTAGTTTGAAAATACATCAATAAATTATCAACTAGAACTGTAAAGAAATGTGTGAAACCATATAGTAAAGCATAAAACTAATTAAGTACATATTACCTTAATATTATTATTGAAAATATCTTAGTTAATAATTTTTCACCATGAGAAGTATTAAAAAAATTAGCATAAATGCTTTAACATGGTGGGAAAGTCTTCTTTTCTATTATATAACAAAAATTTGGGAGTAGAAAAACTAATTGGAAAAATATAAAAAAGTTTGTCGTGAACCAAAAGTCTAAAATTATATCATGGAAGGGACCTTATCACTTGGCTTATGAGATTTAACTTGTTGATGAAGATCATGTAAAAATTTCTTTATGGTGATAATTTTAAATGTTTGAGGTGGAATATAAGTGGTAGAAGAAGTTAGAGTAAATTAAATTAAATGAGAATTTAAAAAATTAAGAAGACTTTGAAAAATACATAGATGTTTGGATTGAAGGAATAATAGAGACAAGTTGGGAGGTTTGAAAAACTCAAAGGTGTGATTAAATTTTGAACATTTGGAAGAATTAAGGGTTGAGAAGCAGGAAAAGTAATGGAAACATTATGAACATTGGAAACATAACATTTGGTGGATAAGGTATGGTAGAAGAAATAGAAACATTAATAGGTTTAAGAGGAAATTTTGAAATATTATGCAAGGGAACACTTTTACAAGAAAATTATTTCCACATATTCACAATTCTAAAGATATCGACAAGATTGGTTCTAATATATGTCCTAAAATAATAAATGGGTTCATCTCTATCTTGGTCTTATAACTTAACCTCATAGCCATAATGATTGTCATTATCATTCCAATAGTCATCTTAAGAGGTTTTAATGTTCAAATTATTATCAACATTGACATTCAAATAAGAAGCATTGATGTTTGCATGCAAACAAACATTTACATTTATATTATTGCCTATAGTCTATGTTAGGATTTTCTCATGCTCTAAAAAGGAATTATTGGTTTGTGCACATCTAGGTGTAAAATATATATTTCTATAGTTAACTTTGTTTAAAGCTAACACATTTTTCCTTATTCACTGATTCTCGCATATCAAAATTTGGTATTTCATAATCATGCAAGCTTAGAAAAATAAAACCAACATCCAAAATATTCATATCATTTATATAATCATTTGTTCCTCGTGGGTACAAACTAGTTGCCTTAATATTTCGTTTATGGTTTCTTCATTATCGTAATAAACACAATCACTACTCTATACATCATTATGAAAAGACATGACATTTGTAGAAGTGTTTGTAACATCTTGAAATAATTCATTTAAAGGGTGATCCATTGCAAACATACGAGATTTTGGAATGAAATATATAAGAACTAGGGATAATTTATTGTAAACAAATAAGATTGAATAAGCCCTAAAATAATCAAACCTATATAAGAAGATAAAAAAAATTATAATCTAAAACAAGGCTAGGGTTTCAAAAATTATAAGTTATAATAAATATGAATGGAAAATACATTAGATGAAAGATAAAAATAAGTAAAAGACATAAAAATGAAAGAATTAAATAATTTAAATAATAAAATAAATAAACTAATAAATACAAATAAAAATAAATAAATAAATATACAAATTAAAAAATAAATCAACAAATTTTATGTAGCATCAACCCCAAAAAAGGGGAAATCAATATTATAAAAAGAAATAAAATAATAAATTAAATAAATAGAAAGTTACGTAAAAAAAATAACACACATGTAATAGTGATGGTGAAGTGACAAGGTTGTGCCAAATCTAAATGCATGAATGGAGGAGACGCCCAAGAAAGTGAATGGATTATGAAAATGAAAGGCATTTATGATATAGATGACACACTAGTATATCAAAGATGGATGGAAAAATGTGATTCTAGGCCTATGCAAATACGTGGCATGGAGGGAAAAGTGAAAGAGGAGATGAACTACATGTAGAAAATAAGGCAAAGAGAAAACAAGGGTAGGGGAAAGTTGTTAGGGGAAAGTTGTTTAAAGGGAAAGATTTTTTTTTAAAACCTTACAATTAAAATACTATTGAAAAGTGGTAGAGTGATGGGGAAATGTGTACCCCAGATAAATGAACTCATAATGAAGAAATTAAAATATAATCAAAAGTCATTATAAAATAAAATATTACAGGGGTATATGGAGAGATATAAAAATTAGTAGTTTTTTTTAAATTAAAAAGTGCATTTTTATTAATAGAAAAATTATAGTATAATGTTAATCATATAAAAAATATAGGTGGAGAAGTCACACCCCAAAAGTCAAGTCATATTAAGATAAATAGACCAAAAGATCAACAAGAGGGAATAAAAATCAAGAACAAATATGATCTTTTTTATCTTTTTTCTTTGGAAATATAGCTCAACACATTGAATGATTAAGCTTTATTAGACTAGCATTGACCAACAAAAGTGAAAGACTATATTAAGGTTCAAATAAGGATTGGTCCTTATCATATTTAGAAGATTCAAATTCATGGGATATTTTGATAAATCCCCCTGAAGCATTATCTGCAAAAGCTATTTGGCAAGAAGAATCTGTCATAACTAGATTCGAATCCTCTTTCTTCCCTATGCCATCTAAAGATTTTTTTGTGACCTTGGTTGGAAAAGTGTGTTCATATGGATTATAAACTTTAGGATGAGAACATTGGGACTTTCATTTTTTAGGCTTCCCTGCATGAGGACAAGCCCCCTAGAGATGTCTAGTTTGATGGCAAAAATAACATCTAAAGGCAGTGTTTTTACAATCCAAGGTTTGAAGCTAGTAGGGGTTATCATGTTTCAGTTGGATTTGATCTAGAAGACCTTTGTTAAGGTCAATATCCACACAAATATAGTCATAGGTAAACAACCCTTACTTATACTAATCCATATCTATTTTGATGAAACTTCCAAGCATATTACCAATAGATTCACATACTGATGGGTGATAGAAGGGAGGAGGGAGATTGGGGAGCCAAACCCAAACCAATATTTTGGACACCACCATTATTTAAGGATCAAAATAAAAAATTAGGGGATAATAAAGATCCCAGCTATTCTCCAAAACCAAGGTCTCTCATTAAAAACTCTCTAATAATCTTCAAGCTAAAAAAAATTAACTATGAAGAATCCTTTAGCACATAAATGGATCATACAATATTTGGTCCAAGAAAATTCAATCTATTAATGAAACTCCTCTAATTGAGGCCAAACCCCATTAAACCTACAAATAACCACATAATATTTAAAGTAAGAGATTAACCTAGCTACTTCAGAGAGATAAATATCCATTATAGGTACTTCATCTAATTTCTCTACAATGTAAAGAATGGGAAATGCTAAGGGTGAATCTAAAGATATCTTAGGGTGAGTAACATCCTTGTAATAAAAAGACCCATGTTTCCTAGTATCTTGAGCTATAAAATTTATTGTTTAACCTTAATAAAGATAAAATAAAGAAACCCTAAGTTGAGTATTTGACAAAGCCTACATTCACCACCTTTTTAATGAAAAAGTAGTTTTACATCAAAATGTAATACATATAATTAAATATAGAGGCCTAAACCAACCAAAAAGAAACACTATTCATTTCTCATACCTTCATATTGTGTATCACTCATTTGCATGGTCTTTACCTATTTATGTATCTCCTTGTGTTACTAATTAGAATCCACATGTGATTGACCTCAATTTATTGTACCTTTACAGCTTATGTCCATATTTAATGTCTTCTTGTTATACATTTTGGTTCATAGAAACATGTTGAGGAAATTCGCACTTAACACATAAATGTTTCCTCACCCACTAACTCTATAAATCCTTTCTTCATGTATTCCCTTCATTCGGATGCCATTTCACTTAACATCTACCCTCTATTTATGACAATTTGATCCTTCCAATTATTCCTATTTTCCACTATGAAATTTATGTACTCCAACATTTGTGCCAAAGGAGCTCCATAGGAGAAAATCATGCAATGCTAAGTAGACATTAAAACTTAATCCCTGAAGGAAGAAATGAGACACTCCACTGCTCACATGCAATGCCACCACAATGTGAGAAATAAAATATATTGTACAAACATTGAAATAATTTTGATTACATCCTAATTTCATGTCTCTCCCAAAAACATCATGGTCAAGGGAAATAAGGATTCCCTTGAATTCCCCACTAGTTCACTAAAATTTTGACTCAACATCTTAGGAGGAGTCAACCCACACTTTCTCCACTTCCAAAATTACCATACCCTACTAAACATTTGTGCACCTTGGGCAAATGAAGTCAATAGGGAGGAGAGTTATGAAAACACCACTTGAAAGAGTGATATCATCCCATTAACCCTACCAAATATATGGTTAAAAATAATGATGATTTAAAAAGATCATATAAGATTTATATTTAAATATATATATATATATATATATATATATATATATATATATATATATATATATATATATATATATATATATACATACATAAAAACGTTTTTCAAGTGCATTGGGTGGGTTTATATAGAAATTAAGCCATCAAATTTAAAATTTATTCCTATTAAAAGTACACCAACTCACCATAATTATAATATAGATAAGAAGTATATAATTTTTTTTAGATATAGTAGATTTTAGAAGGTTAAAATTATTGAAATTAAAATTATCTAAAATATAAATTAAACCACATAAATATGAATTTATAAATAAAGATTGATTGAGCTTACTAAATACATAAATATCTAAGAGAGAAGGAACTTAACTGATATTCTATTTTTATTACTCATTATTTGTGTACAATCCCTTTAAATGCTTTGTGTAAGATTTTTGGCTACTTAACTCATGGAATAGATTGCCAAAATCTATCAGGATGTTGGTGGAAAATCCTAAACACCTAAAACAGCTAGATCTATCGACTATCTACCAATACCATATATATATTGGTCTACTCTACCATAGATCAATGCACGTACCTTTCTAGTTTATTTTTATGTAATTTTTAACCTCGATCCTATGTGAAGCTCTTGATTTTATATCTCTTTTCCTTGAAAACCTTAGATCCAATTTTTCCACTATATTGATAAAAAAGAATGGGGTAAAATATGGAATGGACAACCCCAACCACTCCTTATTGAGTGGTTGAACATTGCTTATGTTTTAATACTCAAAAGAAGGCTCAAACTGGACATAATTCTCTTACATATGTGTACGTGTGCTCAATAAAGTTCTGCTATAATGAAATATAACTCTTTATATTTCAACACTTGACAACATGCAAATTTGACCTTGAAATAATATCCAAACTTGGTTTTAGGATTGTTCCTTTGAATTTTTTTAAAATGTAGCTGCATTTAGATAATATCTCAAGGATGTGAAAATCTATTTATCAAGGTTTCCAAAATGAGTGTTATATGAAGAGAAATAAACAAATAAGCCACTATAAGAGAATAAATATTAACATAATATTTATGTTGAAATTGAATAGGAGAACTGATACACACACAATATTTAAAAGTACATAAGATTTCATTGAGGAAAACTTTATGGGATAAGAACCCAACACATTAATCTTCTTTTCTATTATATTATTTCAACCAAATTTCTATATAATAACATATTTATCAGTTCTTATTTACCCTAATATATGTACGAGTTTATGTAGGCACTTCAATAGGTAACTATGTAAGTAGTTTTACAATACCATGGGTACCAAAACTATATGAAGATAATATAACCCATAGTGGCTACTCATAAAACTATGGGTCTTATACCACCCATATTATTAAAATATACTAAAAATACCTATGAGATCACCAAAACACTCATATGTTTTGATGTTTCATGCAATATTTGTGCTTGTATATATAATATATAATCAATATGAAACATGTAAAGTTTAAAATAAACAGAATGTTAAAAACTTTTCATAGGGGTTGATAGCTATATAATTGAAGTAGTTAAGGGCATCCATACCGATTGATCTTATGCCCCAAGAAAAATTATCAATATTCACAACTTTTATCAGTGACCGTGTCCACCTTCTCTGGTAGTATATTTTTCTCCTCCACCATTTCCATAACAAAACTATATCGCACATCAATGTGTTTCATTTGAGAGTAATAATTAGGATTTTTTGCCAAAAAAATTCACTATGATTGTCACAATCTATCCTTATAGCCTTTTGAATGAACCCAATAATGGAACACAACCTTGTAATTTGAACAGCTTCCATACTTGCATGAGTAGCAACCATGTACTTAGCCTATATGGTGGACACAATAACACTTTATTTCCATTTTCTCATCCAAATTATGGCTCTAATGAACAGATTGAACACATATGCATTGGTAGATCTACAAAAATCAATATCTCCAACCCAATCAAAATCTTAAAAAAACATGTAGACTCAATGTCTTGATTTCAAAAAAAATACCTTGATAAAACATATTGCATAGTTAGACATCCCTTTACACACCCAAATTTTATACAGTGAAACATTTCACAATTTTCGATGACGATGCAAGGACCTCCATAAAAAGTAACATGCTCAAACCTAGTCTTCTACCCATTTTCCTCTTTTGCCTCTCTTTAGGCCTCACCCAAGTGTTAAACTCAATTTTTTTTTAGCTTAACCCTTCCAAATTTGGGGCTTTAAAAGTGCATGGTAGAACAAATGTGATTATAAAATTACCATGATAGTTCATGCAACCACCTCGGTGGTTCACGCAACTATCCTGATAATTTTACAAACCACCTCAATGGTTTCAAAGCCACTAAAATAATTTTAATTACTGCCATGGAGGTTGTAAAACCACCACCTGAATATAGCAATGATTTCACCACCATCGCATGTACTTTGAATTATTTTCATGGGATGTTGTTTTCTTGTATTTTGCATGCTTGACCCTTCATATTGGTTCTTAATTTTATACACTTGAATCCCCAATGTTATAGTTCACTCAAGATCATGTTTAAGCTAATTTTTTCTAACTCTAAGTCAACTTTAACAAGCTCTTAGCTAGCTCTTGTTAACTCCCACATGTAACATATTTTTTCCTTATAAATAACTCCCTTTACCATGAAATTCATATCCAAATTTTTTTATTGAGAATGGAGTATACAAGTTTTGAGAGAGATATTTTTTGCCTTCTATAGATTCCTTAAGAAATTAGCCCAAATCCCACAACAATCTTCTGGTCACCATAGGAAATTGGAGGAAGAAAGTCATGAACTTACAATACAACACTTTGTTATTTGTGAGAAATAACCATAGTTTAATTGCATCTTCTCTTCAATTTATTATTGTGTTTTCATTTCCTCTTACATCCTTATTATTGGAGAATCCCTGGGTTGTCACTAAGTAACAAATAAGGTGATAACAACTTTAGGATCTAAATAATTTCAATTATAATCAAGTTCTTCTTCTCTATCTACCCTATGCTTTGGTAAGGTTTGGGGATTTAATTTTATTTCTAGTTTCAATTATATTTTTAATTAAATTAGACACTTTTGATTATTTTTATTTTCATATTAGGAAATAAAAAATAAAATATAAAAATAATCATTTTCCATACTTCATTGCATTGTGATTTGTTCAATCTTCTAGAATCTCATTTGTATATAGGAAATTTGAAAATCACAGTCTTGCATGTTAGTTTTAGAATTGAAAAAAATATATATTTCATTTAAATAAACTCATACCTTTCTAGTTTAGCTTTGCAACACATACATACATACGTTACATACACATACCCAACAATAGTTATTTTCACACCCACTTGCATAGAAACTCAAAAATATTAAAAGAAAAATAATTGCATCTAAAAATCCATTTCTTATTATTTCAAATTTCTAAAAATTAAAATCGCTATCATATTTAAATCATTATTTTTACATTTTCATGTTAAGATTAGTTGCATCCAACTCAAACTCAAAAATAATAAACTTACATTTAATTTTGATTTTCAGAATTTAGGCATTTAGTTGAATGTATACAAATATGAAACTATAGGTTTAGTTTTCATCTATGCATATAAAGTTTAGAGTTTTCATTTATATTTAATTGCATTCGTTTAGAAACAAAAATAAGAAAAACATTTTTAATAAGTTCAATTAAACTTCTCCATCTTTGGAAAAATAGAAAATTAGGAAAAAACAATGTTCTTATAGTTTAGTTTCAATTTTAAATTCATTAGCATTCACATATTATATCTTGGTAAAAAAAAGAGTTTTCTTTATTTACTTTCAACACCATTGTTTTTAGTAGTAGTTTTAATTTATTTAATTATTTTAAAATTATTAATTTCTAAACAAATAATTTTTTAAATGTATTTAAGCATTTAATACCCAAACAAGAAAATTAGTAAACATATAATTTGAAAAAAACACAAAGTTGACATACAATTATTTTATAAAACCATGACAAAAAGTAAAAAAATACATCAAAACCTTCAGAAAAAAATTTCCTCACCCTTGGATGATGCTTCATAAACAAGCACATCTACATAGAGTAAGAACATTTCCTCAAGTACCTGCCTCCATTATAGCATAAAACATCTAAAGTGATATAGAATCTGATCTTAAGTTACATGTATTTCACACCACATACTTAACCAATCTTATCATTATTTAGCTAAATGCTTTAAATGAGAAAACTAGGTTTCCTGAAGACTATTTAGCTAGATAAATTCACCTTTTAGCATGCCAAGATAAAAAATTATAAATTGGACTTCTTATTTCATCCTTGTCTTTGGCCTCATCTAACTTCATTTGATTTTTATATGACATTTTCTGGTCAAGCCCATCCTAATAGAGTAGATAAAATACCTCAAGTAATCTATCCTAAATTTAACCCATTCAGGGAGAGTAATATAAACCAATAATAACACTACCTAGTTCTTATAAAATATATATAATCTTAAGATTTTATTGCACCATAGTTTTCTGACCTCAATGAGAACTTTGACGTAACCAAAATATTTTGGTATAGAAACAATAAGCCATTACCACACATCATCCAAAACCTTTTGAGGATAAATCATCCAAATCAACTAGCCCTTATGGCTTAGCCTATTTAATCACCTTAATGTTTAATCACCTTAACCAAACCAACTAGATCAATATCTCAACTATAATATCATTCCTCTTCAACTATCTCGACATGACTTGGGAGGTTACCTATCACTTTTCATATGTATAAATCTAGTTAACTTGATGGGAAAGGCTTCTCTTTTTGCATTTATCATTTTTATTTTATTTCCTTCATATTTTATCCTCTTTCATTTATTATTTGGGTGTTTACACGCTCCTCAAATATGTCTGGAGAGGAATTTGATAGGTCTTTTAACCTTGAGGCTTTTAGAATAAGTGTTCAACCTCAAAGTGAAACTTCTTTCTTTAGTTAAACTAAAATTCCAAGTACCCCTCTCCCTCCATATCCAAAACCAAGTCTCATGTAGTAAGTTAAGAGTTATAGGATCCTTCAGAGACTACTATTTACTGTTGTGACTCGAATGACATGAATATAAATGGTGGAGGTGAATTGTACCAACATATTTTAAGTAGAATCTTACAAAGTACTAATACTAAAATCATGCCAAAATTTGACCAAAATTTTATACGATGGGTTAAATAGACTAGAACTATCCCCACCACCTTATATTTCTAACTAATCTATTTTTACATTGCTAAAACAACACATGGTAACTCCCCTAGAGACATAAAAAATATATAAATTCATTTTGGGATATATTTATCTTCACTTAGATCCTCCCAAAAGAGAGGCACCCAAACACATTACTAATGCCTCTTTGAATGATCTCATTCCACCTTGGTGGGACACATTTAGAACTTATAGATAAATAAAGCCTCTCTTCAAATTGGTCCATATAATCAAGGAATGATACAAAAATTCAATAATCAAAGCCATTCCTCTCCCATTCCTACTTTGGAGACATCCTATGAACCATTACAATATCAACCCACTTCTCTTCCAGCTATTTTTACTCAAAACCAAAATGTAGGTGGCATTCATATCTTTGGTGTTCCTGATCATGTATAAAAAAACTTGCCCCCACCTAATCAACCTTCCACTCACATTCCCATGGGTGTTCCTTTCTCCTATGATACTTTGAATAACATGATAGACAATATACCACCACACATGGTTCTTTCCAAATATGTACATTCTACTACACCATATATGTGCATTCCACCTATGCAAACTTTAATCGATGTAATTGATCAAATACCTTGTGACCCTGTCATCACATGTTTTCCAAGTCGACACAAATGGATAACCATTTTAAGGATTATTATACTTTACCCACTTAGGAGACAACTTTTCCTCCTATGAATGTTATTCCCACTTCCTATCTAACACCTCTTGCCCAAACTTATCACAACACTCCTCTAATGGATTTCAGCAACATGGGCAAATACGTTGAATATCTAAAGGAACCTCTTGATAACACAATTCAAGGGGTTTTGTTTCCACACCATTTTACCT
The DNA here is from genome assembly GCA_037957365.1 of Torreya grandis. Taxonomy (NCBI): domain Eukaryota; kingdom Viridiplantae; phylum Streptophyta; class Pinopsida; order Cupressales; family Taxaceae; genus Torreya; species Torreya grandis. The sequence goes on along the minus strand of JARHVA010001906.1, from coordinate 102,058 downwards.
AATTCTAAAAATATAAAGGGGAAGGGGACCCAAAATCACATGTCAAGGCCTATGGTATGACCATTAGAGAGTTGTTAGCCTATGATGGAGTGTTGGTATACATTTTCCCCAAAAATCTTGAGGGAATTGTGTTGGAATAATATTACCACCTTTTTGAGGCTCCCATACATTATTTATACCAACTTATGGTGGAATTTTTAAAGGAATTTGATATGAATAAATTTATTCAAACTTGCATAAAAAAATTCATACATGTCCAATAAGAATTTAATGAGTCTAATGCCCAATTTATTATAAGGTGGCAACATGTAGTCTATTCCTCTATCAGTTCCCCATACATGGATCAAAGAGAGTTTTATGATATTTTCATCCACTTTATTAATAAATAAACTAGGGAAGACATTTAGAAATTCCCTTACATATCACAAGAAGAATCATAAAAGAGTGCACTTAGAACTGTCCAAGTGGCCATAAGACCTATGCATCAAATGTGAAAATCATTACTCCCAATTAAAATAGTTGGGGTTATCATTACATTAAAAACAAAACAATAACCAAGTGTCTTAGGTTATAAATCATAATCATAATGATACCATGGATGACGTGATGTATCAACCCAAAAATGCTAATGATTTGGACAATAATCAAAATAAAAATGTAAACAAAAATAACAATAATAAAAATGGGGTTAAAATCAATCCAAACCCTTCACCTATCATTCACACTGTGGATGTTAACCATCCACCACATCATGATAACTAATATCAAAACCAATATTAGAATCCTAACTAGAGCGAAAATGCCCAATTCCAAAACTCATGTTTCTATCTGAACAATAATAAATAAAGGTTCAGTCAACAAAATCAAAATGAAATACTAAGGGATTATGATGCCAATGTGTATTATATTTTTCATTGGATCATAAGTTATGATTCTCATTCCTGGGGGGAGTATAAAATATTTATTTAATGACTTCATGAGGACTAATGATAAATATTTTTAGACATTTTTTTGGAGTGTGAACACAAACCCTCAACCTTTTCCAATGGGTCCCATGGATCCTCTTATCAAAACATGTTACCTAACCATAAAAATTTTAATGATAAAAATGCACCATAAGATAACCCAACCAACTAGCTCCTTCCGACTAGGCCTCGTGATGTTGAAACCTTAACCTCAACATCATCAAATCCTAATAGTAGTTGAGTTAAAAATTGACAAGGATGATAACATCATCACTCTCACAAGGGAGTATCAACCAAATAATCCCCATCTCACCAATGCCCTAGAGGTCAATGTTCAAGGCAACCACTAACCCATGGGGAATTAAGACCTTATCATTGATCTCATAAAAACCTTTTGGCATATTTCATTCATGGATTTACTTAAGAAATCTCCTTCCCATCATGTGGAATTACTTGATGCCTTAAGTATAACTCATTTGGATATTGTTACATCACCTCCATAAGCCCAAATCAACCCTATATGTTGTTATGGCTAATACGTCCCATTCCTTTTTAGAATTGGGACCCCCTTATATGACCTAACAAATTTATTGCTTGATTACTTATAACATATGAGTCTTAATTCATTATCTTACAAACATTTAGAAAAGTGACAAGTTTTAATGACTAAAAAGTAAATTTTGAGTTAAGAGAAGTAAAAAATTAAATTTGTCGAAGTATCCCTAAAATGTTGACAAAAAAGTTTAGCCTACTTTGGCTAAAATTCACCATATTTTGAGACTCGGGATCATGCGACTAAGTTTGGTAGATATGTTATAAAATGGCTCCATCCTTACCCCTTTCACACTTTTTGTAGCACTTAACTTTTAATTTACTTAGTCTTTTGGTGTTTTACCTTGCTTAACTTATTTGACTATCTATTTGGTTTCTAATTATGGGCCCTTTGTCCTAAAAGCCACATGTCACTCCCTCACGAATATACCCATTTATGTTTGACATAAATCTTCCAACTATGAGACTGTGATTAAGTTGAATTGCACTAATTGACACCTTTTTCTTCTTGGCATCACATAGTTATCATCTAGCTTACCTAAGACTCAACATAGTGTGACTTTATGAGCCAATCAAGTCACACCACATAGCACATTCTCACTTCCTTTCACATCACAATTCAATAAGTATTTGACATAAATATCCAATAAATGTGATGTTGAGAGCCAATATAATCATGACACATGGAATTCTTTTCATTCTTACACCTCACTACATATTGTAAGCCCATACAAAATTTGAGATACAATGAACTTGTAAACTAATCATGACATACCACATGGCACTATTTGACTTCCTCACACTTCACAATTATCCCAATGATGCACTTAAATTGAGGACTATAGATGTAAAACCAATCAAGTGGAGACACATGGCATGTTAATGTGGATTCTTTAATGCTAACTAAGCTCAAGCCTACCCTGTGCAGTGAGAAGAAATAATACATGTGGAGTGCTGATGACATCACATTAAAGTTGAGAAAATCAAAATGAAATCAAATCAAACTAAAGGTATGATGGGAAAAGGCTTAGAATTAATGTTGATCACCTTGACATTAAATCCACATAAATAACTATTCCATCGTAGTCATTCCAAGATTTGAGCTGACCTAGATAATTTAAATTTTTAATAAAATTACCCTAAATATCCATTGATCCACAAATCCCCTGTAACAGACCTTTTTCTTGAAATCCTAAGCTAAGGGAAAGTTGTGAGATTATTTATTTTTATTTTAATAGATCCATTACAGGTTATCTCTTCAAATACAGAATAGACCATGACTTATCAAACACCATGTTTCTTTAAGGAACCCTAAAAAACAAGTTCTAAAACTATAGTGTACTTCACAAAGAGATATCCATAGATGTGTCATTCAAACTAGATAATAACCCCATGGAGGAAGATGTCATGTATGTATACAATTAGATTGCCATGAAGGAGGCTAGGTTTCACTCAATTTTAGATGAACTTGAGGTATTTCCCTATATATAATTATTTTATGGCATATTTGTTAAGGCTCAACACTTAGAGACTTCCGTATTATCACTCAAGAAGCAAAATAAGACTTCATTTGTGGTTGAAATGGATTTCAATCAATATTACCAAGTGGCCCCTCTAGTGACTTATAATAATAATGAGGTTGTATCCAATTGGTTGAATAAGAGTGACCTTAAAGAGGTTTTAAAAGACTAGGTAGAGGACCCTAACCACCGTGTCAATAGAGAGGAGGTTGACATAATTCATATCTACCACTTCAGACCATGTTTTCAAATTAGGATGACACTAATGAATAGGCTTTTGGTGCCAAAGACACAACCCATATTAAAAAGTGTTGGGTCCCTCTCCTATCAATGATTCTCTATGACAAATAAATTTTAGCCCTAGGAGAGGTCCTTGCATTTAATATTAAATAACAGATCTTTGGGGCATTGAAGGGTGAGAAATTCTACATGATGTCTTACTTAGTTGATGATACATATACCATATTATATTTCAATAGGATTACACAATGGAATTAAACTTTTCAAATCTCAGTCCAAAAGCACTTTCAATACCTATATATTCATTATTTTAGGCACAACATGGCACATAATTGTCACTACTTATATGCTATTATTTATTAAACAATATATGAAGAGTCCATGCCTAGGATCTTTAATAGAATGAAGAAATCCATTATAAACATGGGAGCCTATTGGTCATACCCTAATTGCATAGTTATTAGGATATAAGGTCTAATGGTATCACCTCTTAAGTTGCCCATATTTATTCTAGATAAGTTGGTAGAACAAGAGGTTTCCTATCAAATCCTTCACATAATTGGGGAAATTTACAAGGGGAATAAGAAAACACCCTTTCCCCTATTACCTTATAAATTCATCCATTGTAATGTCATGAAGTGGAATGAACCAAGTTAAATTAAAACCCATAGGGGCTCATTCAATTTTAATGTCCTTGACCTTCATCATTGGGACCTGAGGGGAAGAGTTAGGGGATATATAGAATATTTTGAAGGTAAGGTATTTGAAATATATAAACACAACCTAAATCCCCATGATTGGTTTTACATCAATGCTATGGAAACTGAGGAGGTGAAGGTAAAAATGGCCACGACAAGCATTATGTTAGTTTCAATTTAAGCCCAATAGCTAGGGAAAATGAAAGAGAGATCGAGGACTTATTAGCTCCAAATAAAGAAATCACCTAGCACCAATGTCATGTTGAGAAGTAAGCTTCTCCAATTCCTCCCTCTACCCTCAAATACTCTAAGAACTGTCAAATTGAAAGAGTCCTCACCTCATGGATTCCTCTCACTCTTTTACATCTATTTCTATTTTTTAAATCCCTAGTGTTTATGCTTCTCAAGTGGAGGTAATAATGAAGTAGGCATAGTCAAATACCCTCCATATCCTTCCATGCCTCCATTGTAATATTTTACAATGGACACTCCTTCCACTTCATCCCAAGTTGAAATCATATGCAAACAAAACTAGACAAATCTATAACTTATCCTACTCAATAATATTCAAGCTCAGAGAACGTAATTAACTAAAAATTCTACTTGGAAATAAATTTATATTGGGGTCATGCCAATAATGGATCTGATAAACCTACACCAAAGGATATCTTATCACATAATGACAAAAGAGAGGTTTCCAAAATCTCTATTCAAATGCCATTTTATGATAACCTTAGCTAGGCCTTATGATTGTAATAATAAGAAGCAAGCTAATCTACTAAATGAAATGCAAGCTAATCTAATAAATGAATAGCAAGCCAATCTAGTGCTCACCAAAGCTTGTGGTATAAATGGGGGAGGTAATAAATATGCAAATATAATAATAGGTAATATAACATAGAAATGATATAAGCAAGAAGAGATACAATTCAATCTATTAGTTCTACAACATCTACTTATTGAAATATGAAGGACTAAGAATATACTTACCTTGTTGAATTGAAATCATCATGCCTTAATATCTCCCTTGGCCAATGGTGCTTTTCAAGATTTTGTTATGGGATTATAAGGATCACAAGGAAAAATAAACTTAGGCTATAAGACTTATCCTATACATCCAATACCTCCATAAGACAAGTGCTCCTTCTCCAAGGCAAAAACCTAAGCAATGAAACCTTATGTTGATTATATAGGCAGATTTATGAGTAGTAATGATGCATAATTGAATGATCATATATTTAGAAATGAAATTGAGGGGGTATTTATAGCCATGGATTGATCCTAAACCCTCTTAGAATTTTAGTCGATGTAGTGGACCTGGTCAATTTTATTAGGTAATAAATAGAGTCATTAAGTCTCAAACTATGTCGACTTGGGCTGAAAGAGTTCTTAACATGCACTAAACCCATAAAGGGGTTGATCCATTTGACGTATTAGGAAAAGTGGTAAAAAGGGGTTTTTAATTAGGTAGGAACTATTTTGGATGGTGAGTTGCCTAAGGGAATGTATAATTAGGGTTTTAATGCCTAGGGAATCAAATAAAAGTAGCTTTTATTGGTTTTAGGTGGAAGTATAGGGGCCAAAAATCCTATGAAGCAACAAGTCTATACCAACCCCTTTCTTGATGCACCCTTTAAGGCATGCAATAAAAGAGATTAAGATTCGATAGGTTCTTTTAAGAAAGAAAGCATCATTAATTGATAAAGTTTAAAAATATTATGTGTATACATATGCCCCACTCAAATCTCATCATGTGTCACATAGTTGTAACATGGGATGGTGCTTCAATAAAATAATATAACAATGCATAATGCTGAGCTAAATAAATTTTAGTATAAAGCATATAGATAAAAGAAAGGAAATAATTAAAAAATACATACATTTACTTACCTTGTTTCTATGTAATAAAAGTCACGTGAGGGAAATAAAGAGGTGTCCAATGTAGGGTACATTATACGGACCTACAAAATAAGAGAAAATTTGATTTCTTTACAAAAATATATGTTATATGTAGAAAACTTCTCTACAATGTTAGGATTCCAAAATATATTTTGGTTTGGAAAAAAAGTTAGTAAAAGCATAGTTATGAGCTAAATTCAAAAAAAATTAGAAAATAATTGACAGTTAAAGAATTTTTAAATGAAAATATAAATAGGATATTAAACTATTCATTTGTAATTTTATTAATTTGAGAAAAATAGATCTTTATGAGACCCAAAAGTGTTAAGAGAGATAATATGGCTTGGAGATGAGGAGTGCAAGCTAGGGGAGGGGACACATAGCAATAACTGCTAGCATAACTTAGGTAAGTGATGCCTTAAATTTTTATTTTTTGTTAATTTTCATTAGAAAATATGGTGAAGTTGAAAAATTAGGTGTTAGGAAAAATCTGTGTAGCAGAATTTACCCCAAGAAATGTTTAGGGTAGAATAGGAATTAGGATGGTCAATGGGTAGGTAACAAAGTGACTCATTAGTGCCTAAGGTATTAATGATAAATATGTGAATAATCATCATAGAAAATGAAATTTTTTAGCTAGGCTGACTCAGTTCAAAATGCAAAAGGTACAATAGGGTGGTTGACTATGTAGTAGGTGGCTAATGTAGTTTGCTCATGAATGGCCAATTATGTAGAGGAGGGCTGATCTAGTTAGTAATATTTAATTGGCTAACTGCATACATACTAACTGATGTAGTAATGTAGGAAGATGGATGACATAGTTTGAAAAAGTGGGTAAATTCATATGAAGTAGACAATGTAGTAGAATTACCTAACCAAACACGTAGTAGTTGGATGACTTAGTTATGTGATTTGGCAGACTGAGTTTAAAGTAGTTGATGTAGATTTAGTGTTGAAACAATGGCTGACATAATTTATTGGTTAGCTGACTTAGTATAATATTTTTATTTTTGACCAACATAGTGAGATATGTGGCCGAAATAGTATAAAGTGGTAGGAAAATGTAAAAAATAGGTTGATAAAGTAGTTAATTTTTGAATTAAAAGTTTTTTAAATATATTTTATAATGTATTTTCCTAATTATCTTAGATCTATGACTAATACATTTTTTATTAACATTTTACAGAGGTGACGGAGGCTCTAACATTTCATAAATGTAGCCTGACTACCTAACTTGTTGGATAAACTAACAATAAATGATTGTGCATGTTTGGCATCATTAGGTTTTGGTGGGATTATGGAGATGCATAAGTTCCTACTTAGTATTGAATTAGTCATGATGTTCTTAGGAGCATGGGAGTGACTAACCAACACTTTATGATGGGAGGTGGATGGGGATACTATAGAGGTTGGTATTATGTTAGAGGATGTCTATGATCTACTTGTACTTCTTATAGTTAGGACTCTCATGATTTGTGATACTCCTGATATGGAGCCAAATAAATGAACCTTATCCCTATGGTTGACTAGATCTGAGAGATATTTTGAGGATTTACATGTATGGTTGTTTGATGTTTATATATTGACCATTATAGATATCCATAAGGTGGTTATTGGCCTTGTGAAATCGTGTGTGCTTTGTCACAAGTCAGATGGGAAATTGTCATTATATGTGGTCACCTTGTGTCAGTCAATTTTGAAACATGGTACTTTATATAACCTAGGGTCAGTGATTTGGGTACAACTAGTTCATGACATGTATGACATTTTGCCTCGTGGGTAAAAGACTATGGGGCCTATTGTTATTCTTTGTAGTTGGATATATGAGATATTTCCTATGTATAGACCAATTGGGTTGCCCCATGTTGTCAATGATAGTTTACCTTGGATGCTCAGATGATGATAGGATCATGTGATACATGTTGTACCACAAACCCTGACACTATGGACTATTACTCATGATGATAGTATACGGTACCCTTATGCATGTATTGTGGCTATTTGGCCAACTTGGCCTACTATTTCTCTTAGATTAGCTTGTGTATGGATTATTAGACATTATACATGGTGGGTGGAGCCACATTTTATTGTTCACCTACCTATATAGTTATGATTACCACATCCAACATATTTGATAGTAATCCCTAAGTATTGGGCATGCCATGCTAGGGAGATGAGAGGCAGTGGAGGTGCATGAGTACTTATGATTTGGCTACATCGATCTAGACCTTGGATTGGTCAATGATGACAACTAAGAGTAGTGAGAACTACTATCAAGGAGGTAGTGGTTGAAGATGTGGAGATGGTTGTAATTGATGTTGAGGATGTGGATGTGGTGATTATTGAGCCATAATAGCTTTTACAATTACCACCATGAGAACCACAGGGATAGAGACATTGATAGGTGGTAGTGGAGGCATAGGAGGAGGTAGCTGAGTAGGGAGATCTCATTACACAAGAAACACATATTTTATTGATACAGAAATGGATATAGAGGGGACCATAAAGTGCTCAAATTCTTACTCTTAGTTTTTCAACACCATAAAGACATGCTCCAGTGGAGGTACTTGGATTTCATTCTTATAAGAGACTATTGTGTGAGATACCATTGTTGGTAAGTGTTTGGTATTGTTTTGAGTAGTAGATATATATATATATATATAGGATCGTGTACTATTTCATCATGATACTATGGTCATGGCTAATCCTATTGTACCATATTCCCAATCTATGATATTTGGTTTCAGTTGGTTAGAGAGGAAACATGAGAGCTATAGACATGAAGAGATACCACACAACTACCACTTGGATTGGGAGAGAGAGAGAGTTGTGGGCTTGGAAGATGGTAACTGAGGAGCATGTTGATCATAAGGCTTTAGCGGGTCTACTAGCATAGGTAAAGGACCTGGTGGCCAATCTACAGGGGCATCTAGAGGGTCTAAATTCCTAGACAGAGTCATTACAATGGACAATGTAGAGGGAACAATCACATGCATCCAAGGGTAATGTGGCTCATCTACCAGATGGACATGATAAACCATATCCATAGATTTGTTTATAGTATTTTACTTTTATCATGTTTTATTATATCAAACACTTAAACTATGGATATCTATATCCCTTTGTTTATTATTTTATATTGATCATGGGTGCTATGGATGTATATATTTTATTTCTATAAAATGTGTTTTAACTGCTATTATATGATACGAGAAAATATGCGATGTATGTTTGGATTATTTTCTAGCAATTTGGGAAAAAATGCATGGTTAAAAAGAATAATATAATAAAATACAATGTAAAATGGGTAAAAAATGTGAAATGATATTTTAGATAAAATAATAAGATATGTACTACACACTAAATCATGATGGGGAATGTGTAAAACATAAATAAAGGAAATAATTTATAAAATACACTTAAATCAATATTTGAAAAGTATGTAATACAAATGAAATTGGTACAAAACACATTAAATCAAGTTGATGAATGTGTAAGATGTAAATGATTGAAACTAATAAAGAACATAAAACATACTAAATTAAGATGGGAAGTATGCAAAATGATGAGTAAATCACAACGTAAAACACACTAAATCAAATATTTGGAAAAAAACATGTAAAAAATATATATATTTAAGCCAAAAAAACATGAAACATACTAAATCAAGATGGGAAATATGCAAAGGATCTGTAAATAAAAATGTAAAACACACTAAGTCAAGTTGATAAGCATGTAAAAAAAATGGTAAGTAAAATAAGATGTAAATATCAAGATTGATAGTTATTTTTGTGACTAGTTATGGTATGGAGGTGTTAGGAATATTTTGTGAGGAAAGGCTGGTCCTCTCCAAGGTCTTACACTACAACTCACAAAGGGAACACCAATGAGGTAAATGATAATCTTGGGAATAGTTGTAGGAAATTTTAGTTATTTTAGCCACCAAGAGGCCTTGGGAATTTACATATAAAGAGAGGTCATGAAGCACCATGATCTTTACATGAGTCCAATGTGAAGGTGGAAATTAAAAGAGTAAAGAAAAGTCTAAGTCCAATGCAAAATTTGCTAAAGGTATTTTAAAACAACCCCCTCATCATATTTTGTGGATTTAAACTCACCCTAACACTCAAAATGCCATATGAGGAAGTGTATTGTAGGCTTTAGGTATAAAAGTGTGTTTAAGTTTCAATTGGAGCATGAGAAGGGTGAACCAAGTGAAAATATGCAGTGACCTTTTAGTTCATGAGGGCAATATTGTAGATTTTAATACCCTAAGGGAAATTTTGCAGGTTATGGGAACTCTAAAAAAATTCATAGTGCTCAAGATTGGGTCTACCAAGATCCATTCCTCTCAAAACCCCCACTTGGGCTCATTTATACTTATTAAACATGAAAAAGACTATCACCAAGTATACAAATGGATTTCTACCATAAGAGCTAAGTTTTAAGCATGGCAACTAAGGAAAAATGACTATCACAGGATTCCATGAGACCATAATTTTGTTACAATGTTATAGGTTCATCACTTTCAAGGAATACATTACATGTGAAAATGACTGAGAAAGTATTTGTGGTGTCCAAGCTCAACTTTGAGCTATAGACACCTAAATCTAGCCATCAATAACCTCCAATCAGGTTTTTGACCAGTTTCCACCAAATTGCATAATTTGGCCTTTAACACTAAAACACATTAAAAGATTTGAAATTGATATATTCAAGTTTTGATATTGTCTAGGGTATCATTAATTGGGGTAATGTAATTTAAGGGCTAACTAGCTTTGATCAGACCATTTTGAGTCAAAATGCCAATTTTGCACCTAGGTGCTCTGGATTTCTCTTTTTTGTCAAATCTCTTGCATGAGATACGTGCCTTTGTTATTTTGTGTTGGAAACATCCTAAATGGGATAATGGATCCAATTCATCTAACATCACATCCTAATTCCAATCTATTCAAATTTTGGGCCAATAACAAGAAATTTTAACTAATTTGAGTAATTTGTGCACAAAGAGCCAAAATTTGCATCAAAGTGCTTAATCATGTTTAAGAGATAATTAAACCAAATCATGAGCCTAATTAAGAATTCCATGGAACTTGTTGAATAATTTATTTTTGATACTGAATATTGAATATCTACTTCATCAGGTGACATCATTTCTTGGGAAAACATCCCTAGGCCATAAATACATAAAATATTAGGATTCATGCCTCTCATGCCTCATTAATCCCCTCCATGCCTATTCAATTCCCAACTATCCCAAATATTAATGGGGATATTTGTATAATGAATTTCATATTTAGATTTATTCATGGCCACACATCTCAATCTTGATATGGACGGTCATGGTTGATTCTCAAACCATTCTAAAAATCTATAAATGACAAGCCTCAAAGCCATAATTTGAATCTCTCATATGTCAAAGTTATAATCCTGAGTTGATTCCAAAGCTTCATGAAAAATAGTGTTATAATGAAAAAATATTGATCCAAGCCAAGCTGATCTAAAGCCAAACATAGTGCCAAGGAGAAATGGAGGTAGCCACACTTCATTGATGCAGACTTCATGAGCACAAAGTTGAGCAAGCCACTTCAACAAGCTATTTGGAGCATCCAAGGAAGGTGAAAGAAGGTTTATTTTGCATTTTAGTTGTGTTTTCCATTCTATTTTTGTTAACTAATCTCCCCTAGTAACTAGGCCTATAGATGTTATGCTAGTGTGTTTATTTTATTTTGGAACTAAATGATACTAACTATCATCTCTTGAGTCAAATTCCTAGTTCACATAATGGCATTCCCGATGGGACCCTAGCCCCAAAAATTTGGTCATAAATCTCATTAAAGCAACTTACTAATATTTTCCATGTAGAATATTGGAGTGAAGGAGCCAAAGGAGTGAAATTTTAAGTCAAAAATACATTTTTCTGGAAGTAGCATCTTTGTTTCTGAGTATCACAATTTTTCTCTCTGTTGCAATATCGTTACTGTCATAGTAGAGATTATGTAAACAAAATTGTTGTTTGTTAAACAATGATTTTGTAGCCCTAAATAGTGATTTCATTCACCATAACAATGATTTTTTAGAACAGTGGTATCGTTATTCTACATAATGATATTATGAATTTGGCCAGTGATTTGGTATCTAAACAATGATTTCATTGATTTTGGTAGTGATTTCGTAAACCAATGATATCATCATTTTGGGTAGTGATTTTGTTAAATTGACTAGAAATTTTTTCATTTAAATAATGATATTGTGTTTCCTATCAGATCTAACCCATAATAGTGATATTGTTGTCTAAAATTATGATTTTGTAGGAAAATAATGATATTAACTGTGTAACAGCGAGATTGCAACAGAGAGTTGAAATTTTTAATGTTGTTTGCTCAAAATTTTAAGTGCTTAAAATCAATCCCTTATAATTATGTTTTTATAGGTTGAGGGAGTAGGTTAAAAGTTGTTTTGACTGCATTTAACCAAACACACTTTGAAATTTGGTGCTTAATGAAAAACTAGGGTGCTTAAGTGAATGTTTTAACAAATTATGCTTTTAAAGTTACAACTTAAGACCAAGGGGTCAAAATAACACCACCTAATCTTTCATTTGGTACTTAAAATTTAACTCACTTGTCAAATTTTGTCTTCAATAGTTGTTTAAACTTAGAATTTGATTGGCAAAAAGAGGGACGTTGTATGTATGTTCTTCCATCCACCCCCTTTAGGGAACTTTTGGAATCAAAAATGTTGTCCTTATTGTAAGAATGCCTAGTCCAAGGCATAGAAATAATGTCATCTAAAGCACTCCCTAAAAATTCATAATAGTTTGGGTGATCTTGAAAAATGAACCTAAAGTATTTATTTTTAAGTCATTAATTTTTATGCAAACTTGGCTTGCGAGGGGGACTTCATTACCTCTCACAAGTTATATAGGGATGTTTTGACCCAAAGTTTAATCTCCCAAAACTAACTTCAACCACTCCCACTAGGATCAAAAGTTTGAGTGGTTAAACCACTTTTAGTGTTAGAGTTACATGAGACGTATCTGCACTTTGGACATCACACTACTCTAAACAAGTGATGGATGTAGTGATTTCAAAAAGAGAAAGACATTTTTACAATAAACTAAGTGCCATGAACAACCAATTACATGCATTTATTTTGCATCATGATGTGAAATTCATTATGTAATTGATCCATCTATACATTTGAAAACTTTTAGATCTTAGACAAATCCCCACTTGTCGTGGAAGTGTTGTTGGTATAAGGTGTGCCTCAAGGTCCATCTCGTAATACTATCATTTGAGATAAGGGGGTGTAAAAACTCTATTATATAATGCACATTTAATTTTGGATTAACACTTAAAATCCTCTCAAATGATGTATATTGATAGATTCTAACAATACCAAGTAACCTTATCAGTTTAGGACCTAAGATAAATTAATTAGTTGGTTTTGTCTTATATCAAAGTCTTATTTGGAGTCAAAATTTGGTGTGAACAAATGATACAAAACCAAAACACATAGTACTCATTTTACTTTAAATAAAGAGGTGTTATTCTACCCATGTGAATCATCAATTTGCCTTGTTCAAAGTTCATCAAAACTTGGAGTCATATCATCTACTTTGGCATAGTTATGCTACCCAATTAAGTCTAGCTTTTTACCAAAGTTTGTTTAAGTCCTTCATTTATAATCTAAATCTAAAATTCTACCTTCATAAGTTCATAGGGTTGATGTGTTAAGTGGGTTCGCCATTTGCACTAAAATTGAGGGAACTTAGGTTCAATTTTCAATTTGGGTTGAAGGTCATTTAAGACTCATAATCATTATCACCACTTTGTAGACTTAAGTCATTTTGTGCTAAACACTTGCACTTTGAGTCTATGCACCAAACACTTTTGTGTTACAATCCTATTTCCATTAAGATTATTTGAATACATATTTTTTTGCCTTAGAGATATTGTCAAAACTTTGAAGGTATGTATGTCATTTGAGGTAAGAAAGGTAGTGTTATGTTGCTAAATTTATGAGAAACCATTTTTGCCTTAGAGAGTTTTTGAAGAAAACATTTTATCATGTCTTTTGGGTAGTATAGCATTGATATACTACACAAAACATTTCAAACATTATTTCATATACTTGTTTGCATAGAGTTCAAGTTTGTATACATTTTTCAAGCCAATCTGAGTATACCTTTGTGCATCTTTGTCTAGCACAGTTATGTCATTCACATTTTTTTAGCCTATTTTTCAAAAGAACCAAGTTTTATACCATTATTTGGAATAAAGCAAACTATCTCTAAAGTGCCTTTTGTTTCACACCTTATATTTATTTTCTTGAGTTTATGTCTAGGAGTCAAATGCCTTATTTTTGTTAAAACGGTTTCAAATCTGTGAGATTAAAATCTCATCTATTTCAAAGTCTAACTTTTGACGTCATTTGGCCAAGATTTCTATCACATGCCTTGTTTGAGTTTAGCTTTTGACGCCACATTTGGCCAAAAGACCTAGCAATGGTTTATTTCCTAGATTAGATTGATTCAAAACACTTTGACCTTAGAGTTTGGCATTTCAATTTTTATTCCATTTACTTAATATTTTATGTATAAGATGTGTAAAATTAGATACTTAACATTAGTTTTTTTAATCACAAATCATTGCATAAACCTTTCCATCTATTTGAAAAATCTAGACCAAGTTTGAAAATCAACTTTTAGACATTGTGTTTTTTAATTTTGTATAACTCTCTTCCATTTCTATCACAAAACATTCACTATGGATCCCAACATGTATTCCTACACTTTTAGTGGACTCATGTACAATCTAGGGATTAGTAATATGGCTATGCAAGAATAAATGGTGCAAATTCCCTATTTAAATAATATTTCTTATGATACAGATCCTTATCCCTCTTATAATGCTCAAATAGGGGCACAAAACCAAGATCCATTAGCTAACTATTTGGTTAATACACCACCATATTCAGAGCAAGATCAAGCACAAATAAAATAATACCTTATTATGGTACCTACTATTGAAGAGCCTTTTCCTCAATAATCATACTCTATTAATGCACCTTCCATATATGATCCTTATTTGTTTAAGTGTCATTTATTGGAGAATAAAGATGAGATTTTGGTTAAATCCATAGAGGTAGGGGCCAAATTTATGGCAGACTTCCCCCATGAAAATTTACCAAGTCTAGTAAGAATGCCTCATAACATATTGTATAGTCTACAAGCTTCTTCTAGGAATCCTTTAGCTCTAGTACAAATAATGTATCAGGACCCTGGTATACTTCTCAAAGGTAAGGACCCCATGAAGGATCACTTTGTATAGATGCAGACAACATACCAAACCTACTTGAACCTAACACATAATTTTAACCAAATGACCATGTTAAGTAGACCTCTCATAGATTTAGTCCCCTCAACTGAAGTGTTAATAGAGTTGACTAGTCAAGACAATTAGGGTGTAGACCCATTCATGCAGAACACTTTGATTGATAATTTATTTCATACGCCAACCATTGAAGAAGTATCTTCTGCTTCTATGTAGAATAGTGGCCAAAACATAGTAGATAATGTGAAAACAACATCCCATCCAAACCAAAGAGGTGTTAATACAAAAATAACTAGAAAACAAAGTGTGCCTTTAGTTAACACCATAAGTGGTTCTCAAAATTAGAGAGTAGGAGTTTCTACATCCCAATCTCAACTAGGTACTTCTAATCCTCAACTAGCCACTTCTTCAAGCACATAACCAATAGGATTATGTAGTTAGCTAGCAACCAATGTTGGCCTCAATAGTAAATTATGATGAACTCTACTCCTCCTCAACAAGTGACAAGGGGTATTACACAACAATAGGCACAATATAGTATACCAATACAATAGAGGCCAAATATGATGTCACCTCAACAAGGGGTAACTAATGTTCCACCTTGTCAGGTAGTAGTAAACATACCTCTTTAGTTGTAGGCTAGTATGCCAATTTAAAACCAAATGATGTCTAACCAACAATGTATAATAATTTTTCAATAATAGATGTTAAATATTCAACATTCATTCCCTTCCCAATAAGGATTCATGCAACAAGGAGGTTCTAATATTTCTTAAATACCTACTAGGCAACAATTTATTTTTGTTCAAAATGTGCCACTCATTCAGAAATAGGGTCTTGGTTCACAAGTTCCCACTCAAAAAAATAGTTTGATTAGTTAGTATCATATCCATTTTCAACCATAATAGGCACAATACAGTTATATTCCTCCATCCTAACCACAAAATTCTCAACATCAAACCTTCAAAACTAACCCTAACTAGAATATTGCACCATAACATGCACAATTCTAACAATCAAATCCTAATCCATGTATGCATATTCCTAGTCCATTTCCAAACCAATCCATCATAACCCAATAAATATCTTCATTATACCTTGGTCTACATGTTCCACTTGTGACTGCCCAACCATCTACCTAGGCCAATATTCCCACAAGTTTCCTAGATCAAGAATTACAATAGATGAAGGATGTAATTGCTTCCATCTAAGCTGGGAAATAGGGTAAAAAATTTATGTTAGACAATGTGTGTTCTTATCCATTTAACATGGAGTACTTAAAAATTCCATTTCCTCCAAGATATGATCCCCTAAAGTTTGATAAATACAAGGGGAACGGTGACCCTAAAACCCATTTAATGGAATTTTTTGTCACATGCCAGTCAGTGGCATATAATGACATATACCTTTTATTGTTGTTCCCGAGGAGTCTAGCAAGATAAGCCTTGGAGTGGTTTTTAAAGTTTCCCAAGAATTCAATAACAAATTTTGAAGACCTTTTAAAAAATTTTATGCAACACTTTTCTTACAATCTCGAACATGAGATTTCATTGGTTGACTTGATGCAAGCAAAATAAAAAGTTGGTGAGAGTTTTTCAAGTTATCTACAGTGATGGAGAGCCCTTGTAGGTAGATTCACCCATAGTTTACCAGATAAACAATTAGCCATTGTGTTTACTAAAAAATTTCATAGTGAGATAGCTTATCATTTGGAACTACAATGTGCACATACTTTCAAAGAGATCATTAATAAAGGTTTGTTGATTGAGTGAGCCCTTATTATTAAAATAATCATCAAGCTCTCTTAAACTAATCAAAATCAAGGTACCAATCAAGGAAATGGCCAAAATCAAAATCAATTCCAAATGCAAGCATCACAACTGGCACAAACCAATAACCAAGATAGACCAAAGCAAATCAACTGCAATAATAATGTTGTGGGAAATGGTGTAACTGAGTCATGCCATGTTTAAATGGTGCAAACACTATCCGCCCAGCCTACACCACATTTTAAACTTACTCCTACCCCAAAACCTCTTCAAATAACACACCAAGCACAATAGCCTAGGCTCGCACAACAAATGCAACCACCTTTGTCATTACAAGTTCCTCCTCCAAGTAGAACAGTACCTACTCACCATGTTTTTAGTGACCTTAGAGAGCCTATTAAATTTATATTTCATAAACTTGATTTTGCTAATTTGATTAGTTGGCCTATACCAAAGCATTATCTTCAAGGCATTCCTTATCCTGATTGGTACCATGAAAATGAATTTTATGAATATCATCAGGTCAATAGGCACAATTTATGAATATGTGTGAAAATCAAGAATTTAAGAGAGAATATGTTAGATAATGGGGAGATTACATTGGATGGTGGTGCTTCCACCTCCAATTAGACTCTTAGGATTTATCAAAACCCTTTTTCTCAACATAACAACTAGTAGAAACAATAATAATGACAACCAAAACACTGACTAATGCAACAACAAAATCAATAGTATCAAAATCAAAGGCCGAACCAACAAAACTAGTAGGACCAACAATAAAATAAACAACACTAGAATAATGGATAGAACCAAGGTTAGAATGGTAACAACCAATAAACCTACCATGTAGTTTCACATGACTATAATAGATTTGTGGGTCACATTGTAGGAGGTAGTGTTAATACCATCTCCATTAATCCTAGACCAAATTCTAATAAGATGAGACTATTTCTAACCATACCAAACCAATATAATCATTTTGACAGTCCTTATTTAACTTGGGACCACACATAGGCAAACCAATAAATAGGGATTCCCACTTTTGGACCTTATACCAATAACTTATCCTTACCTCATTACCACACACAAGTGTACTGGTAACTAAGACTTGTCCTAACTAGTCCCATACCATCACCATAATTTGTTAGCAATCATGGTCTTGTATTCAATCCTAATTATGTAATCATAACTTGAAGGTCAAATATTACTATCCTAGGCCCACAACCATCTGCCACCTCACCCATTATCTAACCAATCATTCAACCTCAAAACAAACCATTTAACATTATCCAAGACAAGAAGTTTGATATTGTGGAACAATTGCAGAAGACACCAACATAGATCTCCATTTTAGATTTGTTGCAAATGTCGATAATCCATAACAACATTTTGAATGAGTTCTTAACCCAATCCACTATTGCCAGTGACATATCCCCTAATAAATTTTAAGCTTTGGTTGGACACCTAGTTCCCGCCCAACAAGTCACATTCAACCAAAGTGATATGCCTTCCCTTGGCTTGCTCCATAATAATCCATTGTACATAGAAGTCAATATAAAGTGACATAAAGTGAAACATGTTCTTATATACAATGGATCAGGCCTCAACATAATGTCTCTAAATCTCATCAAGCTTATTGGGTACATGATGGTAGATCTATAACCAGAAATGATAACTATCAAAAGCCTACAATAATTAGGAGAGAGAATCATAAGGCACCATTAGCCTACTAGGTATCATTGGGCCATTAACCCTTGATACACTTTGTCATGTGTTTGATCTCAATTTGTCATATAATATGCTTCTAGGTAGGCCTTGGTTATATGAGATTCATGTTGTCCTATCAATGTTGCACCAATGTATCAAGTTCTCCCACTCAGGGATGAAAGTGAATAATCCTTGAGATTTGCACCCATATGAGCACTACAAACATCTCGAGGTTGATTTTCAAAGCTAAAATTACCAATATGACATGAATCCAATTTCAAAGCAAGATAAAGGAAAGGGCATACTTATTGATTCTCTAGAGGATAATTGCTTAGATCATAATACTTTGGATTCCCTTTCCCACATGCTGCCTCCTGAAGCTTCTAATCATTACACCATTTTGGATAATGGCCTAGGAGAATATGTGACCCATGATACCTTTCATATTTTGAACCTTCCCCAGAATCCAAAATCCTTTGGAAGACCTAAAGCTAGGTCACTTCATCCACAATGGCAACAAAAGAGCAAAGGTAAAGGGCTTGTCATGTTTATACTAGCATCAGGCCTAGAACTATACCCTATCGAAGGAGATGAATCATGGTTATACAATGAAAACCAAGATGACTATTATAAGAGTGCAAAGTATCCTATTCGTAATAAGATCATGGAGAATCAAGACTATGAAGGAAGAGGCCTCAGACCTAATCAACAAAGAATACTTGAGACAATTTTCATGACCAAATACAAAAGACTCTATGGACTTGAATTTAAACCACCTAGGGGTGACTCCATATACCTTACTCATATTTCATCACCATCAACTAGTGATGAAAATGCTAGTAGCAAAGCAGAGTCTAATCATAGCTTTTTTGATTACCTAGCTAAAACCAACCTATTTGATAACAATGTCATTTGTACCCTTACCCCAATCATTTGTCACAACCCACTTCCATTATACTATGCCTAACTAATAGATTGGGAACAACAAGAATCTAGTTTACTTATTGATGATTTTTAAAATGATGAGGCATTCTATGATTTTTTAGGCCTTAGAGACAATGTTTCATTGGCAAATCATAAATTAGGGTTCTCAATCACATTGGATCTTGAAGCCTATTTTGGAAAGCGGGTGAACACCCTTAGCCAAAAATAAATAAATAAAACATTGAGTTCCCAAAGTGAAAACCTCTTTGAGGCACTTTTTAACTAGGGAAAAAGTAAAGATAAAGGCCAATCTAGTGGTGTAACCTTATTTCAGGCACCATTAGATGGGGGTGTTCATTCTCCTTCAAATTTAGACCATGAGACCACCAATGATGAACTTGCTTATGGATCTAAGTTTAGTTTTGATATAAAAAAAAGTGTTTGATCAAATTCTTCAAGATTTTTTTACTATTTTTGTCACATGGCTAGATATCCCATTGAGGGACTTAGATTCATCATGCCTAGGAGAAGTTGAAGAGCTAGTCCTAACAAAGGACTCTGATATAGCCTGACAGTTCAAGTCTTTGCCTACTATCTTAAAAGGGGTTCAACCCTTCTAGTTGAGGATAGAGGTAAACATCGAGACTCCATTAGACCTTAAATGAATAAAATTAGGTACATCCCTCATTAAGGAAGAACGTGAATTCTTTACATCTATATTGAGAGAATTTATAGATATCTTTGCATGGGCTTATTTTGAGATGCCAAGTTTAGACCCCGCCTTGGTTTTAAATCACCTTGTGTTAAATCTTGATGCCAAACTATTTAAACCAAAGTTATGCAAGATGCATCCTCACATTGTTGTATTAGTAAATAAAGAGTTGGAAAAACTCTTAGAATTAGGATGTATTCAATCCAATGACTACTCAGAATGGATATCTAATATTATACCTATTAGCAAAAAGCCTAGAGTAATTAGAATCTATACTAATTTTCAAGACATAAAAAAAGCTTGCCCTCAAGATGACTTTTCATTACCTAATATTAACATTATCATTGACTCCATAGTGGGTTATGAAATGCTTTCATTAATGAATGGCTTTTTAGGATACAACCAAATCAGAATAACACCAGAAGGCCAAAATCAAATAATGTTCACCACTCCATGGGGAATATTTTGTTATTAGGTTATGTTTTTTGGTCTTAATAATGTAGGGGCCACCTACCAAAGATCCATGACCATCATATTTCATGATACAATGCATGTTATTATTGAAGACTACATTGACAACATACTAGGTAAATAAAAAACTAGGGCCGACCATCTAACAATGCTATGTAGAATATTTGAGAGACTACATGAGTATAAAGTCTGATTAAATCCAAAGAAATGTGTATTTAGAGTGATATTAATCAAATTACTTGGCTTCATCATGTCTCACAGAGGCATTGAAGTCAATCTAACCAAAGTCTAAGCTAGAACAGAGATGCCACCACCAACCAATTTGAAGCAGCTCCATAGTTTGTAGGGAAAGATCCAATCAATCTGATGCTTCATATCTCAGTTAGAAAATAAGTGTCATATATTTACAAATATTATAAATAAGGGAGTTGAATTCCATTGGGATAATTACTGCCAAACAACTTTTCAATAACTAAAAGATTACCTAGCAAATATACCTATTTTGTTACCCCATATGCCAAGAAAATCATTTTTGTTGTACCCATCAACTACAGATAGTGCCTTGGTGAAAATTCTAGCTCAACATGATGATAATGGAAAAAATCATACAATATACTACTTAATCTGTGCATTGGTCACATATGAACACAACTATACACCTATTAAAAAAATCTTGTTTAGCCATGATATTTATAGCTCAAAAATTATGACACTACATGTTGAACAATAAGACCATGGTCATTTCAAAAGTAGATCTGCTCAAGTATCTACTATCTAAAATAACTTTACAAGGTATAATTACCAAGTGGATCATACTCCTAATTAAATTTGACATCGAATACATCAATCAAAAATCTATTAAAGGGTAAGTTCTTACAGATCAACTTGTTGAAGTACCCCTTACTGATATAGAGCCACTCACATTCCAATTTCATGATGAATCTATAATGACATCATTGACATACCTCTTGAAGATAAATATTGGAAGATATATTTTGATGGATCATTTACTACACATGGATCAAGGTCATGCCTCTTATTTATTACACCTTAGGGGGATCTAATCCCTAAGTCTTTTAGAATTAGTTTTCCTTATACAAATAACATGGCTGAGTATGAAGCACTTTTTTTTAGCCTTTAACAAGTAGTACAATGGAATATATCTCATCTCAAGGTTTATGGTGATTCTCAGTTAATCATCAATTAAGTCATAGACCATTTTTAGACCGAAGATGAAAAGTTGGTTCCATATAAGGTCATGGTCGACACTCTCAAACAATAGATTGCTAACATTTAGTTTTAGCATATACTAAGGGCTAGTAATAGAAACGTAGATGCTATGGCCACTATTAGATATTTTATTATTTAACACATGGAAAAAACTAGAGAGTATCATTTCCTCATCGAGAATTTTTTTGCACCAGCTCATGAACCTTCAACCATTTTAATGATTTGTGATATTGTTGGTCCTAGTTTTATTTAGTACTTAGACCTTTACAATTACCTTCATGACCAAGTTTCACCACTTGACCTCTCTCAAAAACAAACCAAAGACTTCATCCACCAAACCACTCATTATACCTTACTTGGAACAACCCTTTACCATTATGGTTTTGATGGAACTTTGCTTCATTGTTTAATTTTGGCAAAATCTATGCTAGCATTACAGGAAGTTCATGAAGGCTTATGTAGATCCCACACTAGCAGGGCCATCCTATCTAAAATCTCTTATGTACTAGTTATTTTTTGGTCTATGATAGATGCAGATGCAGTTGCATATGTAAAGAAGTGTGACAAATGTCAATAGCATGCTAATTTGATTCATGCCCCAACAAAAACTCTAAAACTAATGTTGACACCATGGCCATTTACTACATGGGGAATTGACCTCATTGGAAAGATCAATTCCACCTCATCTAATGGCCATAAACATTTCCTTACCACCATCAAACATATTACTAAGTGGGTTGAAGCTATACCCCTCACTTACATGACTGGAAAGCAAATTTCTAAGTTCATCTTCAACCATCTCATTTGCCACTACGGTATCCCTTCTGACATTATATCTAATAATGGAGGTTCATTTAAGAACAAGGATGTAGAAAATCTATGTGTTGAATACAACATCACATAACATTTTTCTATGGCATATTACCCTCAAGGTAATGTCTAGGCTGAAGCATCAAATAAAACCACTACCAATATTCTAAAAAATATTATCAATGATGTCAGTTGTGATTAACACCTTCAAATATTCTATGCCCTTTGGGCATACCGTACCAATCACCATAAACCCATAGGAGCCATTCTATACTCACTTATTTATGGTACAAAATTCATACTTCTATTGAGGTCAAGTTACCATTTCTATGCATATCTTTCAAGCATGTCCTAGATGATCACGACTATCAAGTAGCTCACCTGCAATAGCTAGACCTACTTGATGAAAAATGCACAACTACACTCAAAAATCTTTAGGAATATAAGAACCAACTCAAAGGCCACTACAATAAGTGTGTCAAGCATAGAAAATTTGAACTTGATGATCTCGTCCTTAAAGAAAACCAAAATAATACCACATTTGAAAAGAAGCATAAAGGTAAGTTCAAACCCAATTGGATTGGTCCTTTCATCATTACAACAAACTTTGGAGCCAAAGCATACATGCTTGCCACAACAGATGGACATGAACTTGATGAGTTGATGAACATTATCCACCTCAAGTAGTATTATGCTTGAGTGACTTGGTGTATTATCTATAAGGACTGTTTCATATTGTATCATTTTATCACTCTTCCTTGTACTATACCATTTTACCATCCTATCAACCTATCACTTTTCATATCACATGTCTATTGTACCATACCTTTCCCCATCAATCGAGTTCATTTTTCCCTCCCTACCTGACCCTATGACCTTGGTTCCATTCTATTTGGTTCCATCACCACTTTTAGCAAGAGCATTCATATTTGGTTTTAGTAGTTATTTCATACATTCCATCTAGAGGCAATATTTTAGATTAGTATGATATACATTTGGAAGTTGCATCCTTAATTTCTTATTTTATTCTCTCTCATTATCTTGATCCTAATAATAACTACCTATGGGCAAATTAGTCTAAGTGACCTATGCCATTGCATCCTTGTTATAACTGCCTATGGGCAAACTAGGGCCAACACTTGTTTATTGTGCCTTGACCATACCAAATTGCCATTTTATATACCATAGTATGCCTTTATACCAACTATGCCTTTTTTGTTTGAATTGACTGCTGCACTATTCAAATTCATCCATTGTAAGGTGGAACTATAGTGACTTGAGGTCCTACTCTAGGACTATGTAGGTAGTGCTCTATACTTATTGAGGTCAACTTAGTCACCCTTTCTATCCACACTCTCACCATTTTTAAAGTAACCTAAGCCATGATCTCACCATTTTATGAGCAACCTAAGCCATGCTCTCACCATTTTTTCAAGCAAGTTAAGCCATGCTCTTGTTATTTTGTGAGCAACCTAAGCCATGCTCTTGCCATTTTGTGAGTGACTTAAGCCATGATCTCACCATTTTGTGAGAAACCTATGTAAATCTCTCATATTTTTGTGAGCTTGAACCATTTCATGTCTTGTTAATCTTGATTGAGTTAAGATAATCTAAAAAATTCTAAAAACATTTGTAAAATTGTTAGAAAAAACCAAAAACATTGACCACTTCTTTGCCTTAAGGATTATGGGAACCCTTACTAAGTCACAAGCAAATCACTTATAACTTATTTTACCCATCCTTTTAAACCTTTTCTCCCATGTACTTGTCATTTTTCAAGATCATTTCTATTCTTCTATCACATCCATTGTATTTATTTTCATCAGTTATCATTTTCTTCCTATTTCCTGCGAGAACTTCATTTGGTTTGAAGTTTTTGTTAGATGTTTTGTCCATGGAACTATGTAAGCATCATCCACTTACCTAGTGCATATGGAGAAAACTCAACCACCCCCTTCCTTTTGTTCTATTTCCCCATTTTGTTAGTTTTTTAAGTTGTCACCTATTTTTTAGGGGTAATGTTCGTGTGGCTTAATTTAAATTGTTTATTTCTTTGTTGTTTTATTTGTGTGTCTATTTGTTTTTTTTCAACACTATTGCCTTGATTCATTCTATGTGCATTTATTTAGTGATTATTTATGAATTTATACCTAAATCCATCCATATTCATACATTTACATTATCATCATGGTTTTTATCATTAGTGCATTATTTTCTATTGAGTATTGGATTATGGGAGTCAGTCCTTATGCATATTTTGGCCAAGTCCTCATGTTGTTAAACTATGATGTCTATCAACAAGTTCTACAACAAACCTCAGCTTCACTAAGTCTATTTATAAATGGTGACATTGATATATCTTTGACACCAACATCCTAATTCAATCCTAATTATATCCTACACAACGTAATTAAACAATGAAAGAATTTCAACCTTTGTTTAGTTTGGATAAGCATCTACCTACTAGCACGTTGTCCCAATTCATCTTTATCATTAGTATCAGATTATCATCATCATCAGCCAAATCATTTATGTTTTCCATAATCGAGGTCCAATGATTATAATTGCCTATGGGCAAATCATTGTACACTGCCCCTCCTACATTTCTCAACGATTATAACCACCTTTGGGAAAATCATTGTGTTCTCACCAAATTTACTTTTTATATTCAAAAATAGGGGCATGTTTTTATCTTGTTTATCTATCCTAATTGGGGTATCTCCATCTTCTCAATGATTATAATTGCCTTTGGGAAAATCATTATGTTATCGTACCAAATTACCACTATCAGAGTACAATGCTTATAACTGCCTTTGGGCAAACCCCTGTACACCATCCCATTTTCATTCTCAGTGATTTTGACTACTTTTTCAATATCATTGTGTTTTCACCCCATCATCTTCCTTTCTTTTGTCCCCTCATTTTACTTCTTTCTTTTTGAGGGACCGTTTACTGACCTACTTATGCCAACCATTCCCTCAAGGGAAAATCATACAATGAATTCATCATCATTGTATTTTTAAATATACAAGACATTTTCATTCTTTGAGAAGACGTTACTGCGTTTATAGCTTGCAATGCTTTCCCAATCAGGGGCAAACTGTAGACACCTAAATCTATCCATTGATAACCTCCAACCACACTTTTGACCAATTTCCACCAAAGTGTGTAATTTGGCCTGAAACACTAAAACACATTAAAAATTTTTAAATTGATATATTCAATTGATGATTTTGGATTGGGTATCATTAATTGAGGTAATGTAATTTATGGGCTAGCTAACTTTGATCAGAGCATTTCGAGTCAAAATGGCAATTTTGCACCTAGGTACTCTAGATTGCTCTTTTCTATCAAATATCTTGCATGAGATACTTTCCTTTGTTATTTTGTGTTGGTAACATCATAAATAGGATAATAGATCCAATGCATTTGACATCACATCTTATTTCTAATCTAGTCAAATTTTAGGTCAATAATAAGATATTCTAACCAATTTGAGTAATTTGTGCACAAAGAGCCAAGGTTTGCATCAAAGTTATTAATCATACTTAAGAGCTAATTAAACTAAATCATGAGCCTAGTTAAGAATTATGTGAAACTTGTTGAATAATTTATTTTTGGAAATGAATATTGAATATCTACATCATCAAGTGACATCATTTCTTGGGAAGACATCCCAAGGCCATAAATGCATAAAATATCAAGATTAATGCCTCCCATGCCTCATTAAGACCCTCCATGCCTATTCAATTCCCCTCTATCCCAAATATTAATGGGGATATTTTTAGAATGAATTTCATATTTAGATTTATTCATGGCCACATATCTCAATCTTGATATGGATGGTCATGGTTAATCCTCAAACCATACCAATAATCTATAAATAACAAGCTTCAAAGCCATAATTTGAAGCTCTCACATGCCAAAATTATAAAGTTTAATTGATTCCACATCTTCATGAAAATTAGTGTTATAATGCCTAAATATTGAGCCAAACTAAGCCAAGCCAACTCCAAACATGGTGCTAAGGAGAGATGGAGGTAGCCACACTTCATTGATGCAGACTTCATGAGCATAAAGCTAAGCAAGCCACTTCAACAAGCTATTTGGAGCATCTAAGGAAGGTGAAAGAAGGTTTATTTTGAATTTTAGTTATGTTTTTCATTCTATTTTTGTTAACTATAAGCTCCCCCTAGTAATTAGGTCTAGATATGTTATGCTAGTGTGTTTATTTAATTTTGATTTCATTTTGAACTAACACAATACTAACCATCCTCTCTTGAGTCAAATTCCTAGTTCACACGAGTTTATTGATCTCAATCTCAACTTCACTTCAACATCGAGCTCCTCAAGTTCAAATTGAGCCCCAAATTTTAGTTTAATCTCAACCCTAATTCCAACTTGAAATCTTATCTTGACTAACTTGAGCTCAAATCTAACCTAAAACTTGACTATAATTTTGAGTTTCCTGGCCTCAAATTCAACGTCACCTTAAGGTCACTTCAACATAGGTTTTCTTGTGCTTCCTAGCATAAAAAGAGTTATATTTGAACTATGAGTGAACCTATTCAACTATCCAAGATTATAAATATAAAAAATGACTACTTTATAGGGTTCATGGATGAAGTATGGTTTAGCCATAAGCATGGGAATAACCTCATTGATGAGAATATGCAGTGACCCTCAAGCTTGAGTCTAAGTTTGAACTCAACCTTAAACTCTTCTAGAACGAGCTCTGTGAGGCACAAAAATGGGTTTTTATCTCTATGGGATCATCTTGTAGAGATTTAAGTCATCAAAATGCAATTATAAAATAGTTTGAAATCTGGTTTAAACAAAAAATAATAAAAAATAGGTGTTTTAATGGTGATCTAATACAAAAAAATGTTTGCCAATGAGTGGAAAAAAGTTGGGTTTGGGCTTAGGTTATCCTTATCTCATTATGAATTCTCATGGTTTCTCTCTCCTTATATCTTTGATTTGATAGGTGTATTATATGCATGATTAAATGTTCATGTGGTTAGGGCCCCTCTTTTTAGGAGGGGACCCTACTACCTTTCTTCACAATCCATAGTAAGTGTTATTTTATTTAAATGCTTTAACAATCACCAATAGGATACATTTGGAACTAATAATCCCAATATTTTTAAAGGTTTTGAGCTCGAACACAAGTAACAACCTTGAGTTTGAGCTTCTAATTGCTAGCCTCAAGCCTGAGTTACACTTAAGAGCCTAAACTTGAGTCACATCATTGCCAAGCCTGAGTCCGATAACCAAACATGAGCTTGAGTCAAATTATCAAGTTGGATTGAGTTACATTACTATAGTACTAGGCCAAATTCTAACTACTAAGTCCAAGCTCATGCATCGTGCCTCTATTGAGTTAAGTTTTCCTAAGCCTGAGCTTATCTAAGCAATAGGGATAGTGTGGTCATGCAACCAAGGAAAAATGGATCTTAGTGGTATTTGAATACTTCAATGGTGACCAAAAAGGTGCATGTGGGATATTTATACTAAGTATTATAAATATTTTATCAATCTCATTATGGACAAACCCAAGTTTTATTATCATGGTTGCACCTGAGTTACATTGTTAAGGCCAAATTTGAGTTGCATCATGGTGATTGAGATCATGCACCAAACATCCATTGAGGTGAGTTACCTAGCATATGAGTGAATGAAAACACAAAGCATCAAGAATATCTTGGTCTTATGACCAATCATTAAAGGGGTTATTTCATATATCAACAAGGTAAATGCTTTCATCATCGCTAATGTGAGATTACAAGTCCTTATTTTATGAAATGCATGTGCTTGAGCCTAGATTCAAGTTTGACTTTGAACTCAAGCTAGCACTGATGAATTCATCCCCTGATCTTGTGTATTCCATAGTGTAGCTCTATATTGTGCACCCTCACCATAAAAAAATCCAACTGTCAATGCATCAAATGCTTAATGAACCCATGATAAGAAAGACAACAAGTCAAGCTCATTGATCCCAATCTTAATGAGCCATAATCAAAGCTAGTACATTTAGAGTAATAGTCCCACATGGACTATGTAGGTTGAATAAGGGGAATTATATGCTAAAATATTGCGTACTAACTTGTTTCTACATGAACCATTTTGTTGAGCTCGATCTTGATAAGCTCATTACATGAGGTTAAGTGCCAAGGCACACATATATAATGGAAACCTTGATGTAAGGTTGTGTTGAGGGACATAAAGGGTGCCTTAGGTTCAAGATCAAGCCCATAATTTAGCTAATCATTTATTTTGAGCTGAAGATTAGCTTGGAACTCAATCTTAGGCTCAAATTTAAGCTCACATAACAAACACAACATAATGTAAGTATTAGTCCCACATGTACTAGGTGGGCATGTAAGTAGATGTTTATAAGCTAGTGGGTGATAAAGTTACTTGGTCTCACATGGGCCATTTTTATTAATTAAAGATACAATCTTGAGTTGGTGATGCACACAAAATGATGAGTAGCACAGTCTGAGTGGAGCATGGAGATAACTTGGTATTGAGCTGAGCTCAAATCAATTAGCCTGATTGAGCTTGAGGTTGACTTTAACCTTGGGCTCCTCAAAATAAAATTTGAGATCAACTTTGAGATACTCAATATCAAGACTAAGTTTGAGCTTGAACTTGAGATCCTCTATCCTAAACGTGAGCTTGGTGAGCTCAAGTTTGTTACCAAAATTTTTTCACCCCATTACAAAAATCTTGCCTAAAACTCTAAACCATAGGATTTTTATTTTAGGCTTGTTGACACCACCAGTATGCAGAAAAAGGGATCAACACCTTAGGTAATTAATAAAGTAGGTGATGGACCTCAAAGTTTGCAATATAATGAAAAATTGAAACCATCATAAGGCTCAAGCTCATTAATTGAGGTTTCAGGATTTGTATGGACATCCAACCCAAGATGGAGTTTGAAGAAGCTCTTTCATAATATCTATTATCACCTACAAGTTTTCAAAGTAGGAGACAATCTACAACTTTCAAAATAAGATATAAATATAACATGTAGGTGTTCCAAGTGAGGATGGTTAACATGATAACATAAATCTCTTACTACAAATGTTTTAGAGGAAATTTAAACCTAAACATCTTCACACAAATCTTCCAGTCCAAGATGGATATGCTGAATTAAATAACCTTAGATTGCTAAGTTTCAAAGAAAATTTGATTCTTGAATAAATTCATAGACTTAAATCATGCATAGGGGTGGCTTCAAAGTTTCAAGATGCCACATATCAATGAATAAAATCTCTTGCCAAAGTGATGATGAGGTTTTGTCTTAAGGGAGAGTACGCAAACCTAAAACCATAAGAACAAAGTTCATTAAAATTTTAGATCTACATGTTTATAATATAAATGCAAAGTTTTATGACGATTCTAAAGGATTTTTTAGTGTCAGAGTATGTAATCCAAACTAGTAATCTTAACTAGGAGTTCAAACATGAGAGCATACAAGCAATTTTTTAGTATTGTGATATATTATGGGTGTAGAGGATGGTCTTAGAGGAATATAGGCCTCAACCATACCTTCTCCATGCATAAAACATGCATTGAATTGGTAATTGAGGCCAAGGATGGCATAAGAAGCTACAAGAGGGGAATGAATGAAGGATTAAATGTAGTTGTAACTACCAATTCATGAGCAACCATGCCTATTGTTTGCATAAAATGGGAAGGTGTGTGAGTTAACACTATTTGGAGGCTGATGTAACTACAAGTTGACCAAAAATAGGCCTTCTACTCCACCTCTATGCCACACCAATATTGAAGTCTATTAGTGTAGCAACCCTAATGCATAGATGAGGGCTAATGGCTTGATTCCTTTTCCATTTCTAGATTTGAAATTGAAAATGAGATGTAATTCAACATTTATGAGATTCTAATACTCTCTTCTCCTCTCTCTTCTTGTTCTCTTACATATAGACCTGAAAATAACTTGATCTGGATCCCTTTGCTTGGTTGTAGCAACACTTTTCCATTTTGAGTCCTATTGTAATAATTCACATGCCTTGAAATAAATATAGATTGATATTTTCCTTCTTCAAGGAATCTTGTTTTCTATGTGAAATTCTTATGAATTTTTGATATTCATTGTGTTATAGTTTTTTCTCCTTTGATTATTGTCCAACTTACCTCACCTCTATGCATGAACCTACTTTTTTTCAGGTTATACACCATTTTAGAATTTATCTAGGTGTGTTTTAGTTATGGTAATACCTTCTTCCATCCTAAATCACACTAAGATCCTAACCTCTGTATGAAACACTAGTGCAGAGAGATTGGGATTGATTATGCACATAAGTTGGTCTTATATATTTCATTGTGAAATTTTAAAAAAATATAGGAGATAAAAATCGTAGTGCATCACTTCCTTTATGTCTTAGGTTTAGTTTAAGATTTGTTATATCTCCCTTTTCCTTGTTGTAGTAGTAGGATAAATATAGTTAGGTGATTCATTAGTGGGAGTCATCCCTATCTAGAGATTCCCTCTTCACATAAAGTCACCCACAACCCCAAGAGGGTTTTCATTGTATCAGTTAGAAGGAGAGGTCTTGAAAGCATGTCTCCAAAGGGTGCATTACAAATTGACAACATGAAATAATGAGATGTTTATGAGGAGAGCCTAGCCCTATCCAAGCTCTTATATTGTAACTCACAAAAATAAAAATATAGGGGTATGATTAATTAACGAAACATATTCATCAAGGAGGAATAGTGGGATTATTGTAATGAATTAAGGAGTGCAAAAATAATGACATAGGCATTTTTAATAAAACCTTAATAGGCATGAGACATACTAAGTAAATAGGGACACACTAGGAGTTTAGTGGATGCCAGATGCACAACGTATTTGTTCACAATAAGCACAAAAAATTATGGGTAAATAAGTGCAGTAATGGGATCAACTCATGAAGATTAAAAATACAAGAATAGTAAAATGGACCTACCTTCCCACATCATGTTCCTCATTCCTTAGGACCCCTTACAAAGCTATCAATTTATTGAGAATATTGAGTACTTTCATGAGAAATTAGGTAGCACTATATGTAATTTTGAAATATCTTATCCTAATATATTGGCCTATTGTACCCTAATGGACCTCAGCTTTATTGTGAAGCCAACTATGGAGTTTTAACTTTGATTAGAAATAAGATATGTGTTGAGATATGAATCACATCTTTTCATGTGTTTTTAAATTTTGAATGTTCATTTTTACCTTTTGATCATTGTCTTTTGTTTAAATGATTTGGATTTTTAATTTTTATGTCTTTTTCAATTATTCCTCCATACGAACATGGAATAACCAAACACCAGTGATATAAGTTATAAACAGAAATGAGAATAGGTTTTGGTTATAGGAGACAAAATATTTTTAAACTTTATCAATTACTAATGTTTTCTCTCTTAAAATAACCCATTGAATCTTAATCTCTCTAAGTGTATGCCTTAAAGGGTGCACTGAGAAAGGGGTTCGTATACCTTTGGTGGTTTTCAAGATGTTTGGCCCCTAAACCACTAGCTAAAACTAATATAATCTACTCTTATACAATTCCCTAAGCTTTAAAACCCCTCTTATACACTCTCATAATTAGCTCATCACCCAAAATAACCCCTACCTAATAAAAACCCCTTTTACTAATTTTCCTAATACATCGATTGGATCGATCATGTTCTAGGATTTAGTGCATGTTATAGAACTCTATTGGTTCAAGTTGACATAGTTCAAGACCTAACGACTCTATTTCCTACCTAATCAAGTTGACCAAGATGAATCCATTGATTAAAATCCAAAGAGGATTTAGGGTCAATCCATTGATATAAATACCCTCTCAAATTCATTTATAAATAGAGGATCATTCAATTAGACATCATTATGCTCATAAATCTACTTATACAATCAATATGAGGTTTCATCACATAGGTTTTTACCTTGGATAAGTAGTAATTTTCTTGTGGAGGTCTTGAATGCATATGATAAGTATTTTAGCCTAGATTTGATTTGTCTTTGTGTTCCTTACAAGCCCACAACAACCTCTTGTAAATAACCATTGGCCAAGGGAGAGATTGAGGCACAACAAATTTACGTCAACAAGGTAAGTATATTCCTAGCCCTTCATATTTCAATAAGTATATGTTGTATAAATAATGGATTTAATTGTATCTCTCCCTTCTTGGATCATTTATATGTTCTATTACATATAATTATCTTTGCATGTTTATTATGTTCCCCAATTTGCTCTACAATATTTGGTGATCACTAGATTAGCTTGCATATTCATTTACTAGATTATCTTGTATGTTATTTAGTAGATTAGCTTGATTATGATTATTACAATCATAATATCTAGCTAGGGTTGCCACAAAATGTAATTAGATTAGAGGCCTTGGAAACATTTCCTTTTCCATTATGTGATAAGAGATCCCTTAGTGTAATTTTAACTGATCCATTATTGGTCATGACCCAAATATAAACGTATTGCCAAATGGACCTAGTAGTTGATTACCTTATCTGAGCTTGAATATTATTGAGTGGGATTAGTTATACATATATCTAGTTTAAATTACATACATTATAGTGAACCTGATATGAATCTAACGATTGAATATTTTCAATTTTTATTTATAGACATTTGGATCAACCCTGTTGACCTAGTTTAACACTTTGTGCACAAGTTTTCATACTTTATCGACCCTGTCAACCTAGTTCAACATTGTGCCCATATTTTTATAGCTTCATTGACCTGGTTGACCTAGGGGCATATTTTTTTAGGTTTTCAAACTATGAAGAGCCTATCAACCCTATTAAACCCTCTACACATAGAATTTCTAGTATTAAAAAAGTAGATTGATCCAATCGACCTAGTTTCTTTTTCTACCTTTAATATTTAACTGAATTGATCTACTCAATTGTTTTATTTTTTGCATTTTTTATTTTATAACTAGGTCGATCAGATCAACATAGTTCTATTTTTAATATCATTTATCATTTTTATTTATACTAAGTTGATTGGCTCAATTTTGTCTAAATATTCTTTTTTATGTCTCTTCAAGTTCAAATTTACACGTGAACATCATAGTTTAAAACATCAATTCACCCTTCTCAAGAAAACTACTGCATCAACCTGGTAAATTCTATATTATCTCCTAGGTTAACTGTAACCAAATCAATAATTTATATTTGTCAAATTTTAAGTAAATCTATTTTCTTGCTATTTTTCAAAACTTAAACTTCAATACTATCTTTATTAGTTTTTTAGTTCTATAAACTTGTACCTTTATAGTAAATTAAGTTGATTGGATGAACTTATTTTTGTATCTAATTACTATCCATAAAAATAAGTTGACTTGATTGACTATGTTCATTTTGTACTATTTGCTAATAGACTAAGTTGATCAGCTCAACTCTGTTATGTTTTGTTTGTATAATTTGGTCGATAAAGTCAACTTTGTTCTAGTTATTTTTATTCCTAGTTCAAGTAAAGGGAATTAACCTACATTAATAGTAATTAAAATCACTTTAATTTTTAGTGGGTTGTATATTTATTCATTTAAAAAAAACTACAAAGTAGCTTTCAAAACTTTGATTTTCACTCTTATTTTTCACTTTGTTTGGTTTTCTCTAGAAACTGTGTATCGATAATTTTCAAACTACTTAGCTACTATCATGAAACACTACTTGATACTCTATTTACAATCCTTATCTATAATTTAAAAATATCTTGGAATGAGGGGCTTAACCCAATACTCATATCCATAGTACAAATCTAGACATGGTTTTTAATTTTTACCTACCTCATAGTATTTTGGAAATGCTTTGGATTTCCCTTTTTATTAAATCTTAAGAATCCAACCATCTATTCTTTTTTATAGTGCATCACTTAATGGTTATCTATGAGAATTTACTTCCAACTTACCTTTGAAATTGATTTTATTGAGATATGGGAATGGTACTTCTTCCATAGTCAGTGCTCTAAAATATTGGGCCAACACTATCCAATGGATAAACAAGTATCTTTGAAATCTTAAACTTTAAATCAAAACCTTTAGTACAACTTCGTAATATTATTTTCAAATAATTAATTATCTCCTAAATTTAATTATTGATGCTTACTATTTTTTATTCTATGTTGTATTGTAAACTTGTATTAGTGAACATTAATACAATGTTTGTCATGTGTGCTACAACTAGATCGACTAGCTTGACCTAGTTGCCTATGTGTTTGGTTTTTTAAATTTAATTGAAACTAAATCATCTAGATTTAGACCATTTTAATTTTTCCTTATATTTTAGAATAAATTTGACCAACGTGACCTAATATATTATAGACTTTTATGTTTTCTTTCCTACAAAACTCAGTTAACTAGTTCGATCCAGTTTATTATAGACTGTTCTATTTTCCTTCCTATATAACTTAGTCAACTAAAATGACCCAATCTATTATAGGATTTTATATCTTTCTTCCAATAAGAATCAATTGACTAGGTTGACCCAATATTTTACAAATTGTCTCATTTTTTATCCTATCTAACACCATCAACCAGCTCAACTTCATCTTATTCTAGAGTTTTTAGCCTTTAAAATTTTTCAAACTCCCTAAATAAGTGTTTAACTCAGTCATTTTATCATACAACATTTATTTTATGATTCCAAAAATCAAAATCAAACCAACATGATGAGTTTCATTAATCCTAATAAACTTCTTAAGAAATATTTTGTGATAACTAACATGAATCTTAGTAATATCCATGTTACCACTATAACCACCAACTAACCACCAACTATGGGACTCCTCCCTATTCCATAGATATTAACCATTTATTCATGAAAATGATAGAATATGAAATTGATCTTGAATACATGACTAAAATGATCCTCTTCATCAATAAAAATATTTAACATAGAGGTAAGGACATTAAAGTAATCTATAACCTCATGACGAGACCTTATATTGGAGAACCCCATTCACCTTTACCTAAATTTTCTATAAGATTTGGGTCAAGTCATTTTATGACTTATAACACAGCTTTACCTTCTCTTATGCCTCCCTCTATTAGTATGACATCATCCTCAATACCTTCTTTCACCTCCATGCCAATTATTTCTACAAACATGATAGGTGTGACTTTTAGTGGGTCTACTCAAAGTACCCACACTAACACCCAATCCCATATAGCTAGTAACACATCTAATACTACTAGTGCTTCTCACACCACTATTGAATCTCATGCTACTAGTGTAGATCAAACCCTTAATACCTTGCATAATAATAATTCATTTAATGCTACTTCTACTAGTCAAAACACCATTCAAACTAATTAATTATTATTACAAACTCTCAATAAAATGGCTACCTACTCAATAGGGAACATAAAATCTCAATGCCCCCCACTCCCCCTTAGAGATGCACATGGTAGCCTTATACCACAATCCCTACTTATTAACAAAACTATTAAACACTTAAAAAATGAACCTCTTGTTCCTCAAATTATAAACATTGACATAGGTGGTATAGTTCCCACTATCACTTATAATGGATTCATGGTTCCAACTTTGCATTTGAAAACCTTTGGAAATTTATATAAAATTTGGGTTAAATTTAATACCTTTTTTTCCACCAAAATCTTAGCTAAAATTGTTTTAGGTGATGTTTTAGATTGGTATAACTAGATTAAAACTCATTCCATCATTATATTAGAAGACTTAGTCAATGAATTGGTTCAATAATTCCAAACTAATGATCATCCTAAAAATAACTTAGCCCACTTTATCAACTATAAACAATTGAGTCTGAAATGACACAAGTTTTCATCAAATGATGGAAAGCCTTGTCCAACAAATCCAAGAATAATATGTCATATGATAACCTATTCCACTTATGTACTAATGCTCTTAATCCTAAGTTATAATATCATGTTAGGACCCTTTCTCCAAATCCTTAGAAGAATCCCTTGACAAAGATAAACATCAAGACTTCCTTATATGTTAATTTGAGACTTCACACCCTCCAATGGGAACTCTAATGATTATGAAAGATAAAAATTGTCATGAAACTAACTATGGTGTTATGAATACTTATGAATCCATACACACTATTCAATCCATTTCTCCAAGAAAACCTATGGATCACAATCCAACAATGTTAAATAACAACAATTCTCATCTTAGTTCCACATTTTATCAAGTGCATAATGTGGATGTACACAAACCTATTTACTTATCATAAATTTAAAAGAATTTTCCATGACCATACCCATGAGATATTGATC
This sequence comes from Torreya grandis, assembly GCA_037957365.1. Classification (NCBI taxonomy): domain Eukaryota; kingdom Viridiplantae; phylum Streptophyta; class Pinopsida; order Cupressales; family Taxaceae; genus Torreya; species Torreya grandis. Next base: position 64,925 of record JARHVA010001906.1, on the reverse strand, counting down.
CTAAATGCCCTATCAAACATTGGTATGATCCCCAAATTTTTTGTTGGTTTCTTACAAATTAGGGCCATTCTCATGAATCTTATCACTAATTACAAAACTTTACTATGGATTATCTTCTTGGACCTAACTTTGATCACGAATCACTCATACATAAACATTAATAATATTATGAAATAATATCTAAGGCTCATGAAACTAAAACTAAAAATGAATCTTTAAATCAAGCTAATGCTTACTTAGCCATTTACAAGGACCCCCTTCCTAACCATCAAGATAACAGTAATCAACCGCCTACTACCAAAAATGTTTAAATTACTATAGATCCTAATATCAATGATGAGAATGTTGTCAAAATGAATAATATGAGATTATTAGTTCTTATATTGATCATTATCCAATCTCTAACCATAATTATTTTCCAAAGTTTTGCATTGTTCAAGACTCTTACCCATCCCATATCATAGAACTGGGGCCTGTAGAACCAATAAACACACAAGTATCAACTCCAAAATTAAAAATTGACAATACCTCTCATAACATTGATATAATTTCTACTCCCCATACTACTAAAATATTTCAAGAGGATACCCCATAAACTTCAATTGGTATTTCTTCCACTAAAACACAAGAAACTACCTAAGATAAGACCACATTACCTAAGATAACATAAGTACCTACAACCAATCAACCCATCTTAACCAAACCTAAAACAAACATACCTTATCAATATAAATTTCAATGTAATTATAATACACCCTCAAAGGATCTATTGTAACATTATGCACCTTTAACCAATAACACTCTAATGGTTTATGATGAATGGGACCCATAACTTAAATTTTACATCTCCCATCTCAAATTCCTTTCTTAAAACTCATCAGAACTTATCCTTGTCATCGTAATTGACTAATGTAATTATTATTCAAAATAAACATCCCTCATCCCCAACTCATGGGGAAAGAATCTACCTTATCAAGATCTTAATATAATATCCTTCAATAGTGTGAATAAATGTCTATCCATGTTGATGAAATAATGGACACTTCTCTTTCACTCAAATTTCCTATACCTTCCATGATTCTAGATGAGATATTACTTTATGTGAATGAACCTCCAATATTAATTAGTGTAAAAATAGGATATATCCAAGTCAAATGTGCTTTAATCAATGAGGGTTCAGGAACTTGTGTTGATTCCCTTTATTTTATTAAAACACTTGATATTCCAAATGCAATCTTAAATCCACATAAATTACATACAAAGGATATGCTTGAAGACAAATGCCTCCTTTAGGTTGTGTTTGGATTCCTATCACAGTTCCCCTAGCCATGATACACATGAAATTCATGATATTTAACATTCCACTCTCTTACAATGTTTTACTCAATCAACCTTGGACACATCCTATCAGGTTAGTCACCTTGTCAGCATGTCATCGTGTTAAATTTCACTATAAAAGTGCTATATACAAGATTCATAGAGATACAAATCCTTAAAATTTTGAATAATTAAAAGAAAGGTGTCTACCCTTAAACCTCTACTTAGCATCCCATTTCATGAATCAAAATGCTTTAATTATCCCAACTCTACCAAAGGTTATAATGGTCATCTTGAACTAATAGGAAACATACCACCTAATATTTTAGATTCTGATGATGATGAACCAGATGGGATTAGTTTAAAATCAGAACTTCCAATTCCATCCTAATTGCTCAAGTACCTCCTTCTCAAAAATCATGTAATGAAATTTTGGTTACCTTAACAAAAACTAAGAATTCTATTCACCATAATGATAAAATCATTTATGCATGTACTATTAACCTTTACACTCCTGATTATGATGATGGATATTATTTAGATGATTTGTCACCTCTGTAAAATTCCAAACAATAAAATATGTATTATTCCTTGATCTAAGATAATCAAGAAAATATATTCTAAAATTATAACTAATTTTAATTCAAAAATTAACTACTTAATCAACTTATTTTTAACATTTTCCTACCAATTTAAACAATGTCAACCACATATTTCATTGTGTTGGTAAAAAATACAAATATTAAACTATGTCATCCACTATTTCAACATTAAATCTACATCAACCAAATTAAATTCAGTTGGCCAATTCACATAACTAAGTCATCTAACTATTACACGGTTAGCCAAGTCATTCTACTCTATCAACCACTTCATATGAAGTCAACCAACTTTTCAAACTATATCAGCCATCTTCCTACATTATTACATCAAATAGTATGTACATAGTTATCTACTTAAATATTACTAACTAGATCATCCCTCCTCTACATAGTTGGCCATTCATGAGCAAACGACATCATCCAATTGATGCATAGTTAGCCACCCTATTATACCTTTGCATTTTAAATTGAGTCAATTTGGATGATTCCATTCATTTTCTATGATGATTATTCACCTATTTATCTTTAATTCTTTAAGAATTAATGGCACACTTCTATACCTACCCATTAACCATGCTAATTATTATTCTACCCTAAAAATTCTTGGGGAAAATTTTGCTACACAGATTTACCTCAAAACCTAATTTTTCAAATACACCATGTTTTCTAATAAAAAATTTAAAAATTTAAAATTTAAGGCATCAATTACTTGAGTCATGCTAGCATCATCACTATGCATCCCCTACCTCATTCTCCTCATCTTAGATCCATAGTATTTCTCTCTTCACCCTTTTGGGTCTCACATAGCTCTATTTTTCTCAACATAGTAAAATTACAAATGAATAGTTTAATATCCTATTTATATTTTAATTTACAAATTCTTTAAATATCAATTATTTTCTAATTTTTTTTGACTTTTTCTTATAATTATGTTTTTACTACATAACTATGTTTTTACTAACTCTTTTTCCAAACTAAAAGATGTTTTGGAATCATGAAATTGTAGATATTTCTACATATAACACTTTTTTTTTTAAATTGAATTTTCTCTTGTTTTTCAAGTCCACCTAATGTTCCCTACATTGTATGCCTATTCATTTCTCTCATATGACTTCTATTCTACAACAACAAGGTAGGTAAATGTATGTATTTTTTAATTATTTCCTTTCATTTATATTTGTGCTTCATACAACAATTTTTTAGCTCAACATTATCTATTTCTATGTTCTTTTCCCAAAACACTATCCCATGTTACAACTGCATCACACATGATGAGCTTCAAGTGGGATATATGTATATACATAAAAAAATTTAAACTTTATCAATTACTGATGCTTTCTCTCTTGGAAGAACTTATTAAATCTCAATCTCTCTATGTGCATGACCTAAAGGGTGCACCATGAAAAAGGTTGGAAAAAATTTGGTGCTTTACATGATTATTGGCCCCTTTACCACCACCTAAAACCAATACAAGCTAATCCTATCTAACTCCCTAAGTTTTAAAATCCCACTTATACACTCCCCTAAGTTGCTCACTACCTAAAATAAGCCCTAACTAAGCGAAACCCCATTTTTAATAATTTTCCTAACTACATCAATTAAGTTGACCCCATTTTAGGATTTATTACATGTTACAGAACTATGTTAGTCCAAGATGACATAGTTAGATACCTAATGACTTTATTTCTTGCCTAATAAAGGCTAGTGGGTTGACTACATCAAATAAATTCCCATGAGAATTTAGGGTTAATCCATTGATATAAATACCCTTTCAACTTCATTTATAAATAGATGATCATTCAATTACACATAATTACTACTCATAAATCTACTTATAAAATAAATAGGACATTTTATCTCTTAGGTTTTTACATTAGAGAAGTAGTACTTATCTTTTGGAGGTCTTGGATGGATAGGAGAAGTCTTATAGCCTAGAGTTGAATCATCCTTGTGATCCTTACAAGCCCACAACAATATCTTTCAAAGCACCATTAGCCAATGGAGAGATTGAGGCTTGACGGGTTCACTTTAACAAGGTAAGTATATTCATATCCCTTCATATATTGATAAATAGATGTTGTAGAACTAATGGATTTAATTATATCTATCCTTGCTTAGATTATTTCTATTTTATATTAGATAAAATTATCTTTGCATGTTTATTATCTTCCTCATTTTTGCTACAACCTTTGGTGAGCACTACATTAGCTTTCGTATTCATTTACTAGATTAGCTTGCATATTATATAATATATTAGCTTTCTTATTATTTTTACAATCAAATGACATAGTTAGGGTTATCATAAAATGGCAATTGACTAGAGGCCTTTAAAATATTTCCTTTACCATTATGTGATAAGATATCCTTTAGTGTAGTTTTAGCAGATCCATTATTGGTCATGAACTTGATATAAATGTATTGCCAAGCAGACTTATCAGTTGATTACTTTATCTGAGCTTGAATATTATTGAGTAGGATAAGTTTTATATTTATCTAGTTTCTCTTGAATATAGAAATAAATACTAGGGATGTTGTCATGAAGGATGCCCTTGTAGTTTTTACCTTCATTCCCATTCAATCAATCCTTGTGAATAAAATTGTAACCCATCCTAGTTCAAGCACTTCTACCACCTTGACCCAAATTGACACTTCCTTGACTATGTCTCAAGTGGGGAACACCTCGGTAGGACCCACTATCCAAGTTCCCCCTACTGCCACTTTAGAAACCAGTTGGGACCATCATTTAAGATTCTTCCATTTTCACCTTTGTCACTACTAACACTTCATCACCACCACTCCACATCACATAGGAAATGACTATACCCATTTCTAAACTACCACCATCACCCCACCAAACATTGCTACCTCAGAGTCCATTGGTGAGCAAACCCTAGTGTTATTGGTGGACTTAGATTGGGGTTCACCATATTCCAATTTTTTAATTATGAAATATAACCCACCCTCCCCAACACCATCTACTAAAGGAAAAAAAGAGCTAAAAAAAAAGGAAATACAATCCCCTCTACTCAGATTTTAATGAACAAAACCTAATTTACTCCTCTTTTAACACCTACCTCCCTAACTCCTTTCATTTATACCACCCATGCCTCATTAATTTCCACTACCCTTTTGCCCACCTTCACTCCCTTAGTGTCATGCATGCAATTTGTGATTGTTAACCCTACCACACCTATTCCTAGGCCTCCATCTCTTAATTCACCTTCTTCACCATCCCCATATGTTTCCACCACCATGTCACAAGTAGTGAAAAATTATATGGAAATAATTTAGTTAGTACAAGCTCATAGAGTAGGAATGATGATCATAGAGGACTCTAAGGGAAAATTAGAATTTGAGAAACTAATTGTCAAGCTGAAAGGGGTTATCAAGAGAAAGGTCATTATAGTTGGGCCACCTACATATCATGTAACAGAAGAGGATTTTTTCTCCTTGATTAGGAAAATAAAGGGAAGACCAAGGGAATATGATAAATGGCTTGAGGATCCTAATTCAACCATCAATGCTGCCTATATATATCCAAGCATATATTCTAGGTCATGAAGCAAAACATCAAAAAGATTAGAAACCCAAATAAAGGCTATAGTCGCTAACAACATCACTTCATAAGTAAAGGGAATATTGGAATCCCTATATGGCATATTAACATAATGTTGGAAAACCATGAAAATAAGTGCCCCATGGCAAGCTCAAGTGAATTTTCCATTGTCATGCTATCAATTTTTAGATCAAATTATCACACCTAGATAGATATGTTAGTAAGGAGATGTTTCAACATTTGAACCTTATGACTCCTTATGGCATCAGGATAAGCTAAAACTAGATGATTGACATGAAGAATTCACTAAAAAATGGGATGGAGAGATGGATTTCATAGTAGGCCATATTGAAAATGTTATTCATTTAGTTATGTAGTTATTTTTGGAGGCATTGATTGTATTATAATTCAATCCAGATGGCCAATTACATTGCTTCATGGAATTTTATACCAAATTAAACAATTTTATGTCAGAGTTTAGCAATAGGGCTATAAATTCTAATAAAATGAGTAGTGATAAAGTCATTTAATTAGTTGGCTATGAAAAATAAAAGGTAGAGAGAGTCATTGTTATTAAAGGATCCATTCAAAATATCCTCTCCAATCATGCAACCTAACTAAGCCAAACAAAGTTGTTATTCAAAACTACTATCATTAGCTTGCCTAAATTAGAGGTAGATTATTAGGAATTTTATAAGGCCATAAAATTTCAATCTCATAGCTATGCCACTACATCACAAGCAAGCACCCCTCAGATCAGTGCCCCTAATCCCACTCCTATATGTGGCATTCTTTAGATTGGTCTGACTAGTCCAACACTAAATCAATACCTCTAGGATCATAATGAAGTTACTAATGATGGGGTAGTTTAATATTCCATAGAGAAAAATAATATGGATCATAAAGGACAACAAATTTTGGGAAAATCTCTTTGGGAAGGTAAGAAGGCCCCCTTTGTCTAACTAAATTTAAAAACTCATGTGTAATGGGCCTACTTTCCTCACCTCTTTGTTATGATGTCTTCTTTGTCTCATTAGGATCACTAGGATCCATATATGGCATATTAGCATAATGTTAGAAAACCAAGAAAATAATTTTCCCATGACAAGGTAAAGTGAATTAGTTTCATGATCATTCTATCAATTTTGAGATCAAATTGTCACACCTGGACAAATATGTCAGTAAGGATATATTTCCAAAGTTAAACCTTATAAATGATATAGATGCTAATAAAATAAGTAGTGAAAAGGTCATTAAAATAGATGGATATTCCAAATAAAATATAGAGAGATCCACTATTATGAAAGGATCCATTCAAAATATCCTCTCCAAACATGCAACCTAGCTAAGCAAAATAAAGGTGTTATTCAAAAATACTACCATCAACTTGCTAAAATAGAGGTAAATTATTAGGCATGTTAAAATTCCATGCATGTTCAATCTCCTACATCTTCCAATATGTCATAATAAACCACCCCTCATACTAGTGCCCCTAGTCCTACTCCTCTAGGTGGCATTCTTTAGATTGGTCTCACTAGTCAAATACTAAATTAATACTTCCAAGATCACAATGAAGTTACTAATGATGGGGAAGTTCAAATATTCCATAGAGAATATGAATATGGATCAAAATGGAAAATAAATTTTGGGAAAGTCTCTTTGGGAAGTTAATAAATCCTCCCTTTGTCTAACTAAATTTGAAAATTCATGCGTAATAGGCCTACCTTCCTCACCTCTTTGTTATGATGGCTTCTTTGTCTTGTTTACAAATATCTTGGTATTATACTAGGGTAACATTAAATGGAATTATTATTGGGAAGGATGACCTCTTAGATGAGATATATATGTATCTAAACATTTTATAATGGTGAAATTTTTCAATTGAAAACTCAAAGGATTGTATAAACTCAAAAGAGTGTTCATGATCAGTATTGTTATTAGTATGAAAGCCTTCCCCATCCTTATGTTGAAGTGGTGAATGTTTAATTATTTTTGGACTATGATGTAAGTTTGAATCATTGTATATGTATGTGATTAGTTAAGTTGAGATATTTTCTAACTAATTAATTTATATAGTTCACCACATTTTTATAAGTAGTCATATATAGGTGTGTTTTTGATAACAATATTTATGGTTTCTCATCTTATGAGATAGTAGTACATGGATCATGCTCATTACAGAATTTCCCCAAACTCTCTATCCTATTTATCTTATTTCAAGCTAGAGTAGGAATATACATACATAGACAATCTCCAGTTAGGCCCATATATTACTCACAAAATCATTATCTTCTTTACAAGACCTAAGAATATCTTTTCTACCTTACTCCTCCCCCCTTTTACTATTTTCTTTGTCAAACCCATATTAAAAATTTCAAACCCAATATATAAATTGACTAGAGTGATAAAGATGTCTAGAATTGATGCAACACTTTGGATTGAGTTTTGGACTCTCTAAGTGCTAGCATTTACATGTTCTCAAGCTTATTCTCATAAGTCTAGATAGGAGAGCCCAAAAATACAACTTACACTTTGGGCTATGTCAATAGTCCTAAAATTAGAGGGTGAAAACACATTGATTTGTCCCTGAGATGTACATATCATAGACTCACTTAGTGAAATCAACATATATTTATACATGTATCTTCCTAGGAAATAATATAGGGATATTTTTTTATCTCTTTGACCTTAGGGGTCTACCTCCTAATTTTGACATGGATAGAAAAGAATATTCTACCCTATACATACAACTTTGGATCTACAAAAATTATGTTAAAAGATTAATGGTTGATGATGGTGCCATATTCAATATAGTCCTTTCCTCATTTCTTCAAAATATTGACTATGGACAAACCAACTATTCTACGACTAGGAACACCCTTTGAGGTTTTGATAGCCTCAAGTCTACTTTTATTGGATCATATTTATTACCTAGTTTTGCATCATAGATAAGGACACCAAATACAAAATGATTTTATTGAGGCCTTGGATCTAGAAGAGGAAGGCAATCCCCTCTACTCTATTCCACAAAATTATATTCTTGCATCCAAGAAAGGTTTTTTATACCAAAGGTGATCCAAAATATTTTTATGTCCATTAGGAAAACCAAAAGAAAAATAAAATACTTTATATCCAATACCATTTTCATATAAATTGAATAAAAAAACCTTCTCTTCCAACCAAAGAAAAATATCCAATTGTAATTACAATGTGTGTTTTAGATTCAATCTCTGTAGATCCTCATGAATCACTAAACAAAAATCCTACTATCAAAATCATATGAATGATAAAAAAAAGTGAGAAAATAAAATCTTACAGTGATATTACCATATCAATAAATTTGATGGTTGAAATCATTAGTATCCTAGATAAGGATAAACCCATTAAAATCCATTTTGACCATGTGGGGTTGAAACTATAGCCTTTACAAAATTTAAGGTCTATAAATGTAATATGGGGTAGCCACAATAAGTAATATTTTCAAGGTTGAGATTTATGAAAATGAATAGATACTCGCCAAACAAAACTGTGATCCTTCCCTCTCGAGTGATTAATGGATACTCTATTATGGTGGAGCAAAATGTCATTCAAGTATAGGGGAAAGTGTCATCATGATTTAACCTAGAGGGAGAATCATGAATTTTTGGATTAGAATTTATTGGAATATATTATAATGACTTATTCTCATGAATATTGATTTCTAGGATGTTATGTGTTCAAAACCTCAAGATTCAGGGTGAATCATAATTAGTCATTAATCAGGTCTTTGAGATTTAACAAATAAACGTTTAACATTTTTTGTAAAATAATGCCATGCATGAAGTCACCAAGGAGTTTGAACTTGTTTCCATATAGTTCATCTATAGGAAGAATGAAAAACTAACCGATTTGATGGCTGCTTCCACTTCTTAGTTTTCCCTCATCAAGGAATACAAGAATATGAATTTATGGTATTTATAATACTTGAACCACCTATCTAAAAGATGCTAAAAAATTAATCCTTACCCATGTGGAAGATAGAAATAACACTCTTGTCTTATAATTTATAGATAACAATGAGGCAATTTTATAACTCTCACAAGTTTATGGCCATCTCCAATATTCATACCATCATAAGTGTTTTTCTCTCACATTTTACCCCTCATCTAAAATTGGAATGGAATACTATTATTCATATTATAAAATCAAGGATTATAACTCTTTTTAGGAATAACCAAAGGTCTTTGAGGTAGAATATGAAGCTTACAATATCCCACCCACCCTAAAATAATTTGAAGGAGGAAACACCTCTCTCATAGAGGATACCATTGGTATTAATATTGGGACTAAAGAGTATCCCAAGATCCTTAAGCTTAGACTTTCACTCTTGCCTTAAGAGATAGAATACCAAAATTATTTGCTTAATGAACTCTCCAAAGCCTTTACCTTTTCTTATGCAGATATGATGGGAATCCAACCTGAGGTGGTAGTCCATAACCTAGTCACCAATCCTGATGCAAATTATATTAAACAAAACTTATTCTTATGAAACCAAAAGTTGTGTTGATGATCAAAGAAGAGGTTTTAAAGATTCCTCAATTAGGATTCATTAAACCCATGGTATACACTAAATATATGTCCAATAACATCCTAATCCTTAAAAATAATGTTAATATCATGATATGCATAGAATTTAGAGCTATCAATAAGAAATGTCCAAAGGATGATTTTCCCTCACCATCCATTGATGTCATAGTGGATGCTACAACTAGATACAATTTGTTATCCCTCATGGATTATTTCTTAAGATATAATCAAATTAACATTTTATAAGAAGACCAAAGCAAGACCTCCTTCATATGTTGTGGGGAACCTTTTATTACAATTCATGCATTTATTCCTAAACCATGGATGGGAAATTTGTTGATGTGGGTTTTATGTACACTAAGTAAACTTATGAGGTAGCCTCTAAAATTTTAATATCAATGAATAAATATTCATTCCAAGGCATGAGTTGTAGGGTATTGGGTTTTATAAATAGCTTAGTGGTAAAATAGTAGTGAGTGGAGCATTTGTTTACCTTAAATGGTTTGGATATGATGTGATTCTAGACCTAATCGAGATGGATAGATTGATGGTGAATATAACCTAAAGTGGGTAAGATCAAAATAAACTCAAAAATAAATAAAGGGTAAGGAAGAAAAGAAGGCTTTGTGAAACAATTAAAGATGAAACCTTTCTAGACCAGATCTTGAACTATGGGTTGTAAAATTGGTTGAAAAACTAATGTTTGTTACAAGTTAATATTAGCACATAGATAGTCAAACATAGTTAAGAATCCAAGGAAACAAGATTACAATGAACCTTAATGAACATAATCAAAGGTTGCTACATTTTTGAGATTACAATTGCACGTTTACAAAGGGAAATCATGATTATTACACATAAACATTTAAATTAGCTAATGCACAATATGAATAACTATGTTAAAAAATACTTATACACAACCCAAAGACTAAGATACTATAATGATGTAACTTCTTTAAAGACTCACATATTTGTATGAGAAAAATATTTGCACATCAAGATAGATTACAAAACAATCCTTAGAATTTCTTATTTATCTTAACAACCAAAAATCTTATCCTTTTGAAATTAGGAAGATACCAGTATATATAATATTTGGGAGGGAATGCCTCATCCTTCAATTAAATTTTAAAATCAGCATTTACAATTTTAGGACTCATGCAAAATATGCATTTATAGGATACAACATAGAATAGCCATCCAAAAATTCATAGTGGCAATATAAATATACACACATCTAAAATATAATGAAGATCTGAGTCTTCATAACAATAGAATACATGAAAATATATACATTCATATTTAACTATGGTGCCAACTTGGCACCACCTAAATAATAAGGAGACTATGAAATTGACAAAGTAAATGTAGTTGGTGAAGATACCATAGGCAAAGAGCTAGAAGTATATTGAGGAGGAACATATAATACTTGAAGAAATGACCTTTGAGGTTTAATTATTAATGTAGATGCTAGTTTATCAGTAGGCACTATCTTGGTAACATACTCAGTAACTTTTAGCTTTTTAAAGAATGCATAGGCAGCCTCAAATTATTTATTTATAATATCCAAATTGAGCATAAAGGTTTAAATATTTTACTAACTTCAATCATCAAATTTTGATGCTTAGTTTTATAGTATTTGAATCATGCCCCAAGTGCCTCTAATTTATTTATTTTATCCTTTGAAAAATTGATAAGCTACATAATTTCTTCACTAGTTTTATACACAGTGCCTTTTACCTTTGATTTGAAACTATCGGTAGCTATTTTTAGAAGTGTGCCAAAATTGGGATTATTGTTAAATTGCCATATATAATTTATATATCATTAATCTTCATGTATTTCAAAATATCAATGGCCCCCTTTTCTTGGCCTGCTAATTGGGTTATCAAAACTTTCATCTGATTGTGTAAATGAAAAGCACCATCTCTCTTTGTAATTACATAATTAAATACAAAATTTAACTCTTATGCAGTCATCAAATTCAAATGATTTTATGCACTATTTATTTCACATTGGACCAGTAAGTTGAGTCTTTTCTCAATTTATTTTAATTGGTTCCATAACTTTATTATTTCCCCCATTTAGGCTATGACTCACCCCTAAAAGTCTTGATTTTTTCAAAATGTCATACAACCTGGTGGCTACACTTTGTACATTGTCTACAATATCTATAGGAGGCTAAATGATATAATGTTGGAGAAGAATTCATTTATCTTTATCTTGAATTATGTATATTTCCTTCATTTCCTCTATTTTTATGTCAACAAAAGTATAAAAGTACTCTATATACACCATGGGGTCATTCAGGCTTTTATTTTATTTCTTAGCTAAGGGAAATACCTTTTCCCTTTGATCCAATGTTATTTATTCCCTCATGCTACTGTACACTCCCTTCCTATTCCTCACTATTTAAATTGTAACACTTTTTTTTATCAATACAGTTACTTATCATAGGTAATTCAGTGAGGACCAAGCCCATCCTATCCTTCTTCCTTTCTTGTGACTCCTTAACCTAGGTAGGCATAATGAGCTCTCCCTATTATTTTAGTTGAGTAGTCTTTGGAATAATGGAAGGTGGTATGAGACTTGATGGAGGAATGGATTCACTTGTTTGGATGGGGATTTGGGGAAGTGGAGGAGTGACCTTGCTCCATTTTGAAGGAATCCTCTGGGGTATAGTATCTACTACATATCTAGTTTACCCTAAAGTTTTGATGATAGTAAAAATGGAGGATTTAGTTGGAGTTGACTGGGATATGGATAAATCCATTTGGTTGGGTGGCCTTGGTGGAGCTTTAGGATTGAAGATAGAGTCTATGACCAAAGATTCAAAATGGACCTTCTTCTTAGGGTATTTAGGGCTAGCCGTTATTAAAGTAGTAGTCAAATGAATAAAAGAATCTAAAGAATCAGAGACTAGACCTAAAGAATTAAAAACTTGTTACTCAATCTACTCAATGTGAGCATTTGGATACAATGATTGAGTTTCTTCACAATACCTCTACAAGGACTCAAATTAATAGAGAGATGCTACAATTGGGTTAATGGATGGTAGATTAACCATTTGATAATATTTAACACTAATAAAAGAAGAGAGGGATGACACTACCTTATTCAACACCTACCTTTCATATTTAGTGACAACCTCTATACTTGAGTTGATAAATAATGTATCTATTAAAGTAGAAGGTATTTAAGTAGTAGTTTTCAGGGAGAGACTTAGAGTTGAGGCTATAGATGATTGAGTGAGGCCCATAGTAGGGACTTATTACAATGTGCACTATGCATATTCCTCTAATGTTTGGTATCTAAGATCCTTTCCTTGTTCCATTCCTTCATCTTCCCCCAATATTTCTATGTTTATATGTTCCTCTTCATATATCACCTCAAATAAATATATTTCTTCTTCCATCTCTATGCCTATTCTAGAGATCCACACTTCTTCAGTTCCCCATATTTTATAATCCTTGTCATCATCCAACACATGGATAACTTCTGTTGGGAGAATAACCGGAAGCACACAATTTGATTACCAAACCAAGCAACTTAATATGCGGAAATTAACCAGATTCACCAAGTAACTAGAATTCAGAATAACACATGATATGAGAGACAATACACAACTTGTATTAACACTTTATACAGAAAAGAATACAATAAAGAAGATGCCACTTCTTCTCCACCACCTTACAGAGGTTTCCCACGCCTCAAGTGAACAGTAATTCTCCTCCCCAAAGCTCTCCCTCTCAGGTCCCAACACCCAACTCAAAATACAGAGTTGGTGTTCACCTCCCGTGCTCCACGCACACCACAAGTGCTCCACGCACTCCACAAGCACTCCACGTGCTCCACAAGTACTCAAGGTACTTCAAGTAGATCTCCCATGAATCTGCAACAACCTGCAATTCAACAGACCATACTTATGGAAGGAACTCCCTTGCCTTCCTCTTGCTCTATCCGAGTACACACCTGTACTCCAAGTAGATCATGCCTGATACTGCTCCCTGTTGTGTTGCTGTCTATATGACCTTGCACACCTGCAAATCAAACAACGGTTTTGCTCACCTGTGAACCTCGACCTTGCACACACATACACCTGCAGATCAACGATCTTACTTACCATGTAGATCTCCTATATAGGCCATACAACTGTGACCAAGATCCTACACTCTTGAAGAACCCAGCTGGCTCTCCAATCCAGCACCAACACACCTGGTACTGAGGCACTAGGAGGAACGCACCATTGCTCTACCTCACACACAGAAGGAGCTTATAATTATGCTCTCTTACTCCCTAGCACACTTTTCCAATACAACCATGAGTCTATTATATAGATCTCATCCAAACAATGATTAGACATATAATTACAATAATTAGATCCGCAGCTATGAGTCTAAAATTAGCACTCATCATGCAAACACTTGGTTCGTCAACCCACTGCCCATAATTAACTCGCAGTCGAACCACACAGGCGACCGACGTCGGTCCCTGTCTGCCTGGGGGTCGCCGACGCCAGCTGATATATGACCGACGTTGGTTGCCTTCCTGTCTTACCCTGCTGACGCCGGTTGGCCAGACCAATGCCAAACACTTCTGACACTTCTGCAACTCGCCTGCAACCTCCTCCATGTCTGCATCAGTGAAGCTTTTAGCTCCACAATCCTAACAATCTCCCACTTGGAGATAAACAGCTGCACCGTACCTGTACCTGTACTCTGTCTAATCTGTTTCCTGGTTTGTATCCCTCTTCAAGCTCCCACCTGAAGACAACCCACCACACATCCCGTGGTGTACCACCTGTCATCCGAGTACCCTGCCACATCCGAACCTACAACACCTGTAGTGAAGTCTTGACCCTGCATAGCAACACCTGATGCCGATCCCTCTCAGAAAACCTGAGAACCCACTTCCCCGAATTGGCTCCTAACTCTCTGACAGCTCCCACTGCATGGGAATACTCAGGTCTATACCAGACCTCATGTGATTTTGGACACTGTACCTGTCTAGCCCTTAGTGTGCTCCAGTTCTGCATCCCGAACCTCGCCAACACCTGATTCACATCAGCTCCCACTCGAGACAAAATCAACCTGTGATCTCCATGCCTCCCATGTCAAAGAATTCTGCTGCTCCAAACTCCCCCTGACATGCCACTGAACTAATCTTACCCTTAGCTCAGCAAAACCCTGTATGTACAAAACTGCTATAGCAAAACATACCATCCACATACATCAACAGAATGATGTCATGACTCATCATCCACCTAGTAAGACAAACCACAGTAGTTACCTGACACTGACTGAAGCCGTGCTTCATCCTCCACCTGTCAAAAACCTATACCACTGTCCTGCAGCTCCACAAGACCATATACCTGGTCTTCCGTCTCACGTATCCGTTCTCTCTATTCTTCTACTAAGGTATCCATTCGTCTCTGTGCTTTCATACCTGCTGGCATCTCTACCAAAACACACCTGTCTGGTTCTCCTCCAAGGAATCACATCCTCATCCATGCCAAGCTCACACCTGTTTCCTGGATCCTTCCTACTCTATAATCAGCAACATGTATAAAGAAGAGGAACAACGAATTTGAGGGCCTACTTACGCCTTCAGTCCTCCGTATGGGTGTTTGAGACTCCTTGACAACATGCTGTCCACCCAAAATTCGTTACAGTGACCGACCTCGGTCACTCCACAGTCTGCATCCGACCGACATCGGTTCCATGCGTCTGTACCTGACTACCAACCTGCCAGTGCTGGTGTCCCTGCTACCGACGTCGGTTATCCTAACCGACATCGGTCTTACATACTGCCGACGTCGGTGCCATGACCGACATCGGTCTTACCCTGCCCGACATCACCAGCTTCGGTCTGCACATGACCGACATCGGCACCTGTCTGGTCGACGCCGGTTCCTCCTGACCGACATCAGTACCTGTGTTCGCCTGTGAGTGATGACTTTTTACCCGCGAGCTTCTTTGAATCAAAACCCATGTCCAAACTGCCCTGCTCAGAAGTATCCAACACCATCCACTGGGTTCTGTCCGCCATCTCCTCCATAAACACCAAGGCTTTCCAGTTCTTAAGCCTGTCAAATATATCTGTCTTCCGCTTAAGAACATGCATCTCCTTCCTACTCATGTGACCAAGCCTACGAAGCCACGTCTCCGCAACAAAAGAAGAATCAGTAATATAAACAAGTAGATAAAGGATACCTGTTTTCTTACCACCAGCTAATTCAAGTGCATCCGTTGTGAGAGTTCTTGTGCATCTCTCATCACCCAATCTTTCTGAAGAAATTAGCCATATCTCCAAACCTGGGACCTGCATGACCTTCATCAACACCTGTGTGTTGGCCGCCTGCAATTTCAGCTTCACTTCTCCTTTGCCAATTCTTTGGCAAGGCTCACTAGCTCCTCTACCTGGAACTGCATGGAAAGAGGCAACCGAATCTTTTATCCAAGATTCAACTTTATCCAAGAAACTTCCAAGAACATCCTGTGTAATAACACCTGCAACATCTGCTTCTTCAGTTTCTTCATGCTGATCTGCTACCAACCAACAATAATCTTTTACCTGCTCTTTCTTTCCATAGGACCGTGAGTGACCATCTGTGCTTTTCAACTCCTCCATTCTTAACTTACTTTGATATGTTGTTGCTCTACTCCCACTCGATTAGAAACCCCTGAGAGTGCCCTGTAACCAAACACAAAACCTGCTTCCTCCAACCTTAGCTTTGATACCACTTGTTGGTATCAAGCTATGAGCCAACAACCTTGCTCTGATACCACTTGTTGGGAGAATAACCGGAAGCACACAATTTGATTACCAAACCAAGCAACTTAATATGCGGAAATTAACCAGATTCACCAAGTAACTAGAATTCAGAATAACACATGATATGAGAGACAATACACAACTTGTATTAACACTTTATACAGAAAAGAATACAATAAAGAAGATGCCACTTCTTCTCCACCACCTTACAGAGGTTTCCCACGCCTCAAGTGAACAGTAATTCTCCTCCCCAAAGCTCTCCCTCTCAGGTCCCAACACCCAACTCAAAATACAGAGTTGGTGTTCACCTCCCATGCTCCACGCACACCACAAGTGCTCCACGCACTCCACAAGCACTCCACGTGCTCCACAAGTACTCAAGGTACTTCAAGTAGATCTCCCATGAATCTGCAACAACCTGCAATTCAACAGACCATACTTATAGAAGGAACTCCCTTGCCTTCCTCTTGCTCTATCCGAGTACACACCTGTACTCCAAGTAGATCATGCCTGATACTGTTCCCTATTGTGTTGCTGTCTATATGACCTTGCACACCTGTAAATCAAACAACGGTTCTGCTCACCTGTGAACCTCGACCTTGCACACACATACACCTGCAGATCAACGATCTTACTTACCATGTAGATCTCCTATATAGGCCATACAACTGTGACCAAGATCCTACACTCTTGAAGAACCCAGCTGGCTCTCCAATCCAGCACCAACACACCTGGTACTGAGGCACTAGGAGGAACGCACCATTGCTCTACCTCACACACAGAAGGAGCTTATAATTATGCTCTCTTACTCCCTAGCACACTTTTCCAATACAACCATGAGTCTATTATATAGATCTCATCCAAACAATGATTAGACATCTAATTACAATAATTAGATCCGCAGCTATGAGTCTAAAATTAGCACTCATCATGCAAACACTTGGTTCGTCAACCCACTGCCCATAATTAACTCGCAATCGAACCACACAGGCGACCGACGTCGGTCCCTGTCTGCCTGGGGGTCACCGACGCCGGCTGATATATGACCGACGTCGGTTGCCTTCCTGTCTTACCCTGCCGACGCCGGTTGGCCAGACCAACGCCAAACACTTCTGACACTTCTGCAACTCGCCTGCAACCTCCTCCATGTCTGCATCAGTGAAGCTTTTAGCTCCACAATCCTAACAACTTCCACTTATTTTCTCCTTCTTCTAGGTCTCTCCTTTTTGTCCTCTAATTTCTCATGTAGAATACATCCTTTAGTAAATGGATGCTCAATAAGTCTTTTTTTTAGTGGCACATTTAGAGGTGAAACTAAAGGAGTCTTGGGATTATTCTTATAGGTGACCATGGATGGCTTATTAGTCATAGGGATTTGCCCTGAAGTGGATGAAGTGGGGGATGAAGTGACTTCAGTAGTGGAAGGTGGAAGTTGGTAGAAATGGTAGGTAAAATAAGGGATGCAAGCATTAGAATTACATAGAACATAGTTGAAGAGGATGGTGGTGTTGCAATTAAAAACATGGAAGGTATTGATGTAAGATAATCTTGTATAAACATATCGAGACTCACTTGATGGATTATAGTCAATGGGGGGTAGTGGTGTCAAATAAAATGTTGTTACATATTTATTTACATGATATGAATCCCTAATAGCTACTTCAAGAGGCTACAATATTTCCACCAATTGAGGTGCCTTTAGTCCCTTTAGAATATTATTTATTTGATATAGATCTACCTCCCTATAAGGGACACTTTCATTTGATGGGAAAAAAATTGTTTATTATGGTGAGGATGAGTGATCATGCTTGGGTGATATTTGATTATGTGGATTAGGGCATTGATGTCTTGCAGCCTTATTTGTTTGCTCTAATATTTTATTCACTTGCTCCTTTTGTGATGGAATAATCATATTGAATGGCTTGGGATACCACCATATCCATTTTATGCTGATTCATTCACCCATATACCTAAGAATCATCTTTAGCATTCATGAAAATGTGATCATGCTCATAGCTTTTAAGGCCATATAAAATATGGACTCCCTTATTCATAAGGTTGCTGAGGTACTACCTCACTTTGATATTGGGATCCCAAACACTATACTATGCCTATATTATCCCATAGTGGGTTCTTGTCTTCTCAAATGAGTTGAAGTGCCTCCTTAGTGTGTATTACCTTTGGTTGATGTTGAGAGGAACCTTATGATAATATCCTTGATGTTTGGAAGCTAGGTCCTCATCCACATTATTGTAAATTTGGAAGTCTATCTATTGCTCAGATACCTTGTTAGGAATGAAATGAGGGAGATTCAAAGGGGTATCCCTAATTCCTTCTATCCTGATTATAGTACAATCAAGATAAATCCAATAGTCTCCATTCTTACATTAGTTTTATTTATGTTCTCTAAAATCTAGGGCATGGAGAACCAACAAATAGATTGGTATACCATTGGGTATACCTCTTTTAAAATTATCTTAATTTCTCTCTTGAACCTATAAACATTATCTAGAGAGAATTCATCATAGACCTTTTTATTCATGTACTATGCAAATGGTTCTTAATGCTACTCTTAGCTTATATTCACTATTCCCATGATGTCATCCATTATATATGAAATCATGTAAAAATTTCCATCTAGTGGCCTTTCATAAAATTTGAGCATTTGTTCCTTAAGTCTAACATTGATGACCTCTCCAAGTACCACAACCTTTTCATAAGTTATAATTATATCTAGTAAAGGCACCCATTCTTCATGCACATAGGTGATACTGGCAAACCTATATAACCTATTTAACAAGGTCATAACCATCCTAATACCCAACCTAGATTTGGGATAGGCACTGAATAAATAATGATTTAGATGTTTAATTTATCTCCTTTAGTCACACATTGCTTAAAGCTTCTCTCGATTATGTTATGATCTAGCCAAGTGTTGGATATGACCAAGTTGTAAGTTATTTTAGGCATTTAGAGGCACATATATTTCTTAAAAACATCCAAACAAATTTAGATGACTACATTATTTTTAAATATTAGGTGTAAACAGTCTCCTATAACAACACAATTGAAGAACAAATCATAAAGTAGGTCAATACTTGAAATTACCTCTAATTTCATGACTACGTTATGAAGGCCTGTGGCTTTTTCTTACATTAAGTCATCCATGTATTTATTTTTGTCATTATCTATTTATTCCTAAACTAAATATGGATTGATGATATTAATCTCCTCTTAGAGAGATAAATAGTGGGACAATGGTAGTACCCTATGTCGAAAACCATGTTGAGATACTCAATTTCTCATGGAATTAAATATTAGGTAGTAGACTGGATATATGCTTTAGATGAAGAATCCATTATTGTGTAGAAAGATTTTAAATGAATAGATTTACAAAATATTTATCAATAAAACTAGGGATCTAGAAGGCTTGATAGCTTGAATTCATAGTTAATATCTCATTGACTAATAATAAATTGATTTGACATTCTCAAGAATCTACATATATTGCTTAAAGCTTGAGATTTGAATGTCTAGTTTGTGTGAAGTAATGTAGTAGCTACTTTTAATTTTGATTCTTGTTTAAATTTGAAATTAACGTGTCATCTTTGGTAGGTGTCTTTTCTTCCATGTGGTAGTTTTTCATTAATTTTGAGTGTTCATTCATCACTTCATGATAGGTATCCACTTCTTGTTTCCTTAGATTTTATCCTAGTTTTCAACTCTCACCTAGGTATCCTGGATATGCCCTTTCAAGATTATGATACTTGTCATGATCTTGTTTACCCAGAGATCTTAGTTTTATATTCATTCTTTATACACTCTATAATAAAATTCTAGCACCTATTACGATCTCATGGACTCATGGTTCTTTGAAATTCAAACTATGTACCTCTTTTGTAAAGGCTATGTGGGCACGAGATGATGCCATGTGTAAAAATCTCATTATATTGGTGTTCTAAGTATTCTAACCTTGTACCTTTAAATTCTAAGCTCTGATTTTATAGGATCACAAAATATGGATGGTTTTAAGGAGCTTGGAAGTTTTAATATGTAATTTTTCTTAGCAATCTCTAGACTTTCAATATTATGACACTTTTCATGATCTTGTTTAGTTAGAATGCTCAAGATTATAAATCTATTTTGAATGCTCCATGGGCCATGACTTAATGAGATACCACCACCTATTGTAATCTTGGTAACTCAGGGATCTTTAAAATTTAGACTATGTACACTTTTTAGAAGGCACTGAGTGCACAAGATGATGCCACATGGAGCAATCTTAGAATACAAAGGAAAATGCTACATTTTCCCCTGTACCATCTTATTAATAAGTTATAATATTTTGAGATGAAGACACATGGATGGTTCTTGGGAACCAAAATAAAAGAGGGTTTTAACCATGTATCTTTGACTGGAAAATCCGTGGTTAATGAGATCTCACCATGTGAATGGCTCACATTAATCTAAATATTTAAAAGTTTTTGGTATTGTACTTCATCTATAAGGCCTTTAACTTCTATGATGAAAATGTGTGGATAATTATTAGGAATCTAGGGAGAACCAAACTTTGAAATGTATATACAACTAATTTGATCTAGTTGAATGGGATTCTTCCACTTGGCATGATCTAGGGAACTCAGGAGATCTAGAATATAATCAACATGTGATGATCCTCTATAATATGGGTCAACAATATTTTTCCAATTGGCATGATCTCAAAAGTTTGGAATTAATTTTGAAATTTACTATGTATTTTCTTCATGTGTACTTTGAGTAATTGAGATGTCACCATGTGGAACAATCTTGGGGATTCTATAAACTTAAATACTTATAACTTTTCATGAAGACCAACTACATCTTGAGTTTATGAGATTTTGACATTTGGATGACTCTCATTGATTTGAAGGATTAATAATTTTAGGTAGAATTATGAATGTCATGAATGAATGAGATGATTTCATGTGGAATGATCTCATGCATCTAGATGCTTGGGAGGACTCATAACTTTTATTATAATCATGATTAGTTGTGGATGACCAGGATGCTGACACTTATCATGATCTAGGGAACTCAAGAGGTCTAAAATTCTAGGAATTTGTTGCACATCAAAGCTTAAACAAACTATGTATTTTCATTAGTCTCTTTAGTCACTTAAATCAAAACATGATATTAAATACACACTTCATCAACTAAGAAAATAATAAAAGGTAATAAAAAATTCAAGATCAATGCCCAAGTTTTAATTTTCTCCTTTTTAGAACAAGTATAATAAAATTAGACTACATAAATAACCTAAGGCCTATATACATTTGATCAATATTAAGGCTCCTAATTTTCATAAAGAACATGAATATAAATGTCTTAACAATAATGGGTCCCTATTTGAATTTTTGATAATTGGGTGTGTTGGGGAACAAAAAATAGTGACTTAGTGGGGAAATAATCTAGAGTATTTGAGAGGCTAGAATCTTAGTTAATGCATCATATCAAAACTTCAGTCCAAGAAAGAAATGAATAAGTGAACTCATTTGTTGAAAATGACTCCTCCTTCCTCATACAACATGCTAACCCTTTTAATTCTTGGAATCTATATGCATGATTTTTTGAAATTTATTTTCCCTTACTATGAGAGTTTTGACAAAGAACTTGATAAAAACTATAGGTTTCATTTTGATTTCAGATTTTATAACCAAATAATAAAGGGAAGCTTAGGCATTGCTTTACTTCTAGACAAACATTCATATCCCAACAAATATACCTCTGATTCTACTCTAAATCTTTCTCTACTACCAACTAGGCATCCATATCCCTGGTAGAGATTACTTGAATCACCCTTCTTCCATGATTTTTTTGTAGAACATAGATGGAAGAAGGGTTGGGAATCATCATTGGATGGTTGTATGTATAAGAAACTTATTTTTATCAACACATCTCTACCAATGTGCATCTATTTCAATGTTTATTATCTCTCATCCAAGTTTTAACATGTAATATTGCATTTAATTTTTGGAAATGAAAAGTCTTTCTATAATTTGCATGAGTATATCAGAGTAAATTTCAAATTTTTAGTGAGCCTATTAAATCTAGGTAGAACTTAATTTAGTCATAACACATGTGCCTTAATCATACAATCCAAAGTAATACCCATAAAATTACTAGTAATTACCAATTGTGTTCCTCTTGATTCATCCCCTTGCCCTTTTGGTTGGTCTTTAATAATTATAGTATAAGAGATTGATCAGATTATTCTATAGTTTTAAGAAAACTAATCTAGATATCACAAAACTAACTATGAAAGTAAATGACAAGAATTCAAGAGATAATCTAAGAAAATAAGAAAGGTAATCTAGAAAGTAGGAATCCTAATCTACTCTTACATCTACATGTGTCTTTACAATCAATCAGAGGTGTCTCTAGTTAGAGAAACCATGAAAAAATGCTTCAAAAACTATCCAGTGATTGGAAAGGCGAGGTCATTACCCTGGAGTTCCTTCAAACAAAATACATTTTTACCTAAGATTTCAGATATTTGATATGGTCCAATCTATAAATAAGTGAACTTGTCATGATGTTCCTTTTTTATGTGCCTTATCCCATAAAAGCACTAGGTCTAAAATCCTAAAAGCCTTTATTTTATATATTTTATCAAACCACATTTTGATGATGTCTTGGTGTTTTTTGAGGCTATGAAGTGCTTTAGTGTGT
The DNA here is from genome assembly GCA_037957365.1 of Torreya grandis. NCBI lineage: Eukaryota > Viridiplantae > Streptophyta > Pinopsida > Cupressales > Taxaceae > Torreya > Torreya grandis. The sequence continues at coordinate 41,402 of JARHVA010001906.1, read as the reverse complement.
GAATCTTCCAAATCAACTATGTCAAGTAGTTTGGACTGGATTCTTTCATCTTCTCCCATGTACTCTTGCATAACTTGATAAGTAGGTATTTTGAGATTGACATAAAAAATAGGTTGATATCTATATACTAGAAGGAAAAGTGAAGCCTTAAGGGCTTATTTTGTCTTATTCTATCTGCCCATAGTGCATACTTCAATAGCAAATGCCGTTCTCTTATTTTATCATGAGTTTATTTCTTGATGACATCCATTATATTTTTGTTATTAGAATCAACTACTCCATTCCCTTATGGATAATAATTTGATGAAATCTTGATTGTAATTTGATTATCAAGGGCCCATATGTGAATTCAACTGATTGAAACATTGGACCATTGTCATAAACCAAGTAGAGTCGAGTGACAAACCTAGTTAGTATATTTTCTTCTAGAAATTTGATCATATATTATGCTCTATAATTCTTTGTGGCTATCTCTTTGTCCATTTGATACGATAATCAGTGGCTATTAGGATAAATGTATGCCCTGTTGAGGAATTTGGGTTGATCACTCTAACAAACTCAATATCCCATTGAGTAAAAGGGTATCCCTTAATGACTAGATATAAATGCATGATAACATGCACCTCCATTTTTCCAAACACTTGGCATTCATGGCAAGTCCTAACATGATTATGGGCATATTTAAAACCATAGGCTAGTAGTATCCTATTCTCAAGATTTTATGAGTTGTTGCATTGCCTGAGGGATATCTATTACCTATCTTTTGATGTAAATTATTCAATATGTCTACAGATTATTCTTTTTAAACACACCTCAATTACATACCTTTATAATTCTTTTGGTATAAAACTCCCTTATTTATCATATAATGGACTTATTTGAGGCAAGGAGATTATTGTTGTTCTCTATTCAACTTAAGAGGACATGTACCTATAAGTAGTGGATGACGTGGGCATACCATTCACCACCATACACTTGAGTCTCATTGATATATTTAATGAAATGCATAGATCAGTATCCATCATGAGGTGAATGATTCCCTAGTATCACACCATCTTGGTTGGTATGATTTCTAGATCAAAATCTTTTAGTTTTTCCATCTAGTTTCCTCTTCTTTCAACTAATTCATTCTAGCTAAGAATGAGCCAGAGAGATGGGTCTAGAACAATAACATGTATTTTTCCTTAGAATGTAATGCCTAAACTTCTTGACAGCCTTGATTTATGCATATATATGCTTATCTATAATTGAATACTTTAACTCAATGTCTTTCAGATTAGTACTCATGTCATTATCATCTACCTTTTGTGTGAATACTACTAATATAATATGTTTTAAACTAAATGAATAAAGCAATAAATCCTTAGTGAAGTCTAGGTTTATTGAACTAGAGCTTGAGTAATGGAAATTTTGATATATTGAAAAGAATTCTTGGCTTTAATTGTCCATTTTATTTTATCATCTTGTTTCAACATGGTATATATTAGATTGACAATATCCCTAAATCTAGAAGAAATTTTACTTACAAAGTTTATCTTGCCAAAGAAAGAAATCAATTATTTCTTGTTGTTAAGAGGTGTTTTCTTGGAAATAGCCTAGATTCATTCTAGGTTAATGTAAATCCCATATTTGGTAATGACATGGCCTAATAGTTTTCCTTTGGTAACTCTAAATATATTTTTTTATATTGAGGGATACTCCATATATCCATCACCTATCAAATTATTTTTGTAGATGATTTGTATGACTAGCTCTATTCTTTGAAAACATTATTAGGTCATCCATGTATATGATGATGAACTTACCAACAAATCCTTAAAAGGAAAAGTCCATAGATCGATGGAAGGTTGTTCCTACATTTATTAGGCCAAAATACATCCTTTTATTTGAAAAATTCCCCCACTTAGTGGTGAAGGTGGTATTCATTCTATCTTTTGCTTCTAATAGAACTTGATTATAGCCTAAGAATCCATCTAATAAATACATCATCTCAGACCCACTAACCATTTTGATCACCTCATCCAAGGAGAGAAAAGGATAATTATCCATTTTTAGTGCTTGGTTCAAGTTATTGAAGTTGACACATAACCTTATTTCCTTATTCTTCTTCTTGAAAATCACTAAATTAGCTACCTAAGTGGAATGCCTGATTAGAAAGACAATCTTAAAATCCAATAGATTATGAACCTTTATCTAAATTAGGGGATCCAAAATTGGATTTATTGACCTTTGTTGTTATCTAAGGGCTTGTGTTCTAGCTTCAATGGTATAGTGTGGGTGATGACCATAGGATTAAAGACCTTTAGGTCTTCATATGTCCAATTAATCACATCTTTGTATTCTATCAACAAACCTTTTAACTTTTGTTTTGAACTTTTAGTGCAACTCAAGCCAATTTTTACATACTAGGGATGTTGGTCAGTTCCTAGATTCTCTTTGAGAAAACTAGATACAATTGCTTTAGCTTGTTTGTACTTTTAAGATTGTGGATCCATGTTGAAAGGTCACTTTAAAAAGACCATCCCCACATTAATGTAGTTATATTTCAGCTATATTATGCCATCTTCTCCCAAATCCTTTATATTTATGGGTTCAACATCATTTTCATCTATTACCTAGGATTCAAAGGCTCTAGATCTATTCATAAATTATATGATATGGTAATCATCATTAAATACCTAGAAGTTATATATGTTGTATGGGATAAAGGGGTAAGGAACCATCTCCATAGATAATTTTTGCATATTATATTCTTAGAGTGGTGCTAGGTTGGTAGCTAAAGCTACTAATGAATCTACCATTTGGTTTTCTTCCCTTGAGGTGGATATGATGTTGAATGTTTTAAAGAATTCAATAAAATCCCATGCTTAGTTTTTGTACTTATTCAAATTAGCAATTTACATTAATATTTATTTTTTATCTTGTTAACAACCAACTCTAAATCATTTAAGATCCATAACTACTTGACATTATGTTTCAATATGAACTATAGATTGAGAATTAGAGCTTTATCTTGATTATTGGTGTAAGGAAATTATAATCTGTGTACCACAAGATATTACCTTTCATCTAGGTTGATCAAAGCTATACCAACACCTAAACCTTTATTTGATTTAGCTCTAACAAAATAGAGATTCCATTGTTAGGCATGGGATATACTGAGAGGTGGCATGAATTAGTAAATTATATATCTTTGTATTTAATCAAATTAATTTTCTTTAACCACTTAACCACACATTCAAGATATGCAATAAAACTGAAACAATAGTATGCACCACATAAGAGAGAGAGAGAGAGAGAGAGAGAGAGAGAGAGAGAGAGAGAGAGAGAGAGAGAGAGAGAGAGAGAGAGAGAGAGAGAGAGAGAGACACCAAATTTTTACATGGAAACCCAAAGTAGGAAAAACCATGGAGAACAATATCAAGTATATGAATGAGCACCAACACAAAAACTATTTGTGAGCACCAACTTGCATGAGCACCAACCCCTTTTTCATGCACCAACATAGTAACTATTTGTGAGCACCAACTCATAGGAGCACCAACCCCTTGCAAAGATTTGTGAGCACCAACCCACAGGAGCACCAAAACCTCTTGTGTATAAAACACAACTATCTCTCAATGTTGCTCACTCAAAAAATTATAAAACTCTATAATATCTCCTGATTTTCTCTCTTTGAAAACAAATACAAACTATGCACTCTCTTGCATATTACAAATGGATTCTCAAACCTTTATTTATAGCTTTCTAAATGACATTTAGCATTCACCCTTTGTGACCCTTCAATCTTCATGGAAAATGGTGCCAAACTTGCATGACCATTCATATCCTTGCATTTGAAAAGTCATATGGTGACCTTTCATAATCAAATGCATCCTTTCCTCTTTTGTCTTTATCTTGGTGACTTTTCATATTCCTCAAAGTTTCCCTTCATGGAAAAATGAGCCATACCCTCTTTTATCTTCACATGGTGACTCTTGAAATTCCTCAAGATGACTATTCATGAAAAAATGTCTCATTCCTCTTTTATCTTTACCCCATGACTCTTTGACTTCTCCATGGGCCTTCTTTTGACTTATATACAACCAAAAATATATTCATTAATATTAAATAAATATTAACACACATTAGCCAAGATATGAATATTAAAAACACCATTAAATGCTATGGGGCCTTTATCACCAATAATGCAAGACCTTTGACATCAATGACAATATTTCCAATAATCTCCCCCTTTGTCATTGATAGCAACCTCAAAATAAAGCTGCCACATCTTGAAACCTATATTGCACATGTCAACCTACACATACTACCATTTGAAAAAAAAATAGTAACTCCCCCTTACTATAGCAATATGTACCATTCCTTGTACTTATTTTTGCACTTGTACTTATTTCTATTTTTCTCCCCCTTTGACATCAATGGCAAAGGGCCTACTTGGAGCTAACATTTAACTTCCCCTCAACTAATGTTGATCCTCAATGGTAGGAAATAAAATAAATTACTCCCAACTTCTCCCATAGATACTCAAATGTGTCTTTTGGTAGTGCCTTTGTGAAAATATCTGCAATCCACTCTGTAGTACTAATATATTTCATCTTAACTTGTTGATCTGCAACCTGCTCTCTCAAGAAGTGATATCTAATGGAGATATGCTTTTTTCTTGAATGCATCAATGGATTCTTCAAAATATTAATAGCACTTGTGTTGTCATAAAACATAGAAATAGGTTCATCATATTTTACCTTGATATCTTCCAAAGTTTGCTTCATCCAAAGCACTTGAGTATAGCACAATACTACTGCAATATATTTTATTTAAGTTTTGGAAAGTGATATTGAATTTTGCTTCTTACTTAGCCATGATACTAAGCTATCACCAAGGAAGAAATCTCATCCACTTATACTCTTTCTGTCATCCAAGAAGCCTACCAAATCTGAATTTGTATAAGTAACCAAAGTGAAATCTCTACCTGTGGGATACCAAAATCCATAATCCAATGTCCCCTTGATATATCTGAATATTCTTTTCACCAACTAAACATGACTATCTTTTAGAGTTGACTGATATCTTGCAACCATTCTTACTACATGTATGATGTCTAGCCTTGATACTATCAAATATAAAAGACTAATAGTCATAGATCTATATAAAGATTTATCTACAATAGGTGAATCTTCATCTTTGCTCACCTTATTTTCTATACTCATTGGTATGCCAACTGGTGCACAATCCTCAAAACCAAATTTCTTCAACATTTCTTTGGCATATTTGCTTTGAGATATGAAAATTACTTTATCTAACTGAAACATTTGTAACCCTAAGAAAAGTGACAGTTCTCCAAGCATAGACATCTCAAATTCTTTTTGCATATTATCAAAAAAATTGTTTTTCATCTTTTTAATATTTCTTCCAAAAATAATGTCATCAACATATACCACAATAATCAATTGATGCTCACCTTTTATTTTGATGTAGATATTACTATCAGCAAATCCTCTCTTGAAACCTTGATCCTACAGGTACTTATCAAGTCTTGTATACCAAGCTCTAGGAGCTTGTTTCAATCCATATAATGCTTTCTTAAATTTGCATACATGGCTACTAATATTTGAGAGAATAAATCCCTTAGACTGCTCAATGTAGACCTCTTCTTCTAGATTCCCATTTAAGAAGGCAGATTTGACATCCATTTGAAACACTTTGAAAATTTTAAACACTACATAAGCAAGAAACATTCTAATAGCCTCTAGCCTTGCTACTAGTGCAAAAGTTTCTTCAAAATATATTCCCTCAATTTGAGAATATCCTTTACATACTAATCTTACTTTATTCTTAGTTACTTCTCCATTTTCATTCAACTTATTTTTGTAAACCCATTTTGTTCCTATCACATTGTGATCTTTTGGTCTAGGCACTAATTCCCAAGTATCATTCTTTTCTATCTAATTTAATTCTTCATCAATTGCCTTAACCCAATGCTTATCATGTCTAGATTCTAAAAAATTTATAGGCTAAATTTTGGATAAAAAAGAAAAATTAACTTGCTCAAATTCACTTACCATCATTCTTCTGGTGCAAATTCCTTCATTTATATCCCTGATGATGTCACTTTAATTATGATTATTTAAACATGTTTGGATGGAATTTTTGTGTCCTTTTTCTCCTTCTCATCTTCATCTGATTCTTTAAAATCTTCCTCTTTAATGATTTCAGGAATGTCTACTAGATCACTAATTCTTTGTGTTCCATCTTCTTCTATCCTGACACTTGCACTTTCAAAAATATTCTTTATTCTTTTTTTATAACATTTATAAGCTTTACTTTTACAATAATAACTAAGAAATATACCTTGATCTACTCTGGATTCAAACTTACCAAGTTTTTCATCGATTCTCTTTATGAAGCATCTACTACCAAAAAATCTAAAATAATCAATAGTTGTTGGTTTGTCTTTCCATAGCTCATAAGGAGTCTTGTCACTATAGAATCTCAATAATGATCTATTCTAAATATGTACTACTATAACAACTACCTCTCTCCAATATTTATTTGGTATCTTGGATTCATTTAGCATTGTCCTCACCATCTCCTAAATTGTTTTATTTCTCTGTTCAACTATTCCATTTTTCTATGGAGATCTGGTTGTTGAATAATGTCTCTTTATTATATGGTCTTCACAAAACTAAATAAACTAATCTAAAATAAATTTTCCTCCTCGATATGATCTTAGGCACTTAATCTTCAAACTAGTTTCATTCTCATCTAATGCTTTGAAATGTCTTAAAGCTTTTAATTTTTTCTTTAAAAGCATTACCCAAGTCATACATAAAAAATCATCAATAAGCAACATTAATTATTTCTCACCTTGTTTACTTTGAATTATCATAGGTCCACACAAATTAATGTGAACAAACTCTAACATTTGAGTGGTCGAGTACTCTTTTGTTTTGAACCACCTTCTGACCTGCTTCCCACGCTGACAAGGTTCACAAAGTGTGTCAGATGGCTTTGTAATCTTTGGAAGATTTTTGATTGCTTGATTCTTTCTGATGTTGAAAAGATTGTCAAAATTTATGTGTCCCATTCTCTTGTGCTATAGCCAACTTTCTTCAATCTGACTCAAACAACATCTTTGACCTTTGATATCTGATAACATATACAAATTATTACCTATTTTCTGAGCATCTACAACCAACACATTTGAATCTTTTCTCCAAATTTCAAAACCTTCTACATAAAAATTTAGTGGGTTCCCCTAATCACATATTTGACACTCAAAATATTATTCTTAATACCTTCTACATACAAAACATTTTTAATTTTACTTCTACCATTATCTAAACTTAGTGTACCTCTTTTTTGGCAATTCTAGCAGTAGTATTATCTCTAAATTTCACTATGACACCATTGATCTTCTTCAAGGTTATGAACTTGATTTTATCTCCTATCATGTGCTTTATACATCCACTATCAATGAACCATGGCTTTTCTTCATTTCTTACATGCAAAGTTGTCTATACCAATATAGATTTTTCAAGTTGTTTTTTTCTACCATGAACCTATCTGAAATTTCTTCTTAATGAATGGAGCCTTGAAACTTTAGTCTTTCTTGACTGACTCAAACATGCTTCTACAGTACCAAGATATGTATCTAAAGTTGTTTCACTTGTAACATATTATGGCCTCTTCATTAAATCATGATAGAGGAGTAAAAGAGTTGTGGCTTTTGGTTGACTCTGCATGACTTTCCTTCTCATTATTTCTAAAATTATTGGCCATTTTTTGACATTTTATTTTCTTATGATCATATCCATTATAATAAAAATAGTCCATAAAAATAGGACATGTTTGTGTATCTCTGACCTGATTGCCTTTTGTAGATTTGTTCCTTCCAGGCTTTTTTTATTTGTGATGTCCTCTATATTCTTAACTTCTTCCCTTTTTATTTCCTCTTTTGTAAGAGTTTCAACATAGCACTTTCCTTTTTCCTTTTCTATGAAAGTAGTGGCCTCACCTTTCTCTTTTAAAATCTGATACCTATCTTATCTTACATTGATCTTTGACTTTATAATATCTTATTCAACATATTAGTTCTATCCTTAAATTTTGAATCATTGGTTGCTCTATCATTGATTTCTTTATTTGTTTTCTCAATATCTGATTTTAAAGAAGAAATTTCAATAACATACCTTTCACATTCTTTACTTACTTTTATCAACTATGTTTTTAGATCTTATTCATTCTTCTTGGCTTCTTCAAAGTGTGCTTGTAGATCTTCAATTATTTTCTTTGACTCCTTTTCATTTTTCTTGATCTGGAGCTTTCATCTTCGATTCTTCTTCTCAAGAGATTTTAACTCTTCTAAGGTATAAATGAGTTCTCCTTCTAGATTCACTTTGGCTTTATCCTATTCTTCTTATTGATCATCTGTACTTTTGTTTGTGGAGGCATCTTCATGTATGGCCATGAATATAATCTCTTCTTCTTATGAATCACTAACTCCACTATCTTTGGCTAAGCTAGGATCTTTAGAACACAAATTCTTCTTCTCGAATCCCTTCTTAAATTTTCTTTTGAAATTATTCTTATATGTATACTTTTCTTCTTCATTGTCATCATTACCCTTATTTAGGTACTTAGCTAAAAAATGTCCAATCTTTCCACAATTAAAACATTTAAAAGGTAATTTTCATTGATATTTACTTGTGCCCTTTTTCAGCTTGCGAATGAATAGAGCTCCATTGTCATCTTTATCATCACTAGAACTGTCACTTGATTCTTAAATCTTAGCCTTCTCTTTCTTTGATGTCTTGAAATCAACTTCTCTCTTTGAGGGTTTCTCTTTTTCAGTCCACATCTCATATGCCGTAAGAATACCATGTAGCTCATCCATCTTTAGCTTGGCCAAACTCTTCATCTCTTAAATTTCCAAAACTTTTACATCATATCTTAATGGTAGAGATCTCAAAAAAATTTGAACCATAATTGATTCTTCTAACTTTTCTCCAAGACCTTGAATCTGATTAACTATTTGATCAACCCATAAAATATAACTTGCTATATTTTTTTCCTCTTCCATCTTCAAACTCTCAAACTATCTTCTGAAAGTCTGAAGCTTAGCTTGTTGAACCTTTCCATCACCTTTTTAAATATTCTCAAGTTTTACTCAAGTTTCATGAGAAAAATTACATTTCATAACTTTAACAAATTATGATTCACATAAACTACATAAAATAGCATTTAAAGCTTTAGCATTATTTTCACTTGCCTTCTTTTCTACCAGAGTAGTTACAAGTGTCTGTGGCTCTTCATATTCCTCCACCACTACTTACCAATCATTGAATCCAAGGGCCATCAAATAAGTTTTCGTCTTTATGCTCCAAAAATCATAATTTGTCTTATCAAACAAAGGTGCCTTATTTTTATAAAAACCTTCATGTGATCCAACCATCAAGCTTTCCTGATCTACCTTCAAGCTATAAAACTTTTTCCAAATGAACCTACTTTGATACCAATTTTTAAGAGTGGGATATATTAAGAGGGGGGTGAATAAGTATATTATATATCTTTTTACTTAATCAAATTCTTTTTTTTAACCACTTAACCACACATTCAAGATATGCAATAAAACTGAAACAATAATATGCACCACACAAGAGAGAGACAGAGACCATATTTTTACATGGAAACCCAAAGTGGGAAAAATCATATAGAATAATCTCAAGTATATGAATGAGCACTAAATTGTAGGAGCACCAACCCCTTTTCTGTGCACCAACACAACAACTATTTGTGAGCACCAACTCACAGGAGCACCAACCCCTTGCAAATATTTGTGAGCACCAACCCACAGGAGCACCAACCCCTCTTGTGTATAAAACACAACTATCTCTCAATGTTTCTTACTCAAGAAATGATAGAACTCTATAATATCTTCTATTTTTATCTCTTCAAAAACAAATACAAACCATGCACTCTCTTGCATATTGCAAATGGCTTCTCAAGCCTTTATTTATAGCTTTCCAAATGACCTTTGGCATTCACTCTTTGTGACCCTTCAATCCTCATGGAAAATAGTTCCAAACTTGCATGACCCTTTGTATCCTTGTATTTGAAAAGTCATATGGTGACCCTTCATAATCAAATGCATCCTTTGCTCTTTTGCCTTTATCTTGGTGACTTTCTGTATTCCTCAAAATGTCTCTTCATAGAAAAATGTACCATACCCTCTTTTGTCTTCACATGGTGACTCTTGAAATTCCTCAAGATGACTCTTCGTGAGAAAATGCATCCCTTTCCTCTTTTTTCTTTACCTTGTGACTCTTTGAATTCTCCATGGACCCTCTTTTGACCTATATGCAACCAAAAATATATTCATTAATATTAAATAAATATTAACACACATTAGCCAAGATATGAATATTAAAAACACCATTAAATGCTATGTGGCCTTTATCACTAATAATGCAAGACCTCTGACATCAATGAAAATATTTACAACATTCATAACTGAGACAAACTTTTAAATTATTTTTTATGAGGTTTTTTATTTATAGCGAATGTATATACACCTGCATATAAGGATGCAAAGTTAAAATTCTTATTCTTGGAATTTTACTCTATGATTAGGTGCTTCATATTTGGTTCTTAATCTAATTGAATCTAATTATCTATCCCTTTCCATGATATCCACATGTGTGATACATATGTTTCCATGTATCCCTTTAGTGTCTTTGACTAATCATAACTCAAAAACAAGCCAAAGGATTTAGGAATGTCCATAAACAAAATGTCTATGTATTATTGTACCCATGGCTCATAGGCAAGATGGATCTGTACATTTTTCAACTATACAATACATGGTATAGAATACTTGTCTAATTATAAGATCACCCTTTTAGACTTATCTAGGATTAACCCCAATTTATTACATACTACTTTGGGCATCACATTGGCTAAAGCACTAGAGTCAACCAAACAATTATGGACATCATTTATAAACTTCTTGATAGTTAAGAGAAAAGGTGGTAGCTAAGGTTTGTCCTTGTAAATAATCATGTTTACATGTGTAGTTTTTGATTTGTCAGTATATGATCTCCTAGTCAATGCCTTGAGTAATAATTCTCTTCGTTTAGTGACATGAGCTAGCTTATAAAGACTAATATTTACCTTGATCTTACTCATATCTTCAACAATATTATAGCCTCCTTTGCTATATGGATCCATATTTTGTAATTGATCATTCCCTCTCAGAGGGGGTGGGTTATTGTTTGCCTTAGGATCTAGAAGAGTAATGGTATTATTGTTCACAGGCATCAAAGTAGTATCCAAATGATTATTTCTCAAGTTATAATAATTCCTTTATAACTACTAAAAGGCATGGATTTTATCTATATTATCTTCTTGTTAGTTCTCATTTTCCACTAGGAATAAAACTTCATATGTCTCAAAGACCATTGCCATGATGGGAGGACCTAGAGTAATAGAATAAGATGGCTCTGACTAATTTGCAAAGCTTTCTTATCTATCTATTTATTTATAAAATATATCAAAGGCTATGTAGAACTCTATACATTATATCTCACCATGTTGTGCTATATTATGGACTCAACATCAATTAGAAAGTGTTACTTCCAAGATATTTATTTTAGGCATCTTGTTAGGTGGTTACTAGTATGTGTTATTTCTAGATCTATTGAAAGGCCTATTGTATATTTGATGTGAAAAATTATGATTTATATTCTTCCCCATGGTGTTTCCCATTTATTTCTGCATGTTTAATGATTCATTACTCATCTTTTGTACCATTCACTAGATGGCATCCAATTCTACCTTTGTAGAATCAAAATCAGTACATTGTGTAGTAATAGTATTTATTGGTATCAAATATAGACTTTGAATTTGCTAATTAGATTTAAAGACATGATTGTTCAGGAAGCTAAAGTGGTAGAGCATGGTCTACAGGTAATTGTGTATATATTTGGTTTTGATTTTGAGCCACAACATTCTGATTAGCATTTGGAATGGAGTTGAGGGCAGGAAAAAGAGGACCAATATTAAGTGGATCCAAGGCTTATGATTGAGGATTCAACTATTTGTCAATGTTAATAGATTCAACATAGGCTAGTGTCAATTATTAGTATTGGGTGCTCTATGAAAGAAAATAACCGTCACATAATCTAGAGAATTCTTATACATTTCAAGGGTTAATGCTCAATTAGGTTTATAAGTAGTTTCAATTCAGCTATACATCTTGTAGAATATTGCATTAAAAGATCTTATTGGCTCATTATGTTTTCTCCTCATGCTTTTAAAGTTTTGGTATACAATGCTTGGGCTAGTGACTCACTAGTATAAAAAAAACAATAAATTACTAAAAAAACTACTAAAAATTGCATATAAATGACTAAGCTTGGTCACGTGACCATTGGTAGTTTATTACCAATCATTTATAATGTGACTAAATTTATGGTTAAACTATTTTTAGTCATTTATTGGTTGTTTTGATTGATCAATTTTGTAGTATATTTAGTCATCAATTTAGCCATTGATTGTTGTTAATCGATCTTTTATTTAGTCATGGCAGTCATTATAATCATTAATTGCCATCAATTGGTAGTATATTTAGTCATTTTAATCAATATTTTGCCATCAATTGGTTATATATTTAGTCATATTTATTCATTGATTTCTGTCAATTTGTAGTATATTTAGTCAATTTAATTCTTAATTTATGTTAATTAGTAGTATATTTAGTCATTTTAATTGATTGAATTCCATTAATTGGTAGTAAGTTTAGTCATTTTAATTTTTAATTTCCATCATTTGGTAGTTTATTTAATTGTTTTTATTCACTGATTTCTATCAACTAGTAGTATATTGATACATGGTTTATTAATTGCACAATCATTATATTTACTACTAGTTTAGTAGTAAATTTTAATTTAAATTTTAATTTATATGATATGAATAATTTATTAAATACCATAAATTATATAATGCAGAAATGAACATATTATTAAACTTGAATTAAAACATAAAAGCAAATAAAAATACAAAAATAAACATATTATTAAACTTGAATTAAAACATAAAAATAAATAAAAATATTACATATACAAACAAGCTACAACATTCTAGAAGTTAAAAGATTGATTCAACATCATGATTAAAAAAAAGGTAATCTACAATAAAAATTATAATGCAATTTTGATGAACTATAAGATGTTCATATATATATATATATATATATATATATATATATATATATATATCAAAAATGTCAAAGTCTAAGAGTTTCCAACTCTTGAAAATACCCCATGATAAAGATCCCTGAACAACACATTCAAAATAATACATAAAATAGTAGGCCAAGCTATCTAACAACTAGTACATGATAAACATCAACTATGTCATTTTTTGCAAATATTTTAGTGGCCACCATGTGAAGGTTCCTTCTTTCTCTTTCAAATGGACAAATCCATCTATTTTATCTTCATAAGCAAGGGGTATGTTACTTGTGACTTTTAAAATATTTACATTTTTATCTCTTGTTTCATTCAATTTGACTCTATGTACTGATAGGACCAAAGTTTCCCAAAGTGACACAACTTGTCAGATTTAAGAGCACACATGATTACCAATGTATAAGCAACTTAAACATGCAGAAATACCAAAAGAACAAATAACTATCAATGAGAAATAACATAGAAATTGAGAGGCAACACACAATTGTATTCAACTCATTACAAAGGAAATTACAATAAAGAGATCACACTCTTCTTCCACCTCTACAAGGCCTTCCACACCTCAAGGGCTCCAAGTAATCTTCCCACCTGAGTAATCTTCTCTCATAGGTCTCAACTAACAACTTACACAAGTTGTTGTTCACCTCATTATACCTCCAGTACAACTGAGTACGAACCGGTACTCCAAGTAGATCTTACCATGATCTTGCCCCTGATGTATTATTGTCACCTTGGATCCTAGCCAACCCGCCGATCTCTGTCTCTGACCCTCGCATTCACACATCTCCCTGCAGACCAACCTGATCTTACTTATCACATGTAAATCTCCTCCATAACCTTGCAACTCCCTGCATATCAAACCTGATCTTACATACATGGGGAATCCTACTTGATTCCACCATGGGAAGAACTCTCCAAGCTTCACACTTGGGTTCTACAAGTTCAACACTTAATAATACAGCCCATGAGTCTATTATATAGATCTCATGCATACACTAAATTAGACAAGCGGCTCAAAGACTCGAATTGGTCTCTAACATGCAAACTCCGTGTTCACTTAACTGACTGTTCGTCAACAGTAGTTCTGACCGCTACAGGTGACCGACATTAGTCCCTACCTGACTGAAGGTGACTGACGCCGGCCGATCTCCTTCCGATGCCAGTTTCCTCTGCGCTTCCCTCACTGACATCGATTGTAGCTTGCTGACGCCGGTGACTGTCAAGCTACGAAAAACCTCCTCCTTCTATTTGCAACAAGGTGAAGCTTTTAGCTCCATACCCTAACAATCTCCCACTTGGAGATAAAGAGCTACACCTGTACCCATACCAGTACTCTGTCTATTCTACATCCTGGCTTGTATTCCTCTTCAAGCTCCCACTCGAAGACAACCCACCACACACCCTGTGGTGCTACACCTGTGTCTAAATTTCTCCATTCTTCTGCCTTGCTATACTCCCACTCAAACATCAACCCCTATGAGTAACCTGTAATCAACACACAAATAACAGATCTAAACCACATGTTAGTCAAGCTCGCTCTAAGAACGTCCAACCTCACTCTGATACCATTTGATAGGACCAAAGTTTCCCAAAGTTCTGACACAACTTGTCAGATTTAAGAGCACACATGATTACCAATGTATAAGCAACTTAAACATGCAAAAATACCAGAAGAAAAAATAAATATCAATGAGAAATAACACAAAAATTGAGAGGCAACACATAATTGTATTCAACTCATTACAAATGAAATTACAATAAAGAGATCACACTCTTCTTCCACCTCTACAAGGCCTTCCACACCTCAAGGGCTCCAAGTAATCTTCCCACCTGAGTAATCTTCTCTCATAAGTCTCAACTAACAACTTACACAAGTTGTTGTTCACCTCATTGTACCTCCAGTACAACTGAGTAACACTTGGGTTCTATAAGTTCAACACTTAACAATACATCCCATGAGTCTATTATATAGATCTCATGCATACACTAAATTAGACAAGTGGCTCAAAGACTCAAACTGGGCTTTATCATGCAAACTCTATGTTCACTTAACTGACTGTTCGTCAATTGTAGTTCTGACCACCACAGGTAACCGACGTCGGTCCCTGCCTGATTGGAGGTGACCGATGCTGGCTGATCTCCTATCGATGCCGCTTCCCTGACCAACGTCGGTTGTAGCCTACCGACGTCGGTGACTGTCAAGCTGCGAAAAACCTCCTCCTTCTATTTGCAACAAGGTGAAGCTTTTAACTCCACACCCTAACATGTACAATATATAGTGAGTGGATCTACCCAATGTCGACAATAGCACCATCAAACAGATCCAACACCCCAACTTTATCCCCTTATTGGAGTTTATCAATACATTTCTATAAAAACAAAAAAAAATACAAATTATATTGAGATATAAAACATTTGGTAACACATAGATAAACATTTGATAAATATTTATAAGAAACTAGAAAATGATGATAGGAAACCTAAAACCATGCACCTAACATATTAAACAAAAATTAACTTCTCACTATTTGATACAAAATGGATGTTATATACATAAGGTGTAAATATGTTAGCAGTCATGTGTCATGAAGGTGTGGATGCTACAAGGACAATTAGTAATCACTTGATTGAGGTTATTGAAGTTCTTGGAATAGAGGCTCTAAGAAAAGCTCTTCTAGATGAGCTTCAAGTTGTGATACCTTTTGATGGGTCATATGTGAACTACATGCATTTATCTATTCTATGTGACACAATGACATATCTAGGTAATTTGATGGCTATTAATCGACATGGTATGAATCATAATGATAAAGGGCCAATGATGAGATGTTCATTTGAGGAGACAGTGGATATCCTTTTGGATGTTTCTATTTTTGTAGAATGATAGCCTCTCAGGGGTGTTACAAAAAACATCATGATTGGTTAGTTATATCAATCTAACAATAGGATTGCAAGGAAATTCCATTCCTAGAAATGCCAGAAACATCAACATATGAGTTTGTGCCTCAATAGGTAAGGATTCTTTATGAAAAAAACTAAATTTAGTTTTTACAAATAAATCCAATCAAATTATTTCATAAAAAACCTCAACTTATCTAAGATAATAGGGGATGTTTTCTCATGAGAAGTAGCATTACAACTTGCTTGATCTTTGTATTAGCTATAATTGTCCCATTATTTTAAATCTATATACATAAGGTCTGATATTTTGGTTATGGTAATTATTTTTACCTATGATTTGCTTTTGACTGGAGTCCTTTACTCAAAAATACACTTTATAATACATTCTTAATTTGTGCAGGAACAACCAAAGTGGTTTGAGATACAATCCCTTGATGAACTAAAAATGAAGCTAGGTCATGTGATAGTAATGGTACTTCTAGTCAAAATGTTTGAAAATAGTAAAAAATTTATAATTAACTCTAGTTTGGACTTTTTATGCTTCTTAGGGTTAGTGTTATTGTCATTTGGTTGTCTTTTCCTTCTCTCAAAGTGTTGTCTCCTAGAAAAATTAGTTTTTGACATCGGTGGAAAGTGTTATCTTTTATTTTTGATAGTTGTATGTAATGTCTTATGTCTTAAAACAAATCATTTTTTGTATGTGCTTTTTTTGATTCTGTTGAATAACAAAGAAGTAACTTTCTACTCTAAAAAAAAAACTAACCCATTTCAAGGTACAAACATATGGAGAGAAAGACTACAATAGTGCTAGAATGTACAAGTACTCCAGAAAGAGACATGGATTGGCAATGAAGTCCCCCCAACTAAGGACCATGACATCCCTAAACACAATGCACTAATGCATTATCAAAATATATGTATGCACTCTATTAAAACTAAGCTCTAAGCTTCCGTATAATTTAAGTTATATGTTCTCCCTTATTTCCATAATCTATATATACTAGCTAATTACACTTCACTACCATTCTAACCAGCTTCTATCACATAGGTAATGATTACCCTTATTTATATAATAAAACAACCATTACTTACTTGCATGTGGTTTCATATCACTCACCTCAAGTTCAACACCACTACTACTATGAATATCATGCACATGCTCATTGAGTTTAGCATAATCACTATCAACATTGACATGAAGTTGTACAGCTTTGCAAAGAGCTCTATTAACATGGCTTTTTTTCTTTTCATTATGCTTTCATATAATTGCTCTGTATGTGGTTTAATCATCATGAAAAAATTAATATAAGTCAAGTAAAGAATGCAAAATCTATAAAATTTTGTCCAAAAGAACATTTTAAGCATGCATAATGACAAAACATTAAGACAAATTAACTTACAACTTAAAGAATGCAAAAGCCATAAATTTTTGTCCAAAAGAAGAATGATAAAACATTGGGAGAGATTAACTTACAACTTAAATAATGAAAAAGCTATAAATTTTTGTCCAAAAGAACATTTTAAGCATGAATAATGACACTAACATTGGGATAGTTAATTGACAATAGCTACTATATTACCTCAACTTCAACACAACTATGACTATGCTGCACATTCTTATCCAGTTCATCATGATCACTATCAATATTGGTAGCTCTATTGACATCAAGGCATTTTCATTTTTATGCTACTTTGATAAAATTTCTTTGCATGTGGTTAACCATCATGCAAAAAAATATACAAAGCATTCAATATTCAAGTAAAGCATGTAAGCTATAAATTTGTCCAAAAGAACATTTTCTGGATCACTCCAACAATAAAAGAATTGGGTTGGATTCTCCTATGCTCATATTTAAATCTACATATTAAGAGGAATTTGTATATATAATTTTTAAACAAGAATAAATTAGATTAATAGAGCCTCTTACCCCATCTAAATCCATGGAATTATGCTCATTTCATCCAGAAACTATAGGCTTAACAGAGGCAACCAACTATGAAACTTTCTCACTGAGACCATATGTGTAACTCATTACATGTTAGTACCCTTCATTTTAGTTGACATGATCTAGAGAGGCTCTTACTTGGCATCTAAAACACGGCTATGAAATCTCTATTGAAAAACTAGATTTCCACATCATCCTACTCTTAGATTTACTAGGATCTAGTGTTGCCATATAATTGATAATATCTTCTGCACCCTATTCTCTATTACTATTTTCCACCTAAAATACAATGTCAATTTCAACATATATTTAGTTCAAGAAAAAATTTAAATAAATAACACAATGTAAATTGAATGAAAAATTCATACACTTACTCCAAATTTGTCCATTTTGGCCTACAACCTGCCTCAGCCAAATGTATATCCAACCCTCACATTATCTCTTACTTTCTTACCTCTGTTACTCTTTGTCAAATATTATTTATAATTCATACTTTATTTTAATGCCTCCCACTATTTGGGAGATAGAGTGGAGTCTAAGCTCTCTTTTCCCTCCATGATTTTTTTTCAATAATTATATCTAAAATTGTTCATCAAAAGTCTCATCTTTTGCTTGTAATATTTTCTAGAGATTTGTCCACTAGTAGTCTCAAAAGCATTTTCCATTTTTTGTATAATATTTACACACTTCATGGATCTTGATTTGCAAAATTTGATTTGAAAATATCCAAATGGGCCCTACATCTTACACCCAACTTGAAGACCCACCTTGTAGCATTTGGCCCAATGGACTCACCATCTCTCGATACCTCAACCAAAAATGGATTCTTACCTTCTAATTTTCTTTCTTTTGCATTCTAATCTATAGATGTGTAAAAATATTGATTCAATATTTGTCTTTTGATATAAGTATACACATATTCTATTAAACCACTACCAATATTTTTGGTTAATCCACTAGTTCCATCAAAAATTGTAGATGCAACAAGTGCACTTTGAGGCACACTAGATGCAAGTAGCCTCTCTTTATGACTTTCATTAACCAAAACTTCGTGCTCCTTGGCTACATCAGGTGTGGCATGATTAGGTATACCAGTATCAATCTCTATAGATTTCACTTCAAACACATCCATTAATCTTGAATAAATCATCTGTAGACTTATTATTCCTTTTCTCTCATGTTTTTCAATAATCTCTCTTAGACTTTATGCTAAGAGATCATCATGACATTTCACATCACCATGTGCTTTATCAAGATGCACATCACCATATGATATATCAATTTCCACATCACCATGTGCTATATTAGGCTACACATCATCACAACTATTCTTTTCACCAACTACATTTGTTAAATCACAAATGTGTTGGCTTCTATGAGTTGGTGGCACTATATCTTTTCTTTCCTTTTGTTTTTTATCTATATTTTATTTTCACTCTTTTTCTTTCCTATAAAACAAAAAAAATATCATATTATGTCTTATATACATAAAGCTCTTACCTATAAAATTTCATTAAATACTATTAAACAAATAATATAATACTTAGTGAATTTTCAACTTGCTTGTTTGTCAAACCAAGACGTGATAAATATTAATTATTCTTGGACACATTTTCTCTATGAAAGTGATCATAATATATCACTAAAATTTAAGCATTATGATCACTATCATCTAATTTGTGCCTAAAATTCTTTTTCCTCATTTCTTGAAGTCTAAATAAATAATAATGTATAAATCAACAACTTGAATCAGTAGAATAAAAATGGAATATGAGTTTAAATATGATATTTTGGACATCGAATGGGCTTTTGATTTTAGAACAAACTCATTAAAAGTGACCATTTTTGAGGGATTAGAAACATCTGAATTAAACATTCAAGAAATGGTTGTAGGGGAAATAAAACAATAAACCCTAGAATAATCAGAAGATATGATAGCTTTGGTAACACTATTGAGATTTCTTAGTTATCTGGTCTTTAGAAGGAGATTTATGCCTTTCTATCTTGGTCCTAGGGTGTTGGTTCCCAAAATTCCAGATTGTAAACCCTAAGATTATGCCAAGTTCTATGATCAAGTTTAGAAATGTTTTGGCTAACGAATAGAATCAACCAAGATGGTTGGAATTCCCTACTCTTCAAGCTCTGCTAGGCCTAAATGGGTGTACCTTGATCATTAATAAATATAACATATTCCAAAACTAAATGGCGATAATTAAGCAGATTATATCATCACACAAATTTAGAGGCTTCATTTAATTACTCTCTTAAACTTATTCATCTTCTCATAATCTATTTCGCATTAGCATGAGGGTTTGACATAGATAAAAATTAACTCTTATTCCTACTCCTACTACATAAATTCAAAATTTATAAATGATATTTTTTTTGAAATATTATTTTTTTATTATAAATATGAATAGTACCTTTACTTATTGGGGAACCGAGTCAAGAATGCAAAATGATATGTGTCCTTCCAGCTGAAATTTGAATTATTAGACACTTGGGATGTTTATACCTTGTATAAATGTGCAAGATTGTAGTTACCAGACTCTTCTTATTGATCCCAATGATTCTCCCCAAGTTACTATGTTTTAATTAAAGGAATTTAATCCTTCCTTGAAGGAACCAGTAAATTAACCACACAAAGACAATAAATGTGTTTTGATAAACTAGATATACCCTTGATATACTAATTTAAATAACAAGGAAAGATCAAACTAGAGACATTAAGATAACATTCATTAATTTAGTTCAACAAATAATTGGAACTAGAATTTGGCCTTCAATTATAACTTCATTCTATTGATCTTCAAAAAAAAATTATAATACATTTCAAAATTTTATCCCGATTGACTCCCCTACTGATGATTATCATTCGGTCTTGGTTTCCTTTTCATAGGTAATGGAAATGACAAGCTTTAGACCATTACATGTCAAAAATTGTCTTTTCAATTACCCACTTTTAACATAAATCAAAAAGTCTTAATTATCAATGTTTACATAGGATTACATAAAAGCAATGAAAGATGAGAAATGATCAGATGTTGAAGTACAATCACTCACAAGATATCAAATTCCATTAGTCATCATAAGGTACCTATGATCATTCAGATCTGGCAAGGCCCTCTATCCATGACAGTATCTCTAAGGCTTGGTACTTCACTGCAAGGCCTATTCTTTTGGGGGAGCTAGATATGTCTACTCCCATTAGTACATT
This sequence comes from Torreya grandis, assembly GCA_037957365.1. Taxonomy (NCBI): domain Eukaryota; kingdom Viridiplantae; phylum Streptophyta; class Pinopsida; order Cupressales; family Taxaceae; genus Torreya; species Torreya grandis. The sequence goes on along the minus strand of JARHVA010001906.1, from coordinate 20,088 downwards.
ATGTAATTATGAAGCCATTTGTACTCCTAGATTTTTGGTGTGTTGGCTAAGTGACTCTTTCATTTATTTTCTAATAACCATCTAGCATCTGTGATGAATTTTGAGTATCCAACATCTAGTGCAATTATTCCATCCAAGATTAAATTTAGGCTGTGAAGATTTACCTCACCATCCTTTTGTAAATGAATGAGGTAGTTGGGAATAATTTGGCTAAATTAATCTATCTAATCCTTGGATCCTTTTAGTTGATCATCATCCCTTAGTATCTTAGGCATGAACCATTGCTTTAATGTGTGAAATGAATCCATTCTTGCCTTGATCTTTTATTTTTCTCTAGATATTTATTGAAATTCATCTATGACCATTCAGAGCATTTACATAGTAGGCTTTAAAGCTGCAGGGGCCTCAACACTCCTTTGTAAAATTCTAAACAAAGTTATTAAGGCATGATGTATAGGTTTCCATTTCTTGAATAAGGGGTCCAATATAGGTACATGGGCATTCATCTGATCAACTACTTGTGACAAAAAGACATAACATTCATACACATTTTCCAATTTTTCCATAATTAGTTTAACCCTATGCTCCAAGATCTTTTCAAATACCCTGAGGGTTTGTCTCTTTGATCCTTCCTTTGTTTCTTCATTAGTATTTTCAACTTATCAATTTATTATTTTATCATATTTACTTATTCAACAATGATTGCACCTATATTAGTTTAGATAGCAGGGAGCTAGTATACTATTAATTTTTTGTTTTGGGAAGGACCTGCTCCCTTCAACCACTCTTTCAATTTCACATTTTCTATGAATAACCTATTCACTTCATCATTCAGATCAATTTGTGATTTTTCATATTCTACTAATCTGAGCTCCATACCTTTAACTGCAACCCTAGTAAACATTTCTGAGTGTATTGTCATAGTAATTGCCTCCAATGTTGATGTGTCTTGAAGTGATGGCAGTCCCTCTCATTTCTTGTACAACATCAATAAATATTGTTTTTTTTATTTTATTTTACTTTGTCCAAAAGGCTAGGGTTTTAATTCTTAGATTGTAACATGTGCCACTCATTCCCTCATCTGAATTGAATTCAAAAATCAACATGGTATCTTATTGGCTTCTTACTTGATCTATTAAGAATATCTTTTTCAACTCCATCCCAAGAATGATCAATATATTTCTCTCTAATACCAATTTTATGCCCTTCTATGGGCATATATTGATTTCATTGATCTTGAGCTCCTCAAAGGTCTGAGTAACAATCTGATTATGTTGGGACTCTTTTGTACCCATCTTATTAATCTAGAGTCTCTCCTCAAATTCTCTCATTTTCACCTTGATCAAAACACCTTAAACTCAGGGGTCTAGATAAATTCATCATCTTCAATAAACCTAAGAGCAGTGACCATGCTTTCATCATCATGCATCTCCTGATCATTATGTGCATGCACATCTACCCTTTCTTCTGGCCTGTGAGCTTTAGTTGCAAGTTTAAGGAGTGGTTGATCCACTTCATCATCATCTTTCAAATTCATTAGCACATTGGCTACCTCCTCTATATCCCCCACCTCTTCACTTATTTCATATGCCACTAAGGGGGGTACTTCCTATGTCTTTTTCTTCTTAGGCTCTAGTTGCTCTGGAGGTGATTTTGATTGTACTATAATAGTGTTTGGAAGGGGTTCTACAATCATAACACCGCTTGGCCTCTTGATGGGAAACTTGGTGGGTTTTGGAGACTTCCCCTTAGGTTCCTTTTATGGCTGAACATATAACCTTTCAAAGTTGTCAATTATCAAATTTATCCTCTTAAGAGGATCCCCTTCTTCCACATAAAAACCTAGGAATTTAGTGTCTCTCTTCTTCTTCTCTTCCTCAAATTTTTTTTATGATTTACCATTTCCTTTTCCTTTGAAATGCTTCATGAGGGGAAAGGCAATTTATTATTACATCTTCTTCATATTCAACCTCATGGGTAATCCTAGATCTAGTGAGTAGTGTTTGCCTTACAAATTTTATATGTCCTTCAGGGTCAAAGACCCTTTCCCCTCGTGACTTCAAAGAATAACTTACTTTCAAATAACTTTGTAGCTCTTTTAGAGTATTAGACCCAATAAAAAATTCCCCACATATAGTTAAGTCAGGTAGGAATGTCCCCTTTTCTATCTCTTCATAACATCTTGTTCCATCTATAGCATTTTCCACATAAATTCCAAAAATGCAATTCAAAGGGAAACAAACTTAGGTAGAATGTGTGGAGCTTGAGGACACCCATAAACTCTTATCACTATTTGGTCTTCTAGAAAGAATCAGTCACTAAAATTATGGGTATGTCCCTGTTCTCACTTCAATGCTAAGGGTCTTAATAATTATTTGATTTTAATGGGAAATATTGGTGAAATGTGACCAAGAGTGGCCACAACCCTTACTACAAAATCATCATGAGATTTCACATATTCATTATTCCTACATTTGATATCCCAAATGTAACACCAATGTTGCAAAGGTAACCTATTTCCTTGTTGGTCAGACATCCCCAAACACATCCTCTTGGTCCATTTTATCTCTATTCTGATATAATATTAAATGACACAAAAAGGAATAAATTATAAAAGTGATAGGGGTCAAGTTTTCTCTCATTTGTATTAATCCCTCATGTAGCCATTTCTCAATTAGAGAAGTAAAGTCACACTCAACATTCACTTCAGGGTTTTGAATCCTCATTGCTATCATCATGAGACTGATTGGCATCTTCTTTTGAGCATCAATCCCAAGCACTTGGTATAAATCAAAATAAGTTATTTTAAAATAGACTTGAAAGTCTTCCATGGTAAATGGCTCATTGTTGAAAGGGGAAATAGGTATCCTTTTACTGATTTCACCCCTTTTCATGTGTAGAGGAAGTTCATCACTCCTATAAGTTTTTCTCAATATCATGTAGTCTTCTTCACTTTTATCCAAGTCAATCTTGGTGATGGCTTGCTTATTTAACATGAAACACTCTATAATTTATACTTTAGTCAACACCACTAATGGTGAGCCATCTAGCATTCTTACTATCCTATTAGCCTGGTGGTAATGTTGTGCTAGTACTCTAATAAACTCAACATATATGAATATGTTTGGGACTATTAGTTTGGCCAAGTCTAAGGCCCAAGGATTCAAAATTGAAATCTTACCATCCCTCTTATCATAGGAGTACAAAAACAAATCCCACCCTAAGATAGGAATAATTGGGTCTCTACATCCATGAGCTACATCTCTAAACACCTTTTTGAATCCCTTGTTTGTTGAATTGGGTAACACATCAAGTATGGACTGTTGTAAAGTTCACTTTTTCATTTTAGAGGCTATGGCTTCTTCCTTCTTACTCACAAGTTCACTTCTTTTGGGTGGAATAATGAAGAATTTATTCCTACTTGATTTAATTTAAGTATCTAGTTGTAGAATTGAGAAAATTTAATTCTTATACACTTGATATAGAGGGTTTTTTTGAACTTACCTGGTGAAATAATAGCTATAGAGTCTTCCTCCTTGAACTCCCTTGCTTCTGGTACACTGAGATGTGTCAATGATTGAAAAAATGGTATCAAATCCAAAGTATATTTTCTTCTAATCTTGGTCACCTCACTATTAATGTCAATTTGTGAATAATATTTCATAATATATCCATATTTTGAGTTTGAATACATGCCTTTAATCTTGGGTAATCAAATAGTTCATGTTTAGAGGTGTAATCATTTCTACTGATGATTTAAATGCTTTGATAGCTTGTACCATAGTACTGCTCTATCATATCAAGACCATTATGAGATAGCAGTATGGTAGAGTTAGCATTTTACTCTCCCCATTATACTACATACCTTCAGTTTACTTATTGTATGATAGTGGGTCAGACAGTCGCATACTTCCACCTCGTGCACACCCCTTTGGACTCCTACAGGATGGTGGGTTAATTCTAGTAGTTGAGTGATTGTTAACCACCATACCATAGTGTCACTATTTTCCCCTTGTAGGGCTATAGTTTACTTTAGTTATTAACATGTTCTCACTACCACCCCACACTATTCATATTTGGTTGTCATGGTATTATGGTAAGCATTTATGCATTGACCTATATGTCTTGCCATCCCATGCATACCTCTATTGATTGTTGTGGTAGTGTGGTATTGGATTTTTTATGTATTTTATGTGGGAATATAGGGGTAAATTATAAATTTAGTATTTTATATATCATTTTATTGAAAATATTGAAGAATTTTCTAATTTTGTAGTCTCTTAGTTTTAGTTTTTAGTGTTAGTCAGATCTGAGAGATCATTTCTTTGTTTGAAATGAGGAGGCTTAGTCAAGTAGAGAGATTTTAGCATAGGAATTAGGGTTTTAGTCATTGGGCTCAAGGCTAGTTATGACAATGAAACTAGGAAAATTTTGGAGGTTCTAACATAGGGGTTGTCATTTTTCAAAATTTTGTCTAAGTATGGAACCCTTATACCTTAAGGATTTTGGTCTTAGAATTTGTAGTTGACCTCTTGTTCTAGTTCCAGTATTTCAAAGTTCTCTCACTATAATTTGATGAGAACATTTAAGTCAGGGGGCTAATTGACCATCACCTTTGCCATTGATGTCAAAGGGGGAGAATTGGAGTAATAAAACATAGCATGATTCAGAACAACATGATAGTACTAAATTTAGGGGGAGCATAACAATAAGGGGGAGCATGATAGGGAATTTTACTTGTATTTTCACATAAATTGTTTAATAGTATAGGTTAAACATTTTGTTCACCTTATGTTAAGATATCTATATGTATTATTAAATCACATATGTTCATTATTGTTTCCTTCACACAAGCATATTCAATGCTTATGGAGGCTAGAAGATGTATTACAAACTAAAGCTATCCAAATATCAGAGAAATGACTATAATTTATTGCCAAGATTTTAAAGATTTGTTTACTTTCATAGGTATCTTGTTACATTATTTTATACCTTTAGACCTTGATTGCTTCTTTTCATATCTAACAGTTATAGAGAAGTTAGAAAAGTCTAGCATCTAGAAAACATATAGGACATACAAGAAATTATATTTTAAATAAACAAAATTAATTTCAACCAAAGTAAGAAAACTAAGAATAATTATTGAACCTAACTTTAAATTAACTTCAAATCAGTAGTGGACATCTCAAGTTTTGTATACAATGTACCAATAGAATAATGATGATTACATTCAAAATTGTATCAGTAAAACAATAATGAATAAGTACACCTATACTCAGATCTTTATTACATTCAATAATAAATTACACCATACATATAACCAAAATTTAGGTGACAATCTAACAAGTTAAGGTGATAGGCTAGTTAAGGTGACAAAACATCATCATAATTATCTGTATTGCTATCAAGATCAAAATCCTGATCATTCATGTCTGCATCCACTTAATTTTCTTCCTCATCCTCATCTATGAAATGTAATACATTCTCTTTCCCAATATCTTCATTGGTAATCAAAATCTCTTCTTCAAACACTCCATCATCATCTTCATCCACTTCTTTGAATGTTTCTTGTAAATTAACATATTGCACATCAGGCATTATATCGACAACTTCCATGAATTTTTGTTTCAAGCAAGACTCTATTTGAATGACATATGACCATCTGAGGATTCTTACATCACCAATTAGAAATTATTGGTTAATTTAAAGAGAGGAAACATACAGCTCATCCATCTCTGATAAAAATTGTCATGTATTTACACGTACAAATCCATACTCATCAAATTGTACTGTGTATGGTCATATCCACTTACATTTTAATAATAGAGGACTATTTTCACCAAAATCCACTTGAATAATTTCTTGGATGAATCCAACATAAAATTTCTTCTCGTTTTCTTGAAGAAATTCAACACTAACAACACAATCACAATTTGTCTTTCCTTTTTCTTTTTCTTCCACTCTTAAATGACTACCATAGGCCCACATTCCACTAAAATGCATAGTCCATAAATGTGGAGATTTTGAAAGCTCACTTTCCTCTATTGTTATATCTTGACCTTCTTCTTTTGCATCATTGACTACATTAGCGATCCATTCTTCAAAGTTTGGAAAAGAATCACCTCCAATCAAATCATGACATCTACACTTTTGAGGTTAATTTTGCATCCAAGTTTGATTATCTTATTCATATTTTCTACATAGAACATTAACTTACAAATATTAAGATTAATAATATAAATGTGTAAATGTAATTGAGTAAATAAATTGTGTAATTTTTTTTACCTATGCCACTTATAGGCATGTATCATACTTATTTCTTGATGTGATAGTTTTAAGTGACATCCATTACCTTATAATACTTCACTTTCAACTATCTCATCTTCATCATCATCATCCCATACACATCGATTGACATTTTTAAAATCCTTCATATATTCTATTCAAAATCCCATGGCCTCTTGCATTGAATATCCCTCAAACATTTTGCCTTCTAGTTTTGCCCTAGTACAAACATTTTTTTTCAAAACCTTCATATATCATTCTATAGGATACATCCATCTCGTTCTTACTGAGACACAATAATCTAGTTCATATTCTAAATGTATCAAAAGATGCATGTAAATGTTAAAGATTGTTTGTGGAAATTCTTATTCCAATATAAAAGGACTTCAACAACCCCCTCCATCAAACTATTAAAGTTCTAAGGATATAATATATGTAAACTCATTCTCTTTAATATTAGGCCCAACCTTATAATTGCCAATCTTGGCCCCTTTGCCAAACTTGATATATTTACCACAATAGGTAAAATATTCTAAATTATGACATGATAGTCATGGATATTGAGGCCTCTTAAAATATTAATGTCATTTTGGTTTCTAATACTAGTACTTACATATCCAATGGGAAAGTGAGTCTGAGACATCAACTATAAGAATTGTGCACATTATTCCTTTGTCTAGACATAATGAGAACTAGGTTTTATATATTTTCCATCATCATATTTTTCAACCCAAATATTTTGATGAATCTTTAGTTGTCAAAAGTATTCACATGATGAAATAGTATCAAAATCACTAAAAAGATTTTCTATAATAGCATAGTCTATATTTTTCTCAGTATGCATAAAGTCAATAGTATGCCTAATGGATATATCCTTAAAGTATGGTAACTTATAGAATATGCACAACTGTTTTACACCAATTTTATTACATGGATCATATCTACTACTAGAAATCCCATCACTTTCAATTATAAATTGCATTCTTTTTTATCCATTCTCAATAATGTAATCACCCATTATTAATAATGGTGCTTCACAATTCTCTTCTTAACCATTGAAACATGTTTTTTATCGATGATATGGATGATCCAATTTAAGGTAAGCATGATGTCCACAATAAATACACTTACATAAACTTCTTGATTGCCTCACAAAATACTTAAATTTGTAAGTAGGACATCCATCGTATCCATGAACAGTGAGACCAAAAAATGTGCCATATGCAGGGAGATCATGAATCGTAAACAATAAGGAAGATCTTAAAGTGAATTTCATTGAATGACCATCCCTTAAATATTTAATTACTTCAATTCTTTTCCATAATTCCATTAGCTCATCATATAATGGGTCTATATAAACATCAATTGTATCTAAATCCACACTTTTCTTTCCTATTATAATCAATGATAACATTAAGAAAAATGGTTTAGTTGCTAACCATGGAGGCAAGTTGTAATTTATTAAAAACACTGGAAAATTTGACCATTTATTACTTTGATCTGAGAATGGGTTCACCCCATTTATAGCCAAACCCAACCTTATATTACAAGGATCTTGATAAAAATAAGGCCATTTGTTAACAAATTCCATCCACATCTTAGAATCAGGCACATGTCATTATTTTCCATCGGTGCTCTTATTTTGGGCATGCCATTACATAAGTTCAGCAATGTCTCCACACCTATACATTCAGAGTAATCATGGATTATCAAAAAGTGGAAAAGAACCTTTCTAGGAACCATAGTTGATTTCAATCCTTATCTATACCTCACTTCATGACATTTTGGGCATTCACTCTCACTTGCAATATTATTGTAAAATAATAGACAACCATTCACACATGTGTGGATGTTTTCATACCATAAGCCTAGATTAGTGATTTTATTTTTACATTGACTTAGTTTTGTTGGAAATTTAGAGTCAGGTGGTAATAACTAACTTAATAATGCCAACAACTAATTTACACTCTCATTTGTCTAACCAAGCACCACTTACATGTTAAAATTTTGAATGATTGTTGTCAAATGACTTAACTTATAATTAGCATATACAAGAGTTAAATCATCCTCCATCAACTTGGCCCAATCATCATTTATACTCTTATTCAACATTCTATCAACTTCAAACCCTTCATCTAACATTGTTGCCTCTTCATCTATGTTTGGTGCCACTTCATCTGTGTTTGTTGTCTCTTCATCTCTCACACTTTGCAATTCTATCATATCTTCATAATAATTGTAATCCCAAGGGCTTATACCACTATGACCATATCTTATCATATGTTGATAAATCACATTTATTTTTTTCACCTTTCCACCAAGACAGTCATTACATGGACATGGATATTTGTCCATGTCCCTCTCATTGGCTACTCTCTCATCACATGCATGGTATTGATCTGTAGTCAACCTTTGACATTGATCCATCTATAATGTTCTCAATTCTAATATTAATTTAGTTTCCTATTTCAAGAAAAAAATAGAAATATAAAAAACTCAACTTACTTAGGATCTAATACATGTAAACTCATTCTCTTCAACACTTACCTAGAATTCAGAGCATTTCATAGAATTAGGATACAGGGCACTCTACAGGATATAAATCACTCTAAATCAATTCAAATTCAATAAATATATATGGGCATCACTCTATATATTTAGATGTTCTATCTCTATATAAATCCTTGTGGTCATTTTTGTGTATTTTTTACTTGTAGGATTCTCAGTTATCAATGGTTAATTAGCAGGAAACATAGCAAATACTCTATCCTCATTTTTTCCCATGTGAAAGAGGTAGAGATTAAAAGTATATGTTGTAAAATATCTATTACTAGCACCTCACCATTTATATTTCTAATGTAAAAAATGTCCATTGCAATTAAAAAGAACCAATAATGGTCAAATTATAATACACAAAAATAAGGGAACTTTGGGGTGTTTGTATACTATTTTTTTCATTTATAGGAGTATGTTGTAATTATAAAAATATTGTTGATCATGTAGAATTATGTTTAGTTTACATGTCATCTACAATGTGCATAAAATAAAACTCTGATGACTGGAAATAAATAAATGTTATTTTTATCCATGTTTTATTGAGGGCCTTCCTTATCTAGATGATAATTAAAGAAATGCTTTATCAATGGAACATGGAATTTATGCTTGTTCTATTGATGAACCAAAATCATTTAAACATATGGCAATCTTGTTAATGTTAATGAATACACAAACACTAACAAACAAGCTAATGAATTCTTTGTTGTAACTTTGAGTATTACTTCCTAACATAAATTATTAACATGTTGAGATAAGATGACTTGTTCTAATAATTGATGTAGTCCCATGTGTGGATATATAGTATCAATTAAAATAACTTTGTGACCACATTGATTTGATAAACTAACATAACTTTAAACTATGACATATGAGACCATCTTATGGGATTCCATGCAATTAATAGATTAGGCTTGCACACAATGTAACCCAAGCATTAAAGTCTAGGCTAGGGACATGAGCCCTTGGTTTAATGGCAAAGTGATCAAAGGAATTGAAATTTGGATGCATTTTACAAGTTCAATTTCTATATGCTCCAAAATGCGTAGATGAAACTAATGAAAAAATAGTCTACTAAAATTATAATTGTTTGTATGGTTTTGGTACTTATTTGACTATGTAACTGTAAGTTACACCAACTAATAACAAACTAATTATTATGTACATGCACTAACCATGACATGAAGACTTAGTGAAAATGAGCCTCAGGGATTAAGCTGGTGAATTGGTTACAAAATTAGAAATCAAAACCATACCCATGCATGATAACATGAAACACAACTAGACAACTTTAGGATATGGTCAATACATTGTATTGATTATACAATGAATAAAAGTATCCAATTCTTTCACAATCTCAAAAACTCCAAATTGTTATATGGTAGTCAATGTCTTATGACAAGATACCCTCCTATTTATGTAAATCATCTCTTAAAATAAACCAATTTTATTTTCCTAGCTAGATATAGTTGTCAATCAGAAAGCTATAGATTTTATGTTTAATGTAATGAGGGTTTTGAATTACCTCTAAATTTACTACAGAGGGCATCCCCAAATTTGAATTCACTATAGAGGGCCTCCCTAAATTCAAATTCATTGAAATAAACTCTAAATTCCTTTCCCACCTTTTTAGAAGTCTCCAAGTCCTCTCCAAACATGTTTTATCTCCCATGCAAGTAGTTTCTATACTTTTATGCTAAAAACCAAAATACCTTATGCCATTAAATTATCATACAAACCCTCTCTGGTCAGTCCTAAATCCATTAATAATTAACAAACCCTCCTTCTATTTATAAAGGTGGATTGCACAAATAATGTCAATTGTACTCCCCACTCCCCCATTAAATTACCTTTGCCAAATTTTGCAATCTAATGTACTTCCCACTCCCACCAACAATTTCTCAATTTGCTATTAACCCTATGTGCAATACAACCCACTCTTACCAATAATTTCACAATTAGAAATATTTTTTTCAATTACCCACTTTAATATCATATTGTCTAGTTTTTATTTGTGTGACTAATTATTTAGTCATTTTTATTTGTGTGACTAATTATTTAGTTGTGTTTTTTACCCGATGATTAAATTAGTCATTTATTGTAGTGTTGCAAAAAATTAGTAGAATTTAGTCATTTTTAGTTGTCATGACTAAAAGCTTTAGTCATGTAGTCATTTATTTGCCAAATTCTACTAATGACTTGTCTAACTTGTGTCAAAAATTTATTTTGACATTGATTCCAAGATGTAATCAAATTTTCTAGGACATTAAAGAATTGGTCATAAGAAACATCTTACAAGGTAAATGAGAAGTATCTACATGCCATATCTTCATGGGTTGAATTTAGTATCCCCAAAGCAATCTTCAAAGACTTTACATGTTCTTTAAAAATCCTTCCTCTCAAGGGAGAAAAGAAAGGAAGATAATTTTTAGGGTTTCTAGGAAAATCATGCACGTCTCTAAAGATGGTAATGGAAAAACTAACTAACCAAGCTAGGGACATTACACATAGAAGAAGACTGGCTCTTCTATTTGGGTGATGTTATTGGGCTTTGGGTCCTATTAAGACACACCTCTATCTAACCTAATTTTTATATGGATTTATAAAGGTGGGAATAGTAGGTTAATATTTGAGGTAGACCTTGTTAGTCTTTTCAGTATATCTAGTGAAACTTGAGACATATTTTCAAATAAATGGAAAGGGCCACTTATAGTGCCATATATATTATTGTTGATGTGGGTTTTGTTCACATAAAATAACCTTACAAGGTATCCTCTACTATTTTAGGATCAATGAAGAAAGATTCAATCCAAAGCATGACTTGTAGGATATTGGATTTTATAAATAACCTGGTGGTAGAATAGCGGTGAGTGGAGTAATTATTTAACTTAGATGGTTAGGATGTAATGCAAGTCTATAACTACTTGGGATGGATAGATTAATGGTGAATATAACATAAAGTGGGAAGGATCAAAATAAACTCAAAAATAAAGAAAGGGTAGGGTAGAAAATAAGGCTTTGTGAATCAATTAGATATGAAACCTTTCTAGACTAGATCTTGAACTAAGGGTTAGACAAGTAGTCAAAGAAAAAATTCTTATTATAATTTACTATTAGCATACAAATAATCAGACATAGTTAAGAGTCTAAGGAAACAATAATATAATTAACCCTAATACACATAATCAAAGGTTATTATGTTTGAAAGATTATAATTTCATATCTATAAAGGGAGATTATTATTATTATTACGCATAAAAAATTCAAATTAGATACTACATAATATGAATAACTATATCAAATAATAATTACACACAACCCAAATACCAAGATACTAGAATGATGGAACTTCTTTAAAGACTCACATATTTGGAGAAGAACAAGATTTACACATCAAGATAAATTATAGAATAATAATCACAATTTATTATTTATCTTAATAGCCAAAATCATCCTCCTTTTTAAATTTGGAGAATACAATTATATATAATCTTTGGGATGGGATGCCTCATCCTCCAAAAAAATCCTAAAATTACAATTTCCAATGTTAAGACTAATGCACAATATGCATGTATAAGACACAAAATAGATTAACTGACCAAAACTTCATAGTGATAATATAAATATATACATGCCCAAAATAGAATGAAGATTTGAGTCTTGAAAAAAATAGAATACATTCAAATATATAAATTAATATTAATCTATGGCGGCAACTTGGCACTACTTGAAGAAGAAAGAGACTGTAAACTTTCCACGACAATTGAAGTTAATGGAGGTACCATAGGTGAAGAGATAGTAATAGATTGAGGAGGAACATGAACTAATTTATGAAATGAACTTTGAGGATGAATAATTAATGTATATTTTAGCTAATTATTAGGTACTATCTTGGTATCATCCTCAACAATTTTCAACTTTTTTAATAATGCATAGGTAGCCTCAAATTTTTTATTTATAATATAAAAATTGAGCATAGAAGGTTTGATTCTTTTTACCAACTTCACTCATAAACCTTTAATGATCAGTTTTAGAGGCTTTGAATCCTTTCATGAGTGCTTCTAATTTATTCACTTTTTCCTTTGAAAATTTGATAAGTTATAAAATTTCCTTGCTGGTTTTATAAACAGTGCCTTCTAACTCTACTTTGAAATTGTCGGTATATGTTTTTAGAAGTGTGTAAAAATTGGGATTATTTATCAATTACCCTATAAAATTTATTACATCGGTAACCCTCATTATTTTAAAATATTAAATGCCTCATTTTTTTCTTGCCAATTGGGTTATTAAAACTTTCATTTGAGTTTTCCACTAAAAAGCACCATCTCTTCAGAATTACATAGTTTAAGGCCCAAGTTGACTCATTTGCAGTCATCCAATTCAAAGGAATGGATGAAATATTTCTTAAAAATTATAAAAATAAGTTGAGTCTTTTATCAAGTTATTTCAATTGGTTCCACAACTTTATTATTTTTCCCCATTTGGGCTATGACTCACCCCTAGAAGTCCTGATTATTTTCAACATGTCATATAGCCTAGTGATTGTGTTTGTACATTATATACGATCTCCATAGGATCTTGAATGATATTTTATTAGATATTATTTATTTATATTTATCCTAACTTTATACATTTCCTTTATTACCTCCCCTATTATATCTAAAAAAGCATATAAGTCCTCTATGTACTATGTGGGATCATTCAACTTTTTTTTATTTATTGGCTAGGAGAAATACATTTTCCATTTGCTCCAATGTTATTTATACCCATGTGTTTTTTTCCACTCCCTTCCTCTTCCTTACTCTTTTAATTATGCTACTATTTTTGTCAAAATAGGTACTTATCATAGGCAACTCAGTGAGGACTAAGTGTAACAATCCCACTGGGTTTAACTAGAATGGGGTAATTTTAAAAAAATGAATTAATTAAACATATTTCACCATGATAAATATAACTAATTGATATTTAACTAAATTTATTATTTTTATTTAACCTTTAAAATTTCTATAGCTAATCTATTTAGATAATGATCACCATGATAGTGATAAATCAAAACATGAACAATGTTGAATAAATAATAAAGATTGCATTTATTTCATAGAATTAATATTACAATTTCAGCCATGACTGATAAAACATTACATCCACTGATGTAAATGTACAAATGAATAAATATTATAATTTTATAAATAATAATGTCTCAATAATAATACAATGATACAAAGCTCCATAGAGCATGAGTTTCAATGAACTCAAGTATCTATTGGTAATCTCATGTGTAGTCTCTATTGTATTACTATTACAGGGAGGGAAATCATTATCTAAGTGTTTTTCCACACCAATCATGGAGCATCAATCCCCCAAACTACCTCCCAACAAGGGAATGTCCCTCCCTTCATGGATGGGTAGATAATGATGGTGCAGGAATTTAGAGTGACAAACTAGAACTCGCATGTTGTAAGATAACTAATACATGACATGTATACCATAAATAAATCTATTATAATATGATATCATAAAAAAATTTAAAATATATCAAACACATGAAATTATAATGTTTATCTATAAACATTACTTTCATCAAAGTTTTCATATAGTTATTGATCTCTAGGATTGTCAATTTTATACACAACACTCAATCAGATTACACCTCATCTTGCATTAATGGTATTAATTAAGTTAGTGGAATCCATCACACTAATTATTTAGGGTCATAAATGTGAGACTTACTTAATTATATAATAATATAAAAACCAATAGATTTAAACATAATATTCCCAATTATCAGATATTAAATATTCTAAGTACAAAAATATCACATACATACATTTAGTCCATCAAATGTAATGCAATGAATCTTAAATCATCTAATTTATAACAAATTAATAAATAGATTTGTAAACAACCCACACAAGTAACATACCATCCAGTTAAGAAACATGTCAATGCATCTAGTTACAAAAGTACAATATGTAACTATAAATGCTATTTCATCCATATAATAACATTAATTCACAACTTAATAACAACATAATAAAATTACATTATAAGCTCATTTTGACATACAACATTAAAATGACAAGTATTCAATCTCAAATACCTCATATATAAATGTTTTCCTAAAATAGTCAAACACACTCAGAACTCAACCATGATTACAATATATATATATATATATATATATATATATATATATATATATATATATGGATGTATTTTGTAATCATGGATATATATATATATATATATATATATATATATATATATATATATATATATATCAAATCATGTAATGTTTATTAGTCAATCATGTTTATGTTTATGATATACATGTGGATTTGAACCAAGTCAACAATATTCATGTATCTTGTGTGTGTGTGTGTGTGTGTGTGTGTGTGTGTGTGTGTGTGTGTGTGTGTGTGTGTGTGTGTGTGTGTGTGTGTGTGTGTGTGTACTCAGTTGTGTGTAAACTAATTAAATCAATAAATAGAATAAAAAGGCATATTATACATTATACTCCATTTGGAAAAAACTATGTCCTCAATAAAGTATCATGTATAACCAATTATTCATTTATTCGTAATCATTTATTCTTCATAATAAAGAGTATCTCATACAAAAATACTTGAATGATTACTATGTCATTATGCATAGTATTTTATGTTTTGTAAGGTAGTGTATACTTTTATATACTAAAACTCAGCCAACTATAATTAATTAAAAATTATGGTTTAATTGATTCACACTAATCAAATCCCATAAACACACAATTAAATATATAACTCAGCCAATTACATTAAATAATTACATGTAGTCTAAAATATAGTATATACCATGAGATTATAATTTTACACACACACACACACACACACACACACACACACACACACACACACACACACACACACACACACACACACACACACACACACACATATATATGTATGTATGTATGTATGTATGTATGTATGTAGTAATATTTTTGTATAAACCATAACCTTTGTACACACACACACACACACACACACAAATACATGTGTATGCATAAATATTTATATATAGTCAATAAAGGTATAAAACCTTATACAAGCTTTGATACTTAAATGTTTAGGTTTATATATGTACACAGTTGTGCCCTAGGTAGGCATAATATCATAACCAAATATAGTATTTAATAAATCTGAATCCCCTACTTAGTATAGATTGGTTTGAAAATCTATTTGAAGAAATACTGAGTTAAACCCTAAGTTTATTGTCATACCCTAATCAAGTTCAAAACTAAAGTCCATATATTTATGTTATAGCTTATATCTATTTTAACATAAAATACTGGGCAAATATTCTTAATAACCTTAAATATACCATGTAGAATTTTTTTAGGGTTTCCATTCATGTAAAACAAACATAGAGATTCTTTTTTCATTCAAGCCCAAAATTTATATTTAATGACAAAATCTTCACACAACCCTAGTCATTTAGGCTTAGAGTTTCAATGATATAGGTTTGATTCTATAGATGCTCAAGCCATCCATAGAGAAAAATTTTCTCCTTATGTATAATTTAAACAAAATGAGACTACTTAAAACCCAACAATTTATTACTAGAAAAAAATATTTCATTCATATAAATTTCAAAATAAAACCAACCTAGTAAATGAAATCCCTAATTCCAATGCCAATGATTCAAATGTTTCTCCCACTGTAAGTTCTAACCTCCTTTCTATTCCTTTGTATGATAGCCATCTCATCTAGGCCTCCATCCTCTCCATTATATCTAGCTACATGTTTAATTCATGAAACTAATTCCACTATTCTCTCTGCCAACTCCCAATGCTATTGAAGACTACATCATTGCATGGAAACCAACTCAAAGTCAATAATAGAAAACCAATAGTTTATCCTTAGTTTCCTCATATTATTCCATAATGAAACTTAGTTTTGACCTAATCCCTTATTAACACCAATCAAAATCACATAAACCCTAATCATCTTGAAAGTTCCAAGTTTAAACAATAAGATAACAATAAACTCTTCAAACTATATTCATGTTAACAATGAATTCACCAAACCCATTTAACATCAACTTAAAAAGTCATCGACATTATAACTCCAAATGACTATATCAAAATAGTATAAAGTCAATAACTAGTCCTTTGACTAAATAGAAAGTCTATCAAACATTATAAATCAAATGCAATGATATGTGACTAGTTTGAAATCAAAACAAGGCTATCAACTATAATAACAAGTCCACCCATGATTCAAACACTACTATGCTCACATAATCATTTAGCAATGAAACTATCTATATTAACTTTGTATAGAATCATGTTTATTGCCTAGGCACAAAGGATTTATAATAATCATTAGTCAATAATAGTAATCTCATTATTACTATGACAAACTAATGTTATCTATAAATGTTAACAAATAACTTCTAATTTATTAATGACTTAATATAGGTTATTCAAATTATTACAAATGATAATAATAACCTTCTAAGTATTAATAATCACTTGAAAAATTGATCAAGAAAATTAATAGAATCCATCTATTACTATAAAAATGAATCAAAAATAAAACATTGTTTATAAAACACTCATCTATAACCAAAACAATGGTATGTCACATTAAGTCATGTACAGTTTCACTCATGAAGACCAAGTAATAAAATCATACAAGATAATCAAGTATGATAACCAGATTAGGGTAATCACACTACTTAATCCACATGATCTTAAAATAATAAACAAGATCATAATAGATATATATATCAGCAATCAAATACATACAAAATCTATCTAAATTAAGAAATGAATAAAACATATTAATCTATTGTAGTGTGTGTGTGCATTTCTAGTCTTTGTCTATGTCATCCCCCAATGCCTCCATCTACACCAACCTCTCCAATTATTCCCTCACTCCATAACATTCTGAGCGATGGATTTGTCCTACATCCACCTCACAATAATAAAGGTAGTTAGCCCAAAACATATATATAATCCATAAAATACTTCTATAATAAACTATACAACATGATCATAATGTACACAATATAAAAGTACAACTAACTCCATAGCTAATCAATCATGTAAATTAAGCAAAATATAATTATCCCATAACTAGCATATGAAATAAAGCTTGATAAAATAGTAGTTAATCAAATAATAACCATGAAAATACATGGATCAAAAGGTTATTAATCTTAGAGAGAAATTAGGATGTGACACCAAGCCCATCTTATCCTTCTTCCTTTCTTGTGACTCCTTCACCTAGGCAGGCACAATGAGTTTCCTTATTCTATTTTACAAGTCTCTAGAGTGGTGTAAAGTGGTATGAAACCTAGTGGAAGCATGAAAGCACTTATTTAGATGGGGATTTAGAGAAGTGAAGGAGTGACCCTATTGCATTCTAAAAGAATCCTCTAGGGTGTAATCTCTATTACGTATCTATTTTGCCCTAGAGTTTTGATGGAAATCATTATGGAAGATTTAGTTAGAGTTGACTAGGATATGGACAAATCTAGCTGGACAGATGGCCTTAGTGGAGCTCATGGATTCAATATAGATACTGTGACCAATTATTCAAAATGGACCTTCTTCTTAGGGTCTTGAGGCCTATCCATTATTGAGGCAATGTTCAAAAAAATAAAATAATCTAAATAATTAGAAATTTGACCTAAATAATCAAAAAGCTATTGGTCAGTCTACTCAATGTGAGCATGGGGATATAATGATTGAGTTTATTTACAATACCTATGTGAGGACTCAAATGGATATAGAGATGATATAATTGGGATAGTGGATGGTAGATTAACCATTTGATATTTTTAATAATAATAAAAGAAGAGACATATGAAACTATCTTATTCAAATAATATCTTTCCTCTTCAGTGAGAATCTTTGTGTTTGAGTTGGTAGCTAATGTATCTGTTAGAGTAGAAAGTATTAAAGCAATGGATTTTAGGGAGAGACTTTGCATTGAGGCTGTAGATGCTTGAGTGAGGTCTTGATTAGGGACTTCTTGCAATGTGGACTATTCATCTTCCTCTGATTTTTGGTATCTAAGCTCCTTTCCTTATTCCATTCCTTCATCTTCCCCTAATATTTTTGTGTCTACAAGTTCCTCTTCATCTATCATCTCAGAGAAATCTATTTCTTATTTTGTCTATATGTCCATTCTTAGGATCCACTCCTCTTTAGATCCCCATAATTTACATTCTTCATCATTGTCCAACACATGTAAAACTTCCACTTCTTTTATCCTTATTCTAAGTATCTCATTTTTCTCATCCAATTTCTCATGTAGAATCCCTCCTTTGCTAAGTGGATTCTTGATAGGTATTTATTCCAGTGGCACATTTTGAGGTGAAATTGGAGGAGTCTTGGGCTTATTTTTATAAGTAGCCATGGATGGCTTGGTATTCATAGATACTTGACCTAAAGTGTATGGAGTGGGGGATGAAGAGAATTCAATAGTGGAAGGTGGAAAAATGGTAGGAAAAATAGTGGATGCAGACATTAGAATTGTAGAAAGCATAGTTAGAGAGGATGGAGGTGTTGTAATTAAAACTATTGATGGTATTGATGCAAGATAACATTGTATAAATATAGGGAGACTAACCTAATATAATGAAGTAAATGGGGTTAGTGGTGCCAAATAAAATATTTATACATGTTTAGCTATAGGAGATGAAGCCCTGGTAGTTGATGTACGAGACCACTATTTTCACCAATTGAGGCATCTATAGTCCATTTAGAATATTATTTATTAGTTGGATATCTACCTCACCATGAAGGGTACCTTCCTATGATATGCCATCTTCTATTTTTTGTGGGGAGTATGGTTGATCATGATGAGGTGATATTTGAGCATGTGACTGATGCCACTGATGGTTTATAGCCCTATTTTCTTGCTTTACTATTTTATTCACCTAATCCTTTATGATAGAATAATCATATTGAATGGCCTAGGCTATTACCATAGGCATTTTATACTAAATCATTTTCCCATAGACCTCAGAATCATCTACAACATTCATGAAAATGGGATCATGTTCATAGCTACTATGGCCATATGATTATGGAGTCCCTTCCTTGTAAGGTCACTAAGGTACTACCTTAATCTGACCTTGGGATACCAATATATATATTGTGTCTATCTCAACCCATAGTGGGTTTTATTCCTCCCAACTAAGTTGATGTGACTACTTAATGTGTATTGCATTTAGTTGATGCTTAAAGGAACCTTA